>SSNP01000312.1:21669-105126 GCA_006937955.1 Pachypanchax playfairii | reverse complement strand
TGTAGTAGACAGGGTGTGGTCATGTAGTAGTCAGGGTGTGGTCATAGAGTAGTCAGGGTGTGGTCATGTAGTAGTCAGGGTGTGGTCATGTAGTAGTCAGGGTGTGGTCATGGTGTAGTCAGGGTGTGGTCATGGTGTAGTCAGGGTGTGGTCATGTTGTAGTCAGGGTGTGGTCATGGTGTAGTTATGGTGTGGTCATGTAGTAGTCAGGGTGTGGTCATGGAGTAGTCAGGGTGTGGTCATGTAGTGGTCAGGGTGTGGTCATGGTGTGGTCATGTTGTAGTCAGGGTGTGGTCATGTGGTAGTCAGGGTGTGGTCATGTAGTAGTCAGGGTGTGGTCAGGGTGTGGTCATAGTGTGGTCATGTAGTAGTCAGGGTGTGGTCATGTAGTAGTCAGGGTGTGGTCATGTAGTAGTCAGGGTGTGGTCAGGGTGTGGTCAGGGTGTGGTCATGGTGTGGTCATGGTGTGGTCAGGGTGTGGTCATGGAGTAGTCAGGGTGTGGTCAGGGTGTGGTCAGGGTGTGGTCATGTTGTAGTTAGGGTGTGGTCAGGGTGTGGTCATAGTGTGGTCATGTAGTAGTCAGGGTGTGGTCATGTAGTAGTCAGGGTGTGGTCATGTAGTAGTCAGGGTGTGGTCAGGGTGTGGTCATGGTGTGGTCATGGTGTGGTCAGGGTGTGGTCATGGAGTAGTCAGGGTGTGGTCAGGGTGTAGTCAGGGTGTGGTCATGTAGTAGTCAGGGTGTGGTCATGGTGTAGTCAGGGTGTGGTCATGGTGTAGTCAGGGTGTGGTCATAGTGTGGTCATGTAGTAGACAGGGTGTGGTCATGTAGTAGTCAGGGTGTGGTCATAGTGTAGTCAGGGTGTGGTCATGTAGTAGTCAGGGTGTGGTCATGTAGTAGTCAGGGTGTGGTCATGGTGTAGTCAGGGTGTGGTCATGGTGTAGTCAGGGTGTGGTCATGGTGTAGTCAGGGTGTGGTCATGTAGTAGTCAGGGTGTGGTCATGTAGTAGCCAGGGTGTGGTCATAGTGTGGTCATGTAGTAGTCAGGGTGTGGTCATGTAGTAGTCAGGGTGTGGTCATGGTGTAGTCAGGGTGTGGTCATAGTGTGGTCATGGAGTAGTCAGGGTGTGGTCAGGGTGTGGTCATGGTGTGGTCATGTAGTAGTCAGGGTGTGGTCATGTAGTAGTCAGGGTGTGGTCATGTAGTAGCCAGGGTGTGGTCATAGTGTGGTCATGTAGTAGTCAGGGTGTGGTCATGTAGTAGTCAGGGTGTGGTCATGGTGTAGTCAGGGTGTGGTCATGGTGTGGTCAGGGTGTGGTCATGGTGTAGTCATGGTGTGGTCATGGTGTAGTCAGGGTGTGGTCAGGTAGTAGTCAGGGTGTGGTCATGGTGTGGTCAGGGAGTAGTCAGGGTGTGGTCATGTAGTAGTCAGGGTGTGGTCATGTAGTAGCCAGGGTGTGGTCATAGTGTGGTCATGTAGTAGTCAGGGTGTGGTCATGTTAGGTCATGTAGTAGTCAGGGTGTGGTCATGTAGTAGTCAGGGTGTGGTCATGTTGTAGTCAGGGTGTGGTCATGTAGTAGTCAGGGTGTGGTCAGGGTGTGGTCATAGTGTGGTCATGTAGTAGTCAGGGTGTGGTCAGGGTGTAGTCAGGGTGTGGTCATAGTGTGGTCATGTAGTAGTCAGGGTGTGGTCATGTAGTAGTCAGGGTGTGGTCATGTAGTAGTCAGGGTGTGGTCATAGTGTAGTCAGGGGGTGGTCATGTAGTAGCCAGGGTGTGGTCATGGTGTAGTCAGGGTGTGGTCATGTGTAGTCAGGGTGTGGTCATGGTGTAGTCAGGGTGTGGTCATGGTGTAGTTATGGTGTGGTCATGTAGTAGTCAGGGTGTGGTCATGGTGTAGTCAGGGTGTGGTCATGGTGTAGTCAGGGTGTGGTCATGTAGTAGTCAGGGTGTGGTCATAGTGTAGTCAGGGTGTGGTCATGTAGTAGTCAGGGTGTGGTCATGTAGTAGTCAGGGTGTAGTCAGGGTGTGGTCATGTAGTAGTCAGGGTGTGGTCATAGTGTAGTCAGGGTGTGGTCATGGTGTAGTCAGGGTGTGGTCATGTAGTAGTCAGGGTGTAGTCAGGGTGTGGTCATGGTGTAGTCAGGGTGTGGTCATGGTGTAGTCAGGGTGTGGTCATGTAGTAGTCAGGGTGTGGTCATGTAGTAGTCAGGGTGTGGTCATAGTGTGGTCATGTAGTAGTCAGGGTGTGGTCATATTGTAGTCAGGGTGTGGTCATGGTGAGATCAGATATGTTGTTGGTATTGTATAATGTTATGGTGAAGCTGCTCTAATCAGCAGCTGGTCTCTATTTCACTGTGTTAGTGTTATTATTACAAGTGTACTCAGTTGTGCACTTACCTGAGTCTCCTCTTGGAAATATTTTTAGTGCAGATCCTCTCAATGCTACATTGCAGGTTGAGCAAAGCTGTGATAGACTGCTTCAGACATTCTTTATCCTCCTCATCCTCACTCTTCTCCTCCAGTTGCTATGGAAAGACAGATTGTTGAGGCATAAAGAATACATTCATATGCACTCTTTGGAATATATTTGGATGAACAGAACTGAAGAGAAGCATGTCAAAGACCTAAAACCAGGAATAGAACCAAAACCAATAAATGAATTTGACTCAGCAGTGTTTTGTTGACAGCAGAGTCTATCTCAGCGTCCTGTTTAGTTCCAGATCAGAAAATACAAAGCTGCTACCACACCTGACCCATTCAGCTGTGAAATAATCTGCAGAACATGACTGCAGGAATTTCAGAGATTTCAGCTCAGCTGCCACAAAGCAGCTTATAGCTGCACAATGAAAGGTCCCAGACCAGTACTGGTCTGTGACTTTCTAGGACCAGTCTTAGGACACTGGTCTGGCTGGAGATCAGCAATTAGGACTGCTGGAGATCATTATGGTGGTTCTAGGTTTTGTCTGCTCTCTGATTTGAAACAAGACAGCATCCAACCACATAGGGTGAATTTAGTTTGTTAATGAAACAATCCAAAACAATCTGTCTTACTTATGGTTATTAATCTTAATATGAAACAGATCATCACTATTTATTAACTCTTTTAATAGTTATGTGTCCAGAGTTCTGCTCCTGGTCTATGATGAGAACATTTCTGATGAGCAGCATTTATATATGATATGCAGGTAAAATAAGGAAAAGACAAATAAAAGAGTGTCAACTGTGTGAGACAGTGCAAAACAGATTTGGGGTTGGTCAAGGAGGGGTGGATGATGAGGAAGAAAAAGATGAGGGACAGGTGAGTCAAGGGTGAGGGAGAGGTGTCTCACCTTGAGCATCTCGAACAGGTGCAGACAGTGGTAAACTGGAGTGAGCAGCAATCTGGGCAGAACATAGTGAACTGCTTCTTTGAAACCTACACAGATGGACTGATGACAGACACAGCTTAATCATCATCATCATCATCATCATCATCATCATCAGGTAAGTCGATGTTAAATCTGCAATCTGGAGTTTGTTCTTAAAGGGCATCACTGAGGTAAAAAAAAATGTGTTGTGCCTTTAAGTCCCGCCACTCTGTTTTAAAGATACGTTAGCAAGCATAGGCTGTCATACGTGCACGCGCACCCCCTTTGTTACAATGGACACTTCATGGGTAAGTTACATTTATACAATTTATATATTTATTCCTTTAAATTGCTTTGGTTTGCGGATGTAGAATGCTACTGGCTAATGCTGGGTGGCGCGCAGTGAATTTTGCATGCACCTCTACAGGACAGGGGGGGGGGGGTCTATGAGAAAAAAAAAAGATGTTTTTTCTACATTATATTTCAGAACCAGGTCAGACTATGGTTGTCAAAAAAATCAATGACTAGATGTTAATCGATAACTAAAACTGGTATTGAAATTAGAAATTCTATTCCCTTGGTATCAATATTTTGGAGCCTCGCATATATGCAGCCGCTTTTAGAGTACACCGACATGCATGCTCCCTCACTGATAGGTGCTGTAAAGAAACCTGTCAGAAATCAACAGGAGAAGCTGCCGCATGACCGCATCACATCCCGAGTAGGCTCTGACACAAGTATCAGCAACAATGACAACAGCGAGTTTGGGAAACGCTTTACAGCCCAAGTTAATCGAAAACACACAGAACAAAAGTGCAGTGTGAATACACTTGGGGTACAAGGCCTACAAGTTGAGCGTAAATCAGGTTTTAACTGGATTTATTTTGTTTAAGTATTTTTGTGCTTCCTGAATGCACAAGTTTGGTGACTGTTATTTAAATATGTTCTTACTGTTACCATTTTAGTTAATATGTTTTTATATTGAATGCTATAGTTTTTCTTATTTTAAGAGTTTAAAAGTGATATCTTTCACCAGTTTTTTTGTTTGCACTTTTAAAAACACTGCTGTTACTTGAAACGATTGAGAGAAATTGTTTACACTTCATAACTGTTTACATTTCATTTTTGCACTATAAATTAAGATAGCTCTTCAATAAATTGGTATTTTTTAAAGTTAGAGTTGTTTTTTTTTCAGTATCGAGTTTGAAATTTTAGTATGACGACATGACGACACTAGGTCAGACTTTGGCTCTCCAGATTGCAGCTTTAAACACGGTAGATTGATGTTGGTCATGTTGTCATGATTACTGCAGTTCAGATGACTAAAATCAGCAGGTAAACTTGAAGGGGATATTTAATGTTATTTGTCCAGCTGTGGACATGTTAATTGTGCAGTGCAGACTGGTGTATAAGACAGGTGAAGTACTTTACACCTGTAATTTAGAGTTTTCTACTTCATTACTTTTCAAGTAATGTTTAAAACTTTTAATGCAACAATGCTCATAAGTTAATGATCCAGCTGACAGCAACAAACTGTTAATGCACAAAGAGACAAAAACTTGCGGCAAGAATCAAATAAGATTTAATACACGTGTCAAACTCCAGGCCTGGAGGGCCACTATCCAGCATGTACTCCAGGCCTGGAGGGCCACTATCCAGCATGTACTCCAGGCCTGGAGGGCCACTATCCAGCATGTACTCCAGGCCTGGAGGGCCACTATCCAGCATGTACTCCAGGCCTGGAGGGCCACTATCCTGCATGTACTCCAGGCCTGGAGGGCCACTATCCTGCATGTACTCCAGGCCTGGAGGGCCACTATCCTGCATGTACTCCAGGCCTGGAGGGCCACTATCCTGCATGTACTCCAGGCCTNAAGTATTTAGTCAGCCACCAATTGTGTAAGTTCTCCCACTTAAAAAGATCAGAGAGGCCTGTAATTTTCATCATAGGTATACCTCAACTATGAGAGACAAAATGAGGAAAAAAAATCCAGAAAATCACATTGTCTGATTTTTAAAGAATTTATTTGCAAATTATGGTGGAAAATAAGTATTTGGTCAATAACAAAAGTTAATCTCAATACTTTGTTATATAGCCTTTGTTGGCAATGACAGAGGTCAAACGTTTTCTGTAAGTCTTCACAAGGTTTTCACACACTGTTGCTGGTATTTTGGCCCATTCCTCCATGCAGATCTCCTCTAGAGCAGTGATGTTTTGGGGCTGACGCTGGGCAACACGGACTTTCAACTCCCTCCAGAGATTTTCTATGGGGTTGAGATCTGGAGACTGGCTAGGCCACTCCAGGACCTTGAAATGCTTCTTACGAAGCCACTCCTTCGTTGCCCGGGCGGTGTGTTTGGGATCATTGTCATGCTGAAAGACCCAGCCACGTCTCATTTTCAATGCCCTTGCTGATGGAAGGAGGTTTTCACTCAAAATCTTACGATACATGGCCCCATTCATTCTTTCCTTTACACGGATCAGTCGTCCTGGTCCCCTTGCAGAAAAACAGCCCCAAAGCATGATGTTTCCACCCCCATGCTTTACAGTAGGTATGGTGTTCTTTGGATCCAACTCAGCATTCTTTCCCCTCCAAACACGACAAGTTGAGTTTCTACCAAAAAGTTCTATTTTGGTTTCATCTGACCATATGATGTTCTCCCAATCCTCTTCTGGATCATCCAAATGCTCTCTAGCAAACCGCAGACGGGCCTGGACGTGTCCTGGCTTCAGCAGGGGGACACGTCTGGCACTGCAGGATTTGAGTCCCTGGCGGCGTAGTGTGTTACTGATGGTAGCCTTTGTTACTTTGGTCCCAGCTCTCTGCAGGTCATTCACTAGGTCCCTCCGTGTGGTTCTGGGATTTTTGCTCACCGTTCTTGTGATCATTTTGACCCCACGGGGTGAGATCTTGCGTGGAGCCCCAGATCGAGGGAGATTATCAGTGGTCTTGTATGTCTTCCATTTTCTAATAATTGCTCCCACAGTTGATTTCTTCACACCAAGCTGCTTACCTATTGCAGATTCAGTCTTCCCAGCCTGGTGAAGGTCTACAATTTTGTTTCTGGTGTCCTTTGACAGCTCTTTGGTCTTGGCCATAGTGGAGTTTGGAGCGTGACTGTTTGAGGTTGTGGACAGGTGTCTTTTATACTGATAACGAGTTCACACAGGTGCCATTAATACAGGTAACGAGTGGAGGACCGAGGAGCCTCTTAAAGAAGTTACAGGTCTGTGAAAGCCAGAAATCTTACTTGTTTGTAGGTGACCAAATACTTATTTTCCACCATAATTTGCAAATAAATTCTTTAAAAATCAGACAATGTGATTTTCTGGATTTTTTTTCCTCATTTTGTCTCTCATAGTTGAGGTATACCTATGATGAAAATTACAGGCCTCTCTGATCTTTTTAAGTGGGAGAACTTACACAATTGGTGGCTGACTAAATACTTTTTTGCCCCACTGTAAACATGGTGTTGATTTGAATACATTTCAGATGTTTACAGTTACAGTTTGTACATAACTGCTCAAGAAAAGCATCTGACTAACTGACTTGCTATCTGTTCAAACTTCAACTTTAAAAACCAAATTCATCATCAGGATGTCACTTTGGGGCTCTCCGTATGGACTGCAGCTACAGGCAAAAAAGTTTATAGCCTTAAATCCAACTTTTTTTACAAGTACGACACCTAACTAATAAAATAAACTAATCAAAAACTGAATTGTGACAATGACAACAGCTACTGACAGACATGTGCACTAACCAACGGGAACAGAGCAGGGGTGGGCAGCTCCAGGCCTTGAGACCCTCTAACCTGCTTGTTTTAAATGTTTCCTTGCTTTACCCCTCATTTACACTGGATGTGTCAGCGGTGTGTAGCGTTTTGCTCGCAAAATCAGCTGCGCGTCCACTTACATCCAGCTGGTCCCGGGAGATGTGATTTTGTTGTCAGTACACACAACAAAAAGCAGGGAGAAAGACGACAACATGTATCCAGAAGGTATGTGGTTTAATTTCACACCACCTACGGACTTCAAACCCGTCACAGGTGATGCATTTTCATAGTCCCGCAAACGGAAATCTGCACGTCCTTTTACTTTGAAACTTCCAGGTACAAACGCCTGATTTCCTGCCCAAACTAAATTGCTAAGCTTGACGTGTTTTAGAAGCATAGTGCATAAAAAAAAGAACTGCCTCGACACTACGCTTCTGAGACGCTTCCGAATCGCGCTGCTTCGCGCCCAGTGGAAATGTCCCGTTGACTTTAATGACAGCTCTCAGCCGCATATTATGCTTCACTGACGTTATGTATCTGTTACGCACCCGGTGGAAAGGAGGGGTCAACACACCTGATTCAGATGAACTCATCATTAATAGGCTTCTGCAGGACTAGGTGACATGCTGAGGATGTCACTCAGGATAGAGGCTCTGGAGGGCTTAAGCTGCCCACACCTGGAATACAGGAAAAGTCTGAATGTTAAAGATTTCTGATGTCAGTGGGAGGGGCTTACTTGGAGGTGGAGGGATGCCCCCGGTTTGGTCACCTGACCCAGGAAGTATTCGTGAAAGCCAATCTGCAGGATGTCCTGAGCATATGTCTCGTAGGGGTCAAAAGCCAACTCCTGCCATTCAAATCTCATATCACATAGAGCCAAAAACAATTAATCAATAAATGAAGAGATCACACAGGTGGTCACACCTCAGCCAGGTCTTCAAAGCAGCTCCCAACCAGAGGATGAGGGCTACCTTCATCCGTCATCTCCACAGTGTCTTCGATCAGACCCAGCAGCTTGACTGTCACCTCATGGATATCCACAATCCGACTGAAGATGCTGTCCACATCCTGCAGGACACAGATAGGGTGACAAGTCATGTTACATCACTTCCTGTGACCTTCATGGTCCGTGTACATTCAGGCAGTTTGTTTTTTCGTTTGAAAAAGAAAAATGGAAAAGCTGCTCCTAGTTGTTCCCAGTTCCAAGTGGAAGCTTAGAGGGGACAGGGCCTCCATCGGGGCTCCAAACTTATGGAATTCTCTACCACTAAACATCCGACAAGCCCCATCACTATCCATTTTTAAAACTCGTTTAAAGACCCATTTTTACTCGTCTTTGAGTGCAACTTTTACTTGATTTTATTTTTTTAACCAGCTTCAATTTTATTGGTTTTATGACTTTGTTTTGTTATGTTTTCATTGAATTATGCTTCTTTCTTGTGTCAATTTTGTAATTTTATTTGATGTTTTATTTCACATTTGTGTTCGGCGCTTTGCTTCAGCAGTGGCTGATGTTACAGTGCTTCATAAAAAAAGTTGATTGATTGACTGACTGACCGATTGGAAAAACAGAAACATTCTTTTTTCGTTTTTTTCATTTTTTGTTTCAAACGAAAAAACAGATCACAAACTAATCCATGTCTGGTTTGTTTTTTGGTTTTTCTGTTTCAAAATGAAATCCAAAAAAACCAATAAACCACATAGTTTTTTGGTTTTTGAAAGCCAAAAGTAAAAACGTAATATTTAACAAATATAAAAACCACAGTGATGATTTTTGCATATAGCTTTTTTAACCTAAAATGGAAAATCCGGCATTTGTTTTAAGTTATTGCAACACCAGAAGTTTCAGAAATCATAGTAGAATTGTTTTGGGCAAAAGCACGAAAACAAAGAGGCCATTTTATACAAATTTCAGGACTTTGTGGTTATTTCTGAAGTATTAACTTGTAATATGAAACATTTTATATCTAAAAAACGTCAGGAAACACTGATTTAAGTATCTTAGTCGTTACACCTGAACAATCGTGACAACAGAAACTCAGAACATATCTTATTTCATTGTTTATTTGTCATAATGGCCGGTCTTTAGACCTGTTACCATGGCAACGCATAGATATTAAATAGTCCACTCAGCCGCTTCTTGTGAAAACCTTTTGATTTTAACGGTAATAAACAACATCAACATATTAATAATTGATTTAATACTTATTTATTTCGTCAGTGACCGTGGTATAAGCGAGATAATGTCCGACGGTGTCTAGCATCAGAAATTAATGGAGGACGTGGAGGGGTGAACCGCCTATGTGCTGTTTTGTTTCTCCCCACTGACGATCCACGACACTCCAACAGTTTAAGCTACACACTCTGAATGATCAGGCACGCACCAGGAACATGATTCTACATAACGGTTTAATAAACTCTGTCAATGAAGTTTTAGCAGGCGTTGCAAACTGGCTTTTAATTTTTGATAACACAGAAGTACTCTATGATTTCTGGCACCACCGAAGGGGACAAAGCTTTTTTGTTTTAACCTGCAAATTGGGAAAAAATAAGCTTTTTTTTTCTTCCCCCTTTCTCATTCGTTTATGGTTCATTCTTTCGTTTTTCCATTTCAAAATAAAATCAAATGAATAATCAATTTGTTTTTTGTTGTTTTGTTTTAAAACCAAATTTGAAAAAGGAAATAAAATCGCAGCTGGATCCCAGAACTGGTGCTTTATAAATAAATAAACTTAATTTGTCCTTCAACAACAATGTAAAGAACCTGGTGTATCTTTGACCAGGACATGTCCTTTAGCTCTCATATAAAACATGTTAAATGTTAGCTTTGGTTCTCCTGATCCATCCCTTTAGTTATGCTGCTTTAGTCTCAGACTAAACTGTTTGTCTCTTTCCTGTCCTGTCAGACCTCAGTGGATCCAGGCAGAACTCATCTTGGTTCTGGTTCTGCTCGTTCTTTTGGCAGAAAGTTTTTACTAACTGATGTTTAATAAATTACTGATTATTACTTACAATTAATGAAAATGTTTGTATATAATTAACTTTGAATCTAGTCTGTTGATGCAAACTGGACTTGATGTTATCTTTGTTATGAAAAGGTTCTTTATAAATAAACATAACTGAATTATGTGCAACTCATACATGTTGGGAGAAGAGTGTGGGGCTGGACATGAAGGGCTCTCTGAATACTTTGATGAGCAGGTTGAGTTGTCTCAGGTACTGCCGACAATCAGCCATCAAGTTTCTCACTAGCTCATAATAATTCTGTTCCTCATTGGCCGACGGCTCCTCATCCATCAGAGGGAAACTGCTGATGTCTTCCTCATCTTGGTGAAACATGTCCATCAACACCTGCACATAAAAATATGAAAACAAACAGACAAACCCACAAACAAGACATTTATACAAAGGTACACAAATTCCAAAGAAAAACACACAAGTAAGCCATGAATAAAGGATCTTTCACAAGTCTTCAAACATTTTTAGAAAATGTTGAGCAGGTCACTGTTGATCTGTAATGCCTCTTTTCCACTGACATCTACTCAGCTCGCCCGACTCCCCCCGACTCAGCCTAACACCACATGGCCCGTATTGTCTTGTGTATCCATTGTGTTCACAGAAGTGAGGGTGAAGGTGTGGAGGAGGGCGGGGTTTCAATTTGCAAGCTGCGCGAAAAGTACGTGATGCAGAAAGTAGTCCGACACAGAAAACCCAGAAACACGGCAGGAAGCTTCCCAGACCTGGTTTCAGAAAAATACACACCAGCAGGGCAGCCGCATGCCGAACCAATCAGAGGGCAGCAGTGAAGCGTCATCAACTATCCTAGCCAATTACTGCACAACAAATGCCGCCACCTGACCCAGCCCAACTTCTAATACTTCCAGAGGTGTAGAAAAAAAAAACAGCTCAGAAGTGCTCTCAGAAAGAGTCATATAGTGTGGGGTGGTGCTGAGTAGATGAAAGTGGAAAAGGTGTATACGTGTCTGTCTGAATTAAAGCATATATTTACATGTATAACTGAATGTAAAGCCCCAGTGTTTCCCTTCCATAGGTGTTATGGTGGTGCTGCGCCACGTATGCAAAATCCTGAGATTTTTTTTTCTGCTGCTAATTGAAACAGTGTCTCTGTTGTTGCACATGGAAGCAGCATGCAGGCAGCAAGGAGGCGGGGCATAAGGACATAATTACTCCTCTTTAGTTTTTAGCACAAAGACAAGGTGAAGTTAGAGAAGCACCAGGAGTGTTGAATTCAAGGAAGAAAGATAGCAGCAGATAAATTGCCTTTTGATGTACATTTTTCAAAGGCATTACGGCTGTAGCGGAGCCAGAGTGGGGGCAAGGGAGCGGTCGCCCCAGGGCCCACAAGGTCATAGGGCCCCGTTTTGCATGATGTGTTCATGTTTAATCGTAAATTTATTAGAATAAAATAGGCAGTGTGTGCGTGACGGTGTACGTCTATGATTGTGGGCTCCAATAGGTTAATCCTTACACTACAACTGTCCATGAATGCATCGGAGCTGTGAACCAGCTCTGATTGGCTGTGTGAGGAGAGAGTGCGCAAGAGAAAGAGACAATTTGATGAAAAAACAGAAGATTGCGCCATCCAAGACGGTAGACTTCGCTTCAAAACGGAGGTGTATTTCTACATTCTTGACATCGTTGTGGGACAGTTTGAAAATAGATTTTCAGACTTTAAAGAAATGGCCAAACTGTTCACAGCACTTAACCCGAAGCACTTTGAGCAACCCGATGCTGAAATGAAAATGCTGCAGCTTGGACGCTTCTACGCAGAAGACGTCTCCGAGCCAGAGGAAATTGTGCAGGAATTCCACTCATTTCGCACATTATATTCTGAATTGGAATTAAAGCTGACAACCGATGCAGTTCTGCCTTTTCTCATTGCCAATGACATGGATAGAGCAAACCCCCCTCTGACCATTCGCTATAAAATTTACAAAACGATCCCCATCAGTAGCGCCAGTGCTGAACGAAGTTTCAGCCGCATGAAGCTCATAAAAAACAGTTTGCATACATGCATGGATGAGGCCAGACTGTCTAACCTGACCATGCTGAGTGTTGAGCGGGACATAAACATTGATAAGGAGAAAGTGGTCGACAAGTTTGCCACCATGAAGGACAGGAGGACAAAACTTTAAAAGAGGACCACAGCTTGTACATAGTTCTGAACGTTACCTTGTTTTCCACGTTACCTGGATGATTTTTTTTGTGGAAAGGATTATGGAGGAGTTAACTAAACTGCGGCAGCCAGCGCAGAGAGCCACTGGTGACTCAGTGAGACCTTAAAAACATATTCTTTTTATCAGAATGTGGTGGTCTTGACCAACTGCCTCTTTGAATGTGCTTTGTGTTACTGTGAACTATAACAGACCGCCGAGTCTATTTTCCATTATAGAAAATGTTATGATAAACCGCTGTGTCTATATCTATTTAAATAGATTGTGTAATGTTAAACCAAATGTGTTCATTTTATATTTAAGCCGTTATGAAAGGTACAGATTTAGCCGGTGACTATTTGTCTAAGCTTTCAGCACCACGGACAGCCGACGTTCGGAGATTGACACCTGTCAGGCTGCATTTGTGTGTGTTTTTGTTCTTCAGAATAAGTTTGTGGACTGGTTTCTGGCTTTACTTTGCTTTTTGAGGCATGTAGTTTTGCTTAGCTCAATAAAAGTGAGCATTAGTGTTGTTTGATAGGATGAGGTGTTGATTAAATGGTAAAATCACTCCCTTAAGGGCCCACCTAGAATGCTCCGCCCCCTTTGTACTGAGACCCACGCTCCGCCTCTGCATTACGGTATACAGTGGTCCCTTGTTTATCATGGGTTTACGTTCTAAAAAAAACCCACAACAAGTTTAATCCCTAAATTAAATCAAATCAAATCAAATCAAAAATACTTTATTAATCCCAGAAGGGAAATTAAGTGTTGTTGTAGCTCAGTTCTTCTACAGGAAGTCATTATAGAAGGTTCTAGCTGTGGACAGGAAGGATCTCCTGTAGAGGGTTCTAGCTGTGGACGGGAAGGATCTCCTGTAGAGGGTTCTAGCTGTGGACGGGAAGGATCTCCTGTAGAGGGTTCTAGCTGTAGACGGGAAGGATCTCCTGTACAGGATTCTAGCTGTAGACAGGAAGGATCTCCCGTACAGGGTTCTAGCTGTGGACGGGAAGGATCTCCTGTAGAGGGTTCTAGGTGTGGACAGGAAGGATCTCCTGTAGAGGGTTCTAGCTGTAGACAGGAAGGATCTCCTGTAGAGGGTTCTAGCTGTAGACGGAAAGGATCTCCTGTAGAGGGTTCTTGCTGTGGACGGGAAGGATCTCATGCAGAGGGTTCTAGCTGTGGACGGGAAGGATCTCCTGTAGAGGGTTCTAGCTGTGGACGGGAAGGATCTCCTGTAGAGGGTTCTAGCTGTGGACGGGAAGGATCTCCTGTAGAGGGTTCTAGCTGTGGGCGGGAGGGATCTCCTGTAGAGGGTTCTAGCTTTAGACAGGAAGGATCTCCTGTAGAGGGTTCTAGGTGTGGACGGGAAGGATCTCCTGTAGAGGGTTCTAGGTGTGGACAGGAAGTATCTCCTGTAGAGGGTTCTAGCTGTAGACAGGAAGGATCTCCTGTAGAGGGTTCTAGCTGTGGACGGGAAGGATCTCCCGTAGAGGGTTCTAGCTGTAGACGGGAAGGATCTCCTGTAGAGGGTTCTAGGTGTGGACGGGAGGGAGCTCCTGTAGAGGGTTCTAGCTGTGGACGGGAAGGATCTCCCGTAGAGGGTTCTAGCTGTAGACGGGAAGGATCTCCCGTAGAGGGTTCTAGCTGTAGACGGGAAGGATCTCCTGTAGAGGGGGAAGGATCTCCTGTACAGGGTTCTAGCTGTGGACAGGAAGGATCTCCTGTACAGGGTTCTAGCTGTGGACGGGAAGGATCTCCTGTACAGGGTTCTAGCTGTAGACGGGAAGGATCTCCTGTAGAGGGTTCTAGCTGTGGACGGGAAGGATCTCCTGTAGAGGGTTCTAGCTGTGGATGGGAAGGTTCTCCTGTAGAGGGTTCTAGCTGTGGACAGTAAGGATCTCCTGTTGAGTGTTCTAGCTGTAGACGGGAAGGATCTCCTGTAGAGGGTTCTAGCTGTGGACGGGAAGGATCTCCTGTACAGGGTTCTAGCTGTAGACGGGAAGGATCTCCTGTACAGGGTTCTAGCTGTAGACGGGAAGGACCTCCTGTACAGGGTTCTAGCTGTAGACGGGAAGGATCTCCTGTAGAGGGTTCTAGCTGTGGACGGGAAGGATCTCCTGTAGAGGGTTCTAGCTGTGGACGGGAAGGATCTCCTGTAGAGGGTTCTAGCTGTGGACGGGAAGGATCTCCTGTAGAGGGTTCTAGCTGTAGACGGGAAGGATCTCCTGTAGAGGGTTCTAGCTGTAGACGGGAAGGATCTCCTGTAGAGGGGGAAGGATCTCCCGTACAGGGTTCTAGCTGTGGACGGGAAGGATCTCCTGTAGAGGGTTCTAGGTGTGGACAGGAAGGATCTCCTGTAGAGGGTTCTAGCTGTAGACAGGAAGGATCTCCTGTAGAGGGTTCTAGGTGTGGACAGGAAGGATCTCCTGTAGAGGGTTCTAGGTGTGGACAGGAAGGATCTCCTGTAGCGTTCTGTGCTGCAGCGGATCTGAAGAATCTTCTGACTGAAGACAAGACTTTAGACTCTGTTGTTGAGTTACTGTGTTCTGAAGAGGATGATGAGGGTTTTTCATCATGTTCTTCATCCTCCTTTGGACAATCAACTCAAGAGACTCCAGATCAGTCTCCAGGACAGAATCAGTCCTCCTTATCAATCTGTTCAGCGTCTTCATGTCAATTGCTCTGATGCTCCGCCCCCAACAGGTGACTGCAGGTGTGATCAGCTGACAAACTCCTCTTCAAATCTCTGTCTGCTCGTATTGTTTGAAAGCCAGGTAGAGACACACTAGAGTCCAGGATATGTTCCTTTAGCCATGTCTCAGTAAAGCACATGATGCTGCATTCCTGATACTCTGGCTGGGTCTTCAACAGAGTTTCAAGTTCATCCATTTTGTTAGCAAAGAGATCTCACATTTGTTAATGTGACTGATGGACAATAACTATATGTTTCAAGGCTGTAAACCTCATCGCAACACACTTTATGCACTTTTCTCAGACATATATTAACATTTACTCACATTTCTCTCTAGTTTAAATACTGTCAAAGTTCAAACCTTTGTTTTAAAACATAAAAGTATTAATATGCTGCGGTCTCTTCATCTGTGCGCCGCCCGGGTGCGTCTTTTTCCTCTCAAGGTCTTGGAGCAGGCGTTGTTTTCCAAGTGAGGAACATAGTTATAGGTAGTTGAGCTGTTTTTTCTTCTGGACGAGAAGATTCTTGTAACCAGACATGACAAATTTAGCAAGAGCAGGAGACATCAGCAGGAGATTTACAATTGCCTCCAATCAATCAAGAAGCAGAACACAATGATAATACTTAAACCTGTTTTAATTTCCGGTAACAGAAATTGTATTTATTGAAATGTATCTATGTTGCGGTTGCAGTGTTGTTGCAGTTTGAAGTTAAAGTGTTATAAATAAACAACAGTCTCCAAAAGAAGTTTCAGTCTGGTTTTACTGGTTTTATCATTTACGTATTTTTTGGCTTTTAACAAGGTTTAATTTGATTGTTTTATTAGTGAAGTGTTTTATGTATTTTTAGAGCTTTTATTCTGTTTATGCTGTTTTACGTCATCTCATTGTACAGCATTTTGGTCAACCTTGGTTGTTTTTAAATGTGCTTTATAAATAAACTTGACTTGATAAAACAACCTCGACACAAACGTGAGACCAGTGTCATAATTTACTCCCCCCCCTTGATTCCCCACTTGCCCCCAACACCACCACCACCCAAGCGCCACAGCTGGAAACACTGCCCATCTACAACCCCCCTTCCAAGTCTCACAAACTCATATTTAACGCTGAGTAGTAGATAAACAACAATGAATATGCTTGAACTGGTGTTATATACATCTCTTGTCTATACATGTACATTTGTGTACATACCTTGATGTATAACTGTGTGTTAAATTGCAGGAACATTATTAATGTGAGTGTTACCTTGTCGGCACACATGGCCACAGTGATGTCCTGCTTGGTGATGTCATAGTGTCGAATGTTCCTGACGTAGTTTCCTGCTAGTTTTAGAATGTCAGCTGAGATGTATTCCAACACAGCCACCATATACACTGACACCTGGTGGTCGATCTTATAACCCAGAACCTCCTGAATACAAAGCATGTCAGAGTTATGCTGATGCATCATATGTGAAAATGACTTAAATATGGCAATGACAAGGAGAGCAACAGCACAGTACCTTCAGCAGGGGGTGGATCTTGTCAACAGGCAGAGCAAGTGGATTCCTCCTCTTCTTCTTCTCAATGGCTGCCTGAGCATCTGCGATTGCCCATTTATCAATCGGGTGGGGAAAACTCTTTTGAACTCGTTCCTGAAAAAAAGGAAGTGGAGGAAAGTAAGGACAGGAACCAGACTCAGATGATCCACAGAGGTAGACTGATGCACTCTGACACCAGAGGGGGTTCAACTGAGCTGAGCTTTGGTTGTATTAAAAATCCAAGCCTGCTCTCAGGGAAAATGACGGTGGCTCTGATAATCACTCTCTAGGCTTACTTAGATAAAAAAGGACGGTTTCAAGAATCATATGATGCTTTTATGCACAAAATGTCAGGATTTTCCTTTCCTTATTGAGGGAAATTCCTAAAGTAACTGATTACTTAAAAAAAAAAAAAAAGTTACTGATTATATAAGGTACGGAACTAACGCGTTAAGTTACACATTTCACAGAAAAAGTAATTGGAGTACTCTAACGCGTTACACCCAACACTGGCTAACAGATACAGACAGATGAAAACATGACCTCTTGGTGGAGGTAATAAATTAATGAATACTTAAAAGCAGGCTGATTTCACACCGTCTCCGCAAACACCTGACAACCAGACCCCAGTTTGTGAGACTAGAGGGTTCAAACTGAGGTAATACAAGATCTATTATCCCCTTGGGGATTCATAAAGTATTACTGAACTGAAGAGAATTAAATATAAATGAACTGAATTAAACAGATGAACATGAAAAATGGCATGGGATCCCATAAAGGGGCCAGAGCAAAAGAGTGTTCATGCCTTCATTAAAAGACAACTCCATTGTGGTAGGCTACATCAGCTGTCACGGCAGAACTCCATCCCTGCAGCTGCACAGGCCGGCCAGGGAAATTATCTGATGAAATAAAACTAGACTTCTCTTAGTGTGAGCAACTCATATAGTGGGAGTTAATAACAGGGGAGCAGATCTGTTACCCAGAAGATATCCACTGTATGGAGAGTGGAATCTTCACCCTCAAGTAGTCAAACAGGTATGGGCTGGGCAGTCGTAGATGGACACACCTCTGGGTTTGGACGCATTAGCTCACCTACGATCAAACAAGATGCTTTTCCTCCTCTCAGCTGATCAGTGTGAGGGAGCAGGGCCTGTCACTGATTCTTGTGGCTACGCGGTGTCCATCTAAACCTTGGGGAGTGGAGGTTATTCAGATGCTGCCGGGCGAACTGTGACCCCTCCACATTCGCAATAACCTAAGGAATGTTATTCCTTGTATCTACTCGTTTAATAAATTAGTGCTTTTAAATCACTTTAGTATCAAAATCTAAATCAAGTATAAAGTCTTTTTTTAGTATCGAATTAAAAATCTAATTCAAATTTTAGTGTTGTGAAAACACTACACTGGATGCCTTCTGGATCCATGTATGGTTCGTTCTCTGGACTTTCAGTTGCAAAATAAAATCTGAAAAAACAAATATTTAGTTCATTTTTATGTTATTTGATTTGAAATGCCTTTATTGTCCCACAGAGATACATAGAACAGCTTGACCGTCACTTTCCTGGCTGCCAGGCCCTTGAGACCGGCGCACATTGCTCAGGTCAGCCAAGGTCACACGGGAGAATATGCATGGTGGGTCATTTATATAGATACACCTTAATAAAATGGGAATGGTTGGTGACATTAACGTGCTGTTTGTGGCACATTAGTATATGTGAGGGGGCAAACTTTTCAAGATGGGTGGTGACCATGGTGGCCATTTTGAAGTCGGCCTTCTTGGATCAACTTTTGTTTTTTCAATAGGAAGAGGGTCATGTGACCCATCAAACTTATTGGTAATTTAACAAGAAAAACAATGATGTGCTTGATGTTAACGTTACTTTATTCTTTCATGAGTTATTTACAAGTTTCTGACCACTTATAATGTGTTCAATGTGCTGCCCATTGTGTTGGATTGTCAATGCAACCCTCTTCTCCAACTCTTCACACACTGATAGCAACACCGCAGGAGAAATGCCAGCACAGGCTTCCAGTATCCGTAGTTTCAGGTGCTCTTTACTTTTGGTTTTCAAAAACAGAAAAACCAAAACACTTTTTTTTCTGATTTTATTTTGAAACTGAAAAACCAAAGAACGAAACATACACGGATTCTTCTGCCATCCTCCATTTGAATCCATGGAAGTTTATCTAAAGTTAATTCTCTTTAAAACTTGGTTCCAGTACCAGAGATCAATATTTTGTCTGATAACATCTAAATGTCATTTTAGATTTTTACCAGGAAAAGAATCAGCGAACAGGTGGAGTTTGATTCTGAGAGTCTGAAACTCCAGACATAAACCGATCTGAAGCAGGAAATGAGCTCAAACACAGTTTGACCTTACCAGGTGCAAATGGTTCAAATGGAACTGAGAACGTAGCCAAATAATGGTGCGTTCACACCGCCTAGCGTGTCTAGGCAGCAAAACGCTCAAACAGACGAAAGTTGCTGCTTATATAAAAACACAGCTGCACACTTTGCACAGTCCGCGTCCTCGCGTCACGTCAGCACATCACAGGCGGGGGGGGGGGATTTCTCTGTTGTTATAGTTATTTACAACATGATGGATCATGTCGACAGAGTGGTTTGGATTTATTTAATAAATAAAAGACATACAACGTTGTCGTCGGACGATCTGAGTTTTATAAAATATGAAACTGTTTACCTGGAACTCCAATATCCTCCAATATCTTCCTCCAGATAAGGTCCGATCTCTTCCTGTCCTTATTAAAATACGAAGATGGGTCATACAGTTCTTGGTGATTACAGACAGTGATAATCAGTTTCTCCTCCATTTTGAAATGAATTGGAATGTCTGTCAGAGCTAGCCGTTGATGACGTGATCAGTAAAAAGAGTCGCTGATTGGTTGCTGCCGCGCGTCTGCTGCCCCAAAGTTCAATTTTCCCAACTTCAAGCAGCAGCTGCCCTGACGCCTTGACGGACCGTCGGAGCAGCAGCTGCTTAGCAACATAGACTTCACATGTAATCTAGCTGCCCTGCTGCCTGGACGCGCTGGGCGGTGTGAACGCACCATTAGATGTTCAACTGTATAAACCAAAGTGCTGCAGTGAGAAACCCTGTCCGTCTGCCAGTAAGGGACATCAGAGGTCTGACAGGTCAAGCAGATTCTTCCATGGTTCTTAGAGGTTCTTTCACTGCAGGTGCTTTCCTCAAAGTGATGAAGAAATTCAACACATTACCAAAAAGGAACAACGTCCCAACATGATCAGAGGAGCAGTGAGGGGTTACAGGTCAAGTACAAGGGTCAGAGTCAGCGTATCAGTGAGAGCATTTGTTATTAGCTCATTATTAGCTATCAAACAGCTTTATATAAAGAAAGTGAGGTGTGTGTATGAGTGCGCATGTCACCTCCACATCCTGCACTGTGCGCGGCTGAGCCTGACACAACATGCTTAGCAGCTGCAGGATCAGCTCTTCGATGTACTGCAGTGCCTCCTGCTGGGACTTCAAGTTAGGATGCACCTGGTTCAACACCTGTCTCACACACACACACACACACACACACACACACACACACGTGTGTTTTGGTATCCTTATGGGGACCGTCCATTGACTTCCATTAATTTTAGTAACTAGATTTATACCTAACCCAAACCCTTTTACTAACCTTAACCATTACTGATCTATAACTAACCCTAAGACAAACTAAAACTCTATTCACACCATACCTATAAACCTAACCCCTAACCCTAAAAAGGGGATTCCCCCCCATGGGGACCAGGCTTCGGTCCCCACAAGAACCCTCGGACCCCAGAAAGATAGTAAAAGTCAGGAAACGGGTCCCCAGGAGGTCAGAAATACAAACCCACACACACACACACACACACACACACACACACACACACACACACACACACACACACACACACACACACACACACACACACACACACACACACACACACACACACACACACAAGTGTGTTTTGGTATCCTTATGGGGACCGTCCATTGACTTCCATTAATTTTAGTAACTAGATTTATACCTAACCCAAACCCTTTTACTAACCTTAACCATTACTGATCTATAACTAACCCTAAGACTAACTAAAACTCTATTCACACCATACCTATAAACCTAACCCCTAACCCTAAAAAGGGGAGTCCCCCTCATGGGGACCAGGCTTCGGTCCCCACAAGAACCCTCGGACCCCAGAAAGATAGTAAAAGTCAAGAAACGGGTCCCCAGGAGGTCAGAAATACAAACCCACACACACACACACACACACACACACACACACACACACACACACACACACACACACACACACACACACACACACACACACACACACACACACACACACACACACACACACACACACACACACACACACACACACCTGGGTTAGAGCTGTCTGTATGGATGCCTGAGTCACATGTCTGGAAACACTATTCAATTGGTTGGTCAGAAGGTTGTGGACTCAGAAACTAGCAGAATGAGAAATTTGCTTGTGTCAGAAAATATTTTTATTTGTACGTTAAATGTTGAAGCTCACAGAGACGGTAAGAAAAGAGAGTGTTTACTTCAACATATCAGAAAACTGTCCAATTAGTTTTACTGCTGTAAATTCAAAACATGAAGCAGAACTTCAAAAATCCTTTTGGACAATTTGATTATTTTCTAAGTAAAGTAACATAAAATAACCTCTATAAGAAGTCACATCCTGTTTGTTTCTATAGCATCATGAAGGTAAAATCCATCTGGGCCTCTGAAAAACTTATCTTCAACATCTGCCCTCTGATTGGACAGTCTGGACACCATTCACACAGTTTGAGTCCGGAACAACTATTGACCCAAACCTTCAGTAATCAGATACTATAAAAATAATAATAATAATAATGAATTTATAAGCATCATTGAAAGCACTCAATAGCTACGTTTACATGCGCCAAATTTCCCCAATCTGATTAAAATCTTGGTTGATCGGAATTCCCAAATCCCTGTTTACATGGACACTAACTGAAATGATCTGATCATGCCATGAGTACACATGCACCAAGCACTCAATCAGGTTAAATGAGTTGAGCATGTGCACAGCGAGTTGTCTTTCTGGGGGAAGAAAAAAAGTAAACAAACTCCATCCTTTCTGCACGTCTTTCCCGCCCCATCGTGTGCTCGATCTGACTCACGTTGTCCCCAATATGGACCTTCTGCAGGTGATTACCTTTATGTTTGGGTTTTTACTGGTCGCATTAACCAAGCTAGAGGCTGAATACATATTGCTACTGCTCCTCCACCACAGGAGAGGAGAGCAGGATGACAGGATGACTGCACCAGCAGACCACTTCTGTTTACCTCCCGCTATGTTTTCTACTTGGGTCTGCGAAAGCAGAAAGACGTCACGCTGAAGTTGTACGCATGCGCAGTGGGCTTTTTTCACCCTTTCATTCCTAATGGGTGTAAACATGCACGTCTATCCGAATGAAGATCGGACAAAACCACCCCTCTTGATCGGAAGTAAATTTCTTTCTGATCAGGCTGCATCGGATCAAAACATTCTGATTGACATGTTTACATGATGTATTTTTTATCCGATTGGGCGTTTATTCTGATTAAATGTGCCCATGTAAACGTAGCTAGTGTTACCTTACAGTAAAACAAGATGCAGATGTCAGGAAGGAGGGGCTTTCAGAGGCAGAATGACTGAATGCTAAAGACCCCACAGAGGGCAGGTGGGCAGGGTGCACGGAGAGGTGGATGGAGGAGGAACTTCTGAAGGTCTGAAGACAAAAGTGTAACAGAGCACTGAGGCTCTAATCCAAGTAGGTTCACAAAAGGAAAAAAAAAATTCTAGTTCTAAATGAAGAGTGTAGAGTTTCATGTTTTAATTCACTTAAATCAGACCTCATGATCCCTGAAGGTAAATAACCCTCCTGTAGAGGGTTCTAGCTGTAGACGGGAAGGATCTCCTGTAGAGGGTTCTAGCTGTAGACGGGAAGGATCTCCTGTAGAGGGTTCTAGCTGTAGACGGGAAGGATCTCCTGTAGAGGGTTCTAGCTGTAGAGGGGAAGGATCTCCTGTAGAGGGTTCTAGCTGTAGACAGGAAGGATCTCCTGTAGAGGGTTCTAGCTGTGGACAAGAAGGTTCTCCTATAGAGGGTTCTAGATGTAGACGGGAAGGATCTCCTGTAGGGGGTTCTAGCTGTGGACGGGAAGGATCTCCTGTAGAGGGTTCTAGATGTGGACAGGAAGGATCTCCTGTAGAGGGTTCTAGCTGTGGACGGGAAGGATCTCCTGTAGAGGGTTCTAGCTGTGGACGGGAAGGATCTCCTGTAGAGGGTTCTAGCTGTAGACGGGAAGGATCTCCTGTAGAGGGTTCTAGCTGTGGACGGGAAGGATCTCCCGTAGAGGGTTCTAGCTGTAGACGGGAAGGATCTCCCGTAGAGGGTTCTAGCTGTGGACGGGAAGGATCTCCCGTAGAGGGTTCTAGATGTGGACGGGAAGGATCTCCCGTAGAGGGTTCTAGCTGTAGACGGGAAGGATCTCCTGTAGAGGGGTCTAGCTGTAGACGGGAAGGATCTCCTGTAGCTGGTTCTAGATGTAGACGGGAAGGATCTCCTGTAGAGGGTTCTAGATGTGGACAGGAAGGATCTCCTGTAGAGGGTTCTAGCTGTAGACGGGAAGGATCTCCTGTAGAGGGTTCTAGCTGTGGACGGGAAGGATCTCCTGTAGAGGGTTCTAGATGTGGACAGGAAGGATCTCCTGTAGAGGGTTCTAGCTGTGACGGGAAGGATCTCCTGTAGAGGGTTCTAGCTGTGGACGGGAAGGATCTCCTGTAGAGGGTTCTAGCTGTGGACGGGAAGGATCTCCTGTAGAGGGTTCTAGCTGTGGACAGGAAGGATCTCCTGTAGAGGGTTCTAGCTGTAGACAGGAAGGATCTCCTGTAGAGGGTTCTAGCTGTGGACGGGAAGGAAGGCTGTAGAGGGTTCTAGCTGTGGACGGGAAGGATCTCCTGTAGAGGGTTCTAGATGTGGACAGGAAGGATCTCCTGTAGAGGGTTCTAGCTGTAGACGGGAAGGATCTCCTGTAGAGGGTTCTAGCTGTAGACGGGAAGGACCTCCCGTAGAGGGTTCTAGATGTAGACGGGAAGGATCTCCTGTAGAGGGTTCTAGCTGTGGACGGGAAGGATCTCCTGTAGGGGGTTCTAGATGTGGACGGGAAGGATCTCCTGTAGAGGGTTCTAGCTGTGGACGGGAAGGATCTCCTGTAGAGGGTTCTAGCTGTAGACAGGAAGGATCTCCTGTAGAGGGTTCTAGATGTGGACAGGAAGGATCTCCTGTAGAGGGTTCTAGCTGTGGACGGGAAGGATCTCCCGTAGAGGGTTCTAGATGTAGACGGGAAGGATCTCCTGTAGAGGGTTCTAGCTGTGGACAAGAAGGTTCTCCTGTAGAGGGTTCTAGCTGTAGACGGGAAGGATCTCCTGTAGAGGGTTCTAGATGTAGACGGGAAGGATCTCCCGTAGAGGGTTCTAGCTGTGGACGGGAAGGATCTCCCGTAGAGGGTTCTAGCTGTGGACGGGAAGGATCTCCTGTAGAGGGTTCTAGCTGTAGACGGGAAGGATCTCCTGTAGAGGGTTCTAGCTGTAGACGGGAAGGATCTCCTGTAGAGGGTTCTAGATGTAGACAGGAAGGATCTCCTGTAGAGGGTTCTAGCTGTGGACAAGAAGGTTCTCCTGTAGAGGGTTCTAGATGTAGACAGGAAGGATCTCCTGTAGGGGGTTCTAGCTGTGGACGGGAAGGATCTCCTGTAGAGGGTTCTAGCTGTAGACGGGAAGGATCTCCTGTAGAGGGTTCTAGATGTGGACGGGAAGGATCTCCTGTAGAGGGTTCTAGATGTAGACGGGAAGGATCTCCTGTAGAGGGTTCTAGATGTAGACGGGAAGGATCTCCCGTAGAGGGTTCTAGCTGTGGACGGGAAGGATCTCCCGTAGAGGGTTCTAGATGTGGACGGGAAGGATCTCCCGTAGAGGGTTCTAGCTGTAGACAGGAAGGATCTCCCGTAGAGGGTTCTAGCTGTGGACAAGAAGGTTCTCCCGTAGAGGGTTCTAGCTGTAGACGGGAAGGATCTCCTGTAGAGGGTTCTAGCTGTAGAGGGGAAGGATCCCTGTAGAGGGTTCTAGCTGTAGACAGGAAGGATCTCCCGTAGAGGGTTCTAGCTGTGGACGGGAAGGATCTCCCGTAGAGGGTTCTAGATGTGGACGGGAAGGATCTCCTGTAGAGGGTTCTAGCTGTAGAGGGGAAGGATCTCCTGTAGAGGGTTCTAGCTGTAGACGGGAAGGATCTCCTGTAGAGGGTTCTAGATGTAGACAGGAAGGATCTCCTGTAGAGGGTTCTAGCTGTGGACAAGAAGGTTCTCCTATAGAGGGTTCTAGATGTAGACGGGAAGGATCTCCTGTAGGGGGTTCTAGCTGTGGACGGGAAGGATCTCCTGTAGGGGGTTCTAGATGTGGACGGGAAGGATCTCCTGTAGAGGGTTCTAGATGTGGACGGGAAGGATCTCCTGTAGAGGGTTCTAGCTGTAGAGGGGAAGGATCTCCTGTAGAGGGTTCTAGCTGTAGACGGGAAGGATCTCCTGTAGAGGGTTCTAGCTGTAGACGGGAAGGATCTCCTGTAGAGGGTTCTAGCTGTAGACGGGAAGGATCTCCTGTAGGGGGTTCTTCATTAAAGAGAACATTAGGAGACATTCATTTTGTGAGATAATTAAGCTTCAGGAGTGAGCTGATGTACCGTGACTTTGACGTACCCCAACCCACAAAGCCCAAACTTAACTCACTCTGACCCACTCAGGGGGAGAACCCGGGCTGTCCCACAGCCGGTCGAGCACATTTAGAGGGAGAACCTGGAACATCCCATAGTAGACACGGGATGTCGCGCAGCAGATCAAAGACACTCCGAGGGAGAATCCAGGACGTCCCCCGGCAGAGTTGGTCATTAATGACTCTAACTGTTTACAGCCTGTTTTCTGACTGAAGCTTCATGTTGTTTCCTAGATGAACATCACTGACTTTGGAGTTCTGAACAACATATTCTGACAGAAGCATGACAACAACAGTAGCATGATGACATTCTGCAGAACACAGACCTGCTGGACATTGGCTTTAACATTTTTAGATTCACAGCATCTACAAGTCTGACATCACAGAAAGAGGTGACATCATTGGTTGGCATGGAAACATTAACAGCTCAACAGGGAGATTCAGCTACATTTCACATCACCTAGGGTTACCATGACAACAGGGAAATCAAGTGGATTTGTGTTCCAGAGCCGGCGCTAGAGCCAGGACAGGGTTAACCCAGTGGAACCCGAGCTAACTGAGATGTAGCTGATATTTTTCCGTGTGTCTGTAAACCTGTTCCTGAGAGGGAACCAGCGAACGTCTGTGTCACTACATGTGTTACAATGATGTGAGTCTATGTTGTGTACCTTCTCCAAGGCCGGAACCAGCAGGCCCCTCCACTTAGCATTGTTGTCCTCGCTGAAGAAGTCATACTGCGGCTGTGCGGCCTGCATGGCGGCTGCCGCGCTGGGCTGTAAGAACCGCAGCGGGTTTCACCGCTTTACATGAACGTTGTGCCGGTCTGCCCGGGTCCAGAGGGCAGGCTGACGCCAGCACGATCCTCTGGTGCAGCGAGCGTCACTGCGACCATCCTCGGCCGCTTCACGGAAAACGAGCGGTAACCAGACGCTCTACAACACACAGGTAGCTCTGCGGCCGAGTGTCGTTCCGTTGACCGGTTCTGTTTACCGGAAGGAGGGCATGCCTGGTGATGCTGCTGTTAGCCTGTTAGCTTGTGGCTGTCTGTTGGTGCTATACTCCAGTTCCCGAGCTAACGGCTTACAGCTGCCGGTCATCGATACTTTGAGCGACGTGTAAACGCCAACTGTTACCTGGGATTCGGTCCGGGTCAGTCACGGCTCTCTCTAGTACAGTGTGCAGTGGGGCGGTTCCGAGCCCGTGACCCCAAAGCTCCTGTAGATCTGTGGCTCGGACCCTGTCACTCTCAGGCTCCCGGGCCCGGAAGGCGAACACTTACCGAGTTTACGAGAGAGGCTGTTGTGACTGTGACGGTTCAGTACACGGTGCTAAGTTGCGCAGGCGCAGTCCCCTGTTCTTGACGTAGACCATCTGGGCTTCTGGGTGAGAGTGCACGCCCGAGTGCACGCGGACGGTGGTGGGACTGCGGTGACATAACCGTGATGAACCAGTTGCTTCTGAATTTCTTCTGTCCGAACAAGACGAATGAAGGACTACAATCAAGAAACTGAGTCAGTATAACATGATGTGTACACAGGCTGACATGTGAAACACACCTGAGAAATAAAAAACATGTTTACATGTTAAACTAAAAATAAGTATTTGTTTCAATATGACTGTATTTAGGATTATATAATTACACAAAATACAATTACACAAAGTTACACAAAATATGTTCATAGTTGTTTTTATTTTACATATCTAACTGTAAAACCGTTGTATGTCTCTCAAACTCCACCTTAAAGTTTCGTCTTCTATGGTTTTATTTACTTAAATTCTGTTTTCCTGTAAAACTCCCTTTTTGTCTCTGTTCCCCTGGGAGAGGTGGGTGCCATTATTTTCTAACAGTATTGATGACTCTAAATTAAAACATACTGAATTTAGTTTTTTTTCTTTCTTGAAGGAACTAATAGCAGACATAACTCAGTGGTTTTCCTTTCTCTTTGATATATTTCAGCAATAAACAGAGGTTCCTCTCCAAAAATAATCCAGCACAACGTAAATTAGCACCGGTTACATGAGGATGGGTTAAACATCCAGGTGAAGTCACCTGTGATCAGTTACATTGTGGGCAGCAGTATGGGGGAATTTTACTACCATTTATAAAGAGCATACTTTTACAATTTGGGAGCATGATTATGTCTCTCCTCCTTCAAAACCTGTAATACATGCTCTTAAAACTTCTGTTTCTCAGATATTCTCTGTTATCTCTCAAATCTTTGTTTTCACACTCAGATTCTATGTTTCAGAACCAGATTTATTTGGTCCAGTATGTTACACATACAAGGAATTTGGTTCTGGTTCACTTTCCGCTTGTAGAGACAGACATACATATCTAAGATAATAGACGTTGTTGGACATAGAAAACACACGAGGTACATTAGCAGCATTTTATCACCATGAAAGTCTAGTTGGTGGTTTGAGGTCAGGTGGTACAGAACAGGTACAGTATATATACATTATTTTAAATGATAGAACAGGTTATTTCCTTGTTTGGAGAGTTAAAGATGTTTGTTTATCACAGTGACAGTCTGGAGGAAAAACTGTTTATGTGTCTGGTGGTAGAGATAGCTGTGAAGATCTAAATAAGAATTTTGTGGAAAGTAATTCAGGATGATGAAGGGTTGTTCTTCAGCGTGTTTTTTCTGTTTTCATGAGAACTTTAGGTTAAATTGCCATTATTTCTGTAAGTTTACTTTGTATGATAAAACCACTATTTATTTAACCATTTGTTTCAAACATGCTCCACTGTCACCACATTCTCACTGAAAATTCATCTTCAGTCACATGTTTGAAAAGGAGCAGGGAGAAGTATAAACTTTTTAACACTTTCCCTCATCCAAATATATACTGTTCAACGTCTCACTGCAAAAAATAATAATAATAATAATAATACCAGAAATTTTCAAGAAAAACAAAATAAGTCAAACAAAATAGTTCAAATTCTTGTAGAATAAAATCCACTGGTCAAGTTTATGCTCACAAACAATATCCCTTCTGTGATCCATTCAAACTATTGTTTGTTATCATCATATTTATGGAGAATTAGCTTCTTACATGTTCTTTTAAACTATGATTTGGTTTTAACTCTCTTATAGATCATTAGACAGTCTGTTCCATAATTTAACCCCTGACTGATATACACAAACTTTTTAGAGTTATTCTAACTGTAGCTTGGATCAGTGGGTTGAGCGGTCATCCTCCAATCGGAAGGTTGTTGGATTAATCCCAACTTCCACCTCCACATGTCTAAGTGTACTTGGGCAAGACACTGAACCCCACGTTGCCCCCCGATTTGCATATCGGGCTACGAGAATTTTAGCCCCTCCCTTCTCCCCCTGATTTGCATATCGGGTTGTGAGAATGGGTGAATGCAAAACTTGTCGTGTGAAAGAGCTTTGAGTCTGAATGACTAGAAAACACTACAAATACAGGACATTTACCATTATGCTCTCATAAGTTTAACACTTGGATGAAGTATTCTTAAACAATTTAGAGTGAATGCTAAAATCCTGCTGAGAATAAACATTTTTCTTACAATTCTGATCATTCTTTTCTGCATTGTTTTTTATTTGTATATTTGACTTGTATGTATTTTCCCCAAACCTCCACACAGTAATTAACATATGATAGAATTAATGAACAATATAAAGTAAACAAAGCTTTTGATGTGTTTGTCATTTCCCACAAATGTGTACTTACTTACTCAGGTCCTACAACCCCCAAGGCGCTTGTGTGTGTGAATGACAGACTACACTGTGGTTTTCTCTGGGTAGAGCAGGGATTTAAACCAGCAACCTTCCGGTTCCCAGATAACCCACTCTACCGCCTGAGCCAAAGCCACTGTTAGGTTTTTCCTTATTCTATTAAAACCTTCCATTATTATAAATATAAGAAATACGATCACTCAAGAAGTTTGGTCCAAAACTCAGCCGAGGAGAGAATCAGCGCTCGCATCATCTCTGCGAGACAGCCCTGATAACTCTGCTGGTCCCTCTTCAGCTCAGTGTCTTTATTCACTTAGAAACAGCAATAATAGATAACATGAATCATCACTACAAATCAGTGGAGCCAGTCGTGGCTGGAGCCTCGCAGTTACCTTGGATTAAGAAAAACAAAGTGTTCTGAGGGAGAATGTGTAAGTCTGAGAACAGTAGCGGGTCAGATAACAGGGCCTGTGTGACTGCTGCACACAGGTCATGCAGGAGATTTCTTCAAAGTTGGTGTCAGGCATGAACGTGTATAATTTTATGTTTTCCATTCTCTATCAGCCACCCCAATGATAAAACTCTGAGCCGGCTGGAACACAGTGAACATTCTGTTTCTGGCAGATTTTATGATCACAATAAAAGTGGTAAAGAGGCTGTTTATCGTTTTTCGAATGCGTTGTAGATAACAGGTTTGTTATCTATTGGCTACTTTATTTCAAGCCCCACCAGGTCTATGATTTATGAATATTATAACTTTTTCTTTTGGAAACCAGAAGTACAAGACCACTACAAGTTGCTAAAATGATTTGAAAGTAAATTTGACATCTAAATTTACTGCAAAATCCTCTTTACCACCTTTAAGACCTCTTCTATATTCACATAATCAATTCATATTTCAATTTACTCCTCTCTTACTATTACCAAATACCATGAATTTAGTAGTTTATTAATATCAAACCATCCAGCCAGCCATTTTCTGATCCAGGGTTGCAGGGAGCTGGTGTCTTCAGCAGTCTTTGGGTGAGAGGCAGGGGACACCCTGGACAGGTTGCCAGTCCATTGCAGGGCCACACAGACAACCATTCACACACACACTCCCACCTAGGAACAATTTAGAGTTGCAAATTAACCTCTTGCATGTTTTTGAACTGTGAGAGGTCACCGGAGTCCCCGGAGAAAATCCACACATGCACGGGGAGAACATGCAAGAAAGTAGAAAGGTCTCAGCCCGGATTCAAACCCAGGACCTTTTCACAGCAAGGCAACAGCTCTACCAACTGCACCACCGTGCAGCCTAATATCAAACCACTTTTTGATTTTTATTATTTCCTTGGTGATGGATTAAAGAACACAAAAGGGTTAAACAAAGAACCAGTGAGACTACAAGTTTGGAGGAAAGAAAAAAGGAACTTGACATCATTGTTTTTCTTTGTTTGTTTGTTTGTTTGTTTGTTTCACAATTTCAGTGTTTGCATAAATCACATACTGATCCCTACTATTGTGAAAGTGGACTCCCTTTGAAGCTCTAAGCTTATAAAATTGGGGTCCAATACACCCACCACCATCGAACAATCAAATCACATGTCTAGCTACAATAATACAAAAATAAATAGACAGGCGGACAATTATCTTGCATAGTCCTATAACCAAGAAAATATAGTACATTATATGGATATTTATATTAAATTAATACAACAAATGTACCTTTACTCTCAGTTCGATCCATGTATAGAGGGAAAGCAACTACAACCACAGATACTTAAGCTGCAAAACCATCAGGTGCATAATTCTCCAGAAGTTTGCGCTTCAGATTTCTTTTAAATATGAAATATGGAGCAGATTGTTTTATATTATTGTCCAACATGTTCCATATTTGTGGACCCCTCAGACATACGCTAAACCTAGCAGATTTTAGTTTCCTGTACTTCCCTTTTTGAAGCAACCTGGTATTTTGATGGTGAGAGGGTGAGTAAAATGGAATAAGTTCACACAGTCTTGCGTTTAACTTATAAACAGCACTGTACATTGTGCATGCATTATGGTAAAGATTACATTCAGGGAGCTTTAGGAGGCCATACCTATGGAAGAGAGCATTTGTAGGAGAATTGTTCATTGACCAAGAAATGGCTCTGATAGCGTTTTTTTGAAATATAAGTAGTTTATCTGTATAGGTAGGGTAGGTGTTGTTCCAAATAATATTACAATTAGTGCTGTCATGAGATTAAAAACTGGATGAGATTAATTAATTTTGAGCAGTAATTAATTAATCTAATTAATCTTATTTTTAATCTAATTTAATAATAGCTAATAAAAACACTATTGTTATCCATGGTTCCATCGGGACGTTTTTGAAAAGCAAATTTTCCATTTATGGGACCGACAACTCTCATATGCTCCTCCATTGTCACGTATCCGCTCTGCAACTAACCGCTTTTTCTCACCTTGTCATCACAGGAAGTCAATCAGCAGCCAATAGATGTCCACCTAAGAGTGATTAATCCAGGGCTTAATTTGAGCCGGAACAAGATCCGGGAACTGTCTTATTTTGAAAGGGTGGGTTCCGGTAACTGTTTGCTAGGATTCGTTAACGGCGCCAGTTGGGTTAAATAACAGCGGCATCAAAATACCAAAAAGGCAGAATAACTTACTTCTTCTGGGTTTATCATCACTTTCTCTAGCCTGCTTGACACAGATCTTGGTCTGGTCCGACGGTTGTGTATGTGTTCATACATGTCTATGTGTGTGTGTTCATACATGTCTATGTGTGCGTTCATACATGTCTATGTGTGTATGTTCATACATGTCTATGTGTGTGTTCATACATGTCTATGTGTGTATGTTCATACATGTCTATGTGTGCGTTCATACATGTCTATGTGTGTATGTTCATACATGTGTGTGTGTGTTTATACATGTGTATGTGTGCGTTCATACATATCTATGTGTGCGTTCATACATGTCTATGTGTGTATGTTCATACATGTCTATGTGTGCGTTCATACATGTCTATGTGTGTATGTTCATACATGTCTATGTGTGCGTTCATACATGTCATGTGTGTATGTTCATACATGTCTATGTGTGTGTTCATACATGTCTATGTGTGTATGTTCATATATGTCTATGTGTGTGTTCATACATGTCTCTGTGTGATCATACATGTCTATGTGTGTGTTCATACATGTCTATGTGTGTATGTTCATACATGTCTATGTGTGTGTTCATACTTGTCTATGTGTGCGTTCATACGTGTCTATGTGTGTATGTTCATACATGTCTATGTGTGTATGTTCATACATGTCTATGTGTGTATGTTTATACATGTCTATGTGTGTGTTCATACATGTCTATGTGTGCGTTCATACATGTCTATGTGTGTGTTCATACATGTCTATGTGTGTATGTTCATACATGTCTATGTGTGTGTATGTTCATACATGTCTATGTGTGTATGTTCATACATGTCTATGTGTGCGTTCATACATGTCTATGTGTGTGTGTTCATACATGTCTATGTGTGTGTTCATACATGTCTATGTGTGCGTTCATACATGTCTATGTGTGTGTGTTCATACATGTCTATGTGTGTGTATGTTCATACATGTCCATGTGTGTATGTTCATACATGTCTATGTGTGTGTTCATACATGTCTATGTGTGTATGTTCATACATGTCTATGTGTGTGTTCATACATGTCTATGTGTGCGTTCATACATGTCTATGTGTGTGTTCATACATGTCTATGTGTGTATGTTCATACATGTCTATGTGTGTGTTCATACATGTCTATGTGTGTATGTTCATACATGTCTATGTGTGTGTGTGTATATATGTCTGTGTGTGTGTTCATACATGTCTGTGTGTGAGTTCATACATGTCTATGTGTGCGTTCTTACATATCTATGTGTGTTCATACATGTCTATGTGTGTGTTCATACATGTCTATGTGTGTATGTTCATACATGTCTATGTGTGTATGTTCATACATGTCTATGTGTGTATGTTCATACATGTCTATGTGTGTGTTCATACATGTCTATGTGTGCGTTCATACATGTCTATGTGTGTATGTTCATACATGTCTGTGTGCGTTCATACATGTCTATGTGTGCGTTCATACATGTCTATGTGTGTATGTTCATACATGTCTATGTGTGTATGTTCATACATGTCTGTGTGCGTTCATACATGTCTATGCGTGTGTTCATACATGTCTATGTGTGCGTTCATACATGTCTATGTGTGAGTTCATACATGTCTATGTGTGTGTTCATACATGTATATGTGTGTATGTTCATACATGTCTATGTGCGTGTTCATACATGTCTATGTGTGTATGTTCATCCATGTCTATGTGTGCGTTTATACATGTCTATGTGTGTATGTTTATACATGTCTATGTGTGCGTGTATACATGTCTATGTGTGTGTTCATACATGTCTATGTGTGCGTTCATACATGTCTATGTGTGTATGTTCATACATGTCTGTGTGCGTTCATACATGTCTATGCGTGCGTTCATACATGTCTATGTGTGCGTTCATACATGTCTATGTGTGTATGTTCATACATGTCTATGTGTGCGTTCATACATGTCTATGTGTGTATGTTCATACATGTCTATGTGTGCGTTCATACATGTCTATGTGTGTATGTTCATACATGTCTATGTGTGCGTTCATACATGTCTATGTGTGTATGTTCATACATGTCTATGTGTGTGTTCATACATGTCTATGTGTGTGTTCATACATGTCTATGTGTGTGTGTTCATACATGTCTATGTGTGTATGTTCATACATGTCTATGTGTGCGTTCATACATGTCTATGTGTGTATGTTCATACATGTCTATGTGTGTGTTCATACATGTCTATGTGTGTATGTTCATACATGTCTGTGTGTGTTTTCATACATGTCTATGTGTGTATGTTCATACATGTCTATGTGTGTGTTCATACATGTCTGTGTGTGTTCATACATGTCTATGTGTGCGTTCATACATGTCTATGTGTGTATGTTCATACATGTCTATGTGTGTATGTTCATACATGTCTATGTGTGTATGTTCATACATGTCTATGTGTGTGCTCATACATGTCTATGTGTGTGTGTTCATACATGTCTATGTGTGTTGTTCATACATGTCTATGTGTGTGTTCTTATATGTGTATGTGTGTATGTTCATCCATGTGTGTATGTTCATACATGTCTATGTGTGCGTTCATACATGTCTGTGTGTGTATGTTCATACATGTCTATGTGTGTATTTTCATATATGTCTATGTGTGTATGTTCATACATGTCTGTGTGTGTGCATACATGTCTATGTGTGTGTTCATACATGTATATGTGTGTGTGTTCATATATGTCTATGTGTGTGTTCATACATGTCCATGTGTGTGTTCATACATGTCCATGTGTGTATGTTCATACATGTCTATGTGTGCGTTCATACATGTCTATGTGTGTGTGTTCATACATGTCTATGTGTGTGTGTTCATACATGTCTATGTGTGTGTTCATACATGTCTATGTGTGCGTTCATACATGTCTATGTGTGTGTTCATACATGTCTATGTGTGTATGTTCTTATACATGTCTATGTGTGTGTATGTTCATACATGTGTATGTGTGTATGTTCATACATGTCTATGTGTGTTTTCATACATGTCCATGTGTGTATGTTCATACATGTGTGTATGTTCATACATGTCATGTGTGTATGTTCATACATGTCTATGTGTGCGTTCATACATGTCTATGTGTGTATGTTCATACATGTCTGTGTGCGTTATACATGTCTATGTGTGCGTTCATACATGTCTATGTGTGTATGTTCATACATGTGTATGTGTGTTTGTTCATACATGTCTATGTGTGTGTTCATACATGTCTATGTGTGCGTTCATACATGTCTATGTGTGCGTTCATACATGTCTATGTGTGTATGTTCATACATGTCTATGTGTGTGTTCATACATGTCTATGTGTGTTCATACATGTCTATGTGTGCGTTCATACATGTCCATGTGTGTATGTTTATACATGTCTATGTGTGCGTTTATACATGTCTATGTGTGTGTGTTTATATATGTGTATGTGTGTCTTCATACATGTCTATGTGTGTATGTTCATACATGTCTGTGTGCGTTCATACATGTCTATGTGTGTGTTCATACATGTCTATGTGTGTTCATACATGTCTATGTGTGCGTTCATACATGTCTATGTGTGTATGTTCATACATGTCTATGTGTGTGTTCATACATGTCTATGTGTGTATGTTCATACATGTCTGTATGTTCATACATGTCTATGTGTGTATGTTTATACATGTCTGTGTGCGTTCATACATGTCTATGTGTGCGTTCATACATGTCTATTTGTGCGTTCATACATGTCTATGTGTGTATGTTCATACATGTCTATGTGTGCGTTCATACATGTCTATGTGTGTATGTTCATACATGTCTATGTGTGCGTTATACATATCTATGTGTGTGCGTTCATACATGTCTATGTGTGCGTTCATACATGTCCATGTGTGTATGTTCATACATGTCTATGTGTGTGTTCATACATGTCTATGTGTGTGTGTTCATACATGTCTATGTGTGTATGTTCATACATGTCTGTGTGCGTTCATACATGTCTATGCGTGCGTTCATACATGTCTATGTGTGTGTTCATACATGTCTATTTGTGCGTTCATACATGTCTATGTGTGTATGTTCATACATGTCTATGTGTGCGTTCATACATGTCTATGTGTGTATGTTCATACATGTCTATGTGTGTGTTCATACATGTCTATGTGTGTTTATATATGTCTATGTGTGCGTTCATACATGTCTATGTGTGTATGTTCATACATGTCTATGTGTGTATGTTCATACATGTCTATGTGTGTATGTTCATACATGTCTATGTGTGTGTTCATACATGTCTATGTGTGATCATACATGTCTATGTGTGCGTTCATACATGTCCATGTGTGTATGTTCATACATGTCTATGTGTGTGTTCATACATGTCTATGTGTGTATGTTCATACATGTCTATGTGTGTGTTCATACATGTCTATGTGTGTGTTCATATATGTCTATGTGTGTGTGTTCATACATGTCTATGTGTGCGTTCATACATGTCTATGTGTGTATGTTCATACATGTCTATGTGTGTGTTCATACATGTCTATGTGTGTTCATACATGTCTATGTGTGCGTTCATACATGTCTATGTGTGTATGTTCATACATGTCTATGTGTGTATGTTCATACATGTCTATGTGTGTGTATGTTCATACATGTCCATGTGTGTATGTTCATACATGTCTATGTGTGTGTTCATACATGTCTATGTGTGTGTTCATACATGTCTATGTGTGTGTGTTCATACATGTCTATGTGTGTGTTCATACATGTCTATGTGTGTATGTTCATACATGTCTATGTGTGTGTTCATACATGTCCATGTGTGTGTTCATACATGTCCATGTGTGTATGTTCATACATGTCTATGTGTGCGTTCATACATGTCTATGTGTGTATGTTCATACATGTCTATGTGTGTGTTCATACATGTCTATGTGTGTATGTTCATACATGTCTATGTGTGTGTTCATACATGTCTATGTGTGTATGTTCATACATATGTGTGTGTTCATACATGTCCATGTGTGTATGTTCATACATGTCTATGTGTGTGTTCATACATGTCTATGTGTGTTGTTCATACATGTCTATGTGTGCGTTCATACATGTCTATGTGTGTATGTTCATACATGTCTATGTGTGTGTTTATACATGTCTATGTGTGTATGTTCATACATGTCTGTGTGCGTTCATACATGTCTATGTGTGTGTTCATACATGTCTATGTGTGTGTGTTCATACATGTCTATGTGTGTGTTCATACATGTCTATGTGTGCGTTCTTACATATCTATGTGTGTTCATACATGTCTATGTGTGTGTTCATACATGTCCATGTGTGTATGTTCATACATGTCTATGTGTGTGTTCATATATGTCTATGTGTGTATGTTCATACATGTGTGTATGTTCATACATGTGTATGTGTGTATGTTCATACATGTCTATGTGTGCGTTCATACATGTCTATGTGTGTATGTTCATACATGTCTATGTGTGTGTTCATACATGTCTATGTGTGTTCATTCATGTCTATGTGTGCGTTCATACATGTCCATGTGTGTATGTTCGTACATGTCTATGTGTGCGATCATACATGTCTATGTGTGTTCATTCATACATGTCTATGTGTGTGTGTTCATACATGTCTATGTGTGTGTTCATACATGTCCATGTGTGTATGTTCATACATGTCTATGTGTGTATGTTCATACATGTCTATGTGTGTGTTCATACATGTCCATGTGTGTATGTTCATATATGTCTATGTGTGCGTTCATACATGTCTATGTGTGTATGTTCATACATGTCTATGTGTGTGTTCATACATGTCTATGTGTGTGTTCATACATGTCTATGTGTGTATGTTCATACATGTCTATGTGTGCGTTCATACATGTCTATGTGTGTTTGTTCATACATGTCTATGTGTGTATGTTCATACATGTCTGTGTGCGTTCATACATGTCTATGTGTGCGTTCATACATGTCTATGTGTGTATGTTCATACATGTCTATGTGTGTGTTCATACATGTCTATGTGTGTATGTTCATACATGTCTATGTGTGCGTTCATACATGTCTATGTGTGCGTTCATACATGTCTATGTGTGCGTTCATACATGTCTATGTGTGTATGTTCATACATGTCTATGTGTGTGTATGTTCATACATGTCTATGTGTGTATGTTCATACATGTCTATGTGTGTGTTCATACATGTCTATGTGTGATCATACATGTCATGTGTGTGTTCATACATGTCCATGTGTGTATGTTCATACATGTCTATGTGTGCGTTCATACATGTCTATGTGTGTATGTTCATACATGTCTATGTGTGTGTATGTTCATACATGTCCATGTGTGTATGTTCATACATGTCTATGTGTGTGTTCATACATGTCTATGTGTGTGTTCATACATGTCCATGTGTGTATGTTCATACATGTCTATGTGTGCGTTCATACATGTCTATGTGTGTATGTTCATACATGTCTATGTGTGCGTTCATACATGTCTATGTGTGTATGTTCATACATGTCTATGTGTGTATGTTCATACATGTCTATGTGTGTGTTCATACATGTCTATGTGTGTGTGTTCATACATGTCTATGTGTGTGTTCATACATGTCTATGTGTGCTCATACATGTCTATGTGTGTGTTCATACATGTCCATGTGTGTGTTCATACATGTCCATGTGTGTATGTTCATACATGTCTATGTGTGCGTTCATACATGTCTATGTGTGTATTTTTATACATGTCTATGTGTGCGTTCATACATGTCTATGTGTGTATGTTCATACATGTCTATGTGTGTGTGTTCATACATGTCTATGTGTGTGTGTTTATACATGTCTATGTGTGTGTGTTCATACATGTCTATGTGTGTGTTCATACATGTCTATGTGTGTATGTTCATACATGTCCATGTGTGTATGTTCATACATGTCTATGTGTGTATGTTCATACATGTCTATGTGTGTATGTTCATACATGTCTATGTGTGTGTTCATACATGTCTGTGTGTATGTTCATACATGTCTATGTGTGCGTTCATACATGTCTATGTGTGTATGTTCATACATGTCTATGTGTGTATGTTCATACATGTCTATGTGTGTATTTTATACATGTCTATGTGTGTGTTCATACATGTCTATGTGTGTTTATACATGTCTATGTGTGTGTTCTTACATGTCTATGTGTGTATGTTCATACATGTCTATGTGTGTATGTTCATACATGTCTATGTGTGTATGTTCATACATGTCTATGTGTGTGTTCATACATGTCTATGTGTGTATGTTCATACATGTCTATGTGTGCGTTCTTACATGTCATGTGTGTATGTTCATACATGTTTATGTGTGTGTATGTTCATACATGTCTATGTGTGTATGTTCATACATGTCTATGTGTGTGTTCATACATGTCCATGTGTGTATGTTCATACATGTCTATGTGTGTGTTCATACATGTCCATGTGTGTGTTCATACATGTCCATGTGTGTATGTTCATACATGTCTATGTGTGCGTTCATACATGTCTATGTGTGTATGTTCATACATGTCTATGTGTGTGCTCATACATGTCTATGTGTGTGTGTTCATACATGTCTATGTGTGTGTTCATACATGTCTATGTGTTCGTTCGTATATGTCTATGTGTGTATGTTCATACATGTCCATGTGTGTATGTTCATACATGTCTATGTGTGTATGTTCATACATGTCTATGTGTGTATGTTCATACATGTCTATGTGTGCGTTCATACATGTCATGTGTGTATGTTCATACATGTCTATGTGTGTGTGTTCATACATGTCTATGTGTGCGTTTATACATGTCTATGTGTGCGTTCATACATGTCTATGTGTGTATGTTCATACATGTCTATGTGTGCGTTCATACATGTCTATGTGTGTATGTTCATACATGTCTATGTGTGTATGTTCATACATGTCTATGTGTGTGTCTCATATATGTCTATGTGTGTGTGTATATACATGTCTGTGTGTGTGTTCATACATGTCTATGTGTGTGTTCTTACATGTCTTTGTGTGTATGTTCATACATGTCTATGTGTGTGTGTTCATACATGTCTATGTGTGTGTTCATACATGTCTATGTGTGCGTTCATACATGTCTATGTGTGTATGTTCATACATGTCTATGTGTGCGTTCATACATGTCTATGTGTGTATGTTCATACATGTCTATGTGTGTGTTCATACATGTCTATGTGTGTGCGTTCATACATGTCTATGTGTGTGCGTTCATACATGTCTATGTGTGTATGTTCATACATGTCTATGTGTGTGTTCATACATGTCTATGTGTATGTTCATACATGTCTATGTGTGCGTTCATACATGTCTATGTGTATGTTCATACATGTCTGTGTGCGTTCATACATGTCTATGTGTGATGTTCATACATGTCTATGTGTGTGTTCATACATGTCTATGTGTGATCATACATGTCTATGTGTGCGTTCATACATGTCTATGTGTGTGTTCATATATGTCTATGTGTGTATGTTCATATATGTCTATGTGTGTGTTCATACATGTCTGTGTGTGTTTATACATGTCTATGTGTGTGTTCATACATGTCTATGTGTGTGTGTTCATACATGTCTATGTGTGTATGTTCATACATGTCTATGTGTGTATGTTTATACATGTCTATGTGTGTGTATGTTCATACATGTGTATGTGTGTATGTTCATACATGTCTGTGTGTGTGTTCATACATGTCTATGTGTGATCATACATGTCTATGTGTGCGTTCATACATGTCTATGTGTGTATGTTCATACATGTCTATGTGTGCGTTCATACATGTCTATGTGTGTATGTTCATACATGTCTATGTGTGTGTTCATACATGTCTATGTGTGCGTTCTTACATATCTATGTGTGTTCATACATGTCTATGTGTGTGTTCATACATGTCCATGTGTGTATGTTCATACATGTCTATGTGTGTGTTCATACATGTCTATGTGTGATCATACATGTCTATGTGTGCGTTCATACATGTCCATGTGTGTATGTTCATACATGTCTATGTGTGTGTATGTTCATACATGTCCATGTGTGTATGTTCATACATGTCTATGTGTGTGTTCATACATGTCCATGTGTGTGTTCATACATGTCCATGTGTGTATGTTCATACATGTCCATGTGTGTATGTTCATACATGTCTATGTGTGTATGTTCATACATGTCTATGTGTGCGTTCATACATGTCTATGTGTGTATGTTCATACATGTCTATGTGTGTGTTTGTTCATATATGTCTATGTGTGTACGTTTATACATGTCTATGTGTGCGTGCATACATGTCTATGTGTGTGTGTTCATACATGTCTATGTGTGTGCTCATACATGTCTATGTGTGTGTGTTCATACATGTCTATGTGTGTGTTCATACATGTCTATGTGTGCGTTCTTACATATCTATGTGTGTTCATACATGTCTATGTGTGTGTTCATACATGTCTATGTGTGCGTTCATACATGTCTATGTGTGTATGTTCATACATGTCTATGTGTGTGTATGTTCATACATGTCCATGTGTGTATGTTCATACATGTCTATGTGTGTATGTTCATACATGTCTATGTGTGCGTTCATACATGTCTATGTGTGTGTTCATACATGTCTATTTGTGCGTTCATACATGTCTATGTGTGTATGTTCATACATGTCTATGTGTGCGTTCTTACATATCTATGTGTGTTCATACATGTCTATGTGTGTGTTCATACATGTCTATGTGTGCGTTCTTACATGTCTATGTGTGTGTGTTCATACATGTCTATGTGTGTGTTCATATATGTCTATGTGTGTATGTTCATACATGTCCATGTGTGTATGTTTATACATGTCTATGTGTGTATGTATATACATGTCTATGTGTGTATGTTCATACATGTCTATGTGTGCGTTCATACATGTCTATGTGTGTGTTTATACATGTCTATGTGTGTATGTTCATACATGTCTATGTGTGTGTTCATACATGTCTATGTGTGTATGTTCATACATGTCTATGTGTGTGTGTTCATACATGTCTATGTGTGTGTTCATACATGTCTATGTGTGTATGTTCATACATGTCTATGTGTGCGTTCATACATGTCTATATGTGCGTTCATACATGTCTATGTGTGTATGTTCATACATGTCTATGTGTGTGTTCATACATGTCTATGTGTGTATGTTCATACATGTCTATGTGTGCGTTCATACATGTCTATGTGTGTGTTCATATATGTCTATGTGTGTGTTTATACATGTCTATGTGTGCGTTTTACATATCTATGTGTGTTCATACATGTCTATGTGTGTGTTTATACATGTCTATGTGTGTGTTTGTACATGTCTATGTGTGTGTGTTCATACATGTCTATGTGTGTGTTCATACATGTCTATGTGTGTATGTTCATACATGTCTATGTGTGTGTTCATACATGTCTATGTGTGTATGTTCATACATGTCTATGTGCGTTCATACATGTCTATATGTGCGTTCATACATGTCTATGTGTGTTTGTTCATACATGTCTATGTGTTGTTCATACATGTCTATGTGTGTATGTTCATACATGTCTATGTGTGTGTGTTCATACATGTCTATGTGTGTGTTCATACATGTCTATGTGTGATCATACATGTCTATGTGTGTGTGTTCATACATGTCTATGTGTGTGTGTTCATACATGTCTATGTGTGTGTTCATACATGTCTATGTGTGTGTTCTTATATATGTATGTGTGTTCATACATGTCTATGTGTGCGTTCATACATGTCTATGTGTATGTTCATACATGTCTATGTGTGTGTTCATACATGTCTATGTGTGTGTTCATACATGTCTATGTGTGTATGTTCATACATGTCTATGTGTGTGTGTTCATACATGTCTATGTGTGTGTTCATACATGTCTATGTGTGTATGTTCATACATGTCTATGTGTGCGTTCATACATGTCTATGTGTGTATGTTCATACATGTCTATGTGTGTGTTCATACATGTCTATGTGTGTATGTTCATACATGTCTATGTGTGTGTTCATACATGTCTATATGTGCGTTCATACATGTCTATGTGTGTATGTTCATACATGTCTATGTGTGTGTTCATACATGTCTATGTGTGTATGTTCATACATGTCTATGTGTGTGTGTTTATACATGTATATGTGTGTGTTCATACATGTCTATGTGTGTGTGTTCATACATGTCTATGTGTGTGTGTTCATACATGTCTATGTGTGCGTTCATATATGTCTATGTGTGCGTTCATACATGTCTATGTGTGTGTGTTCATACATGTCTATGTGTGTGTTCATACATGTCTATGTGTGTATGTTCATACATGTCTATGTGTGTGTGTTCATACATGTCTATGTTTGTGTTCATACATGTCTATGTGTGCTTTCTTACATGTCTATGTGTGTTCTTACATGTCTATGTGTGTGTTCATACATGTGTATGTGTGTATGTTCATACATGTCTATGTGTATGTTCATACATGTCTATGTGTGCGTTCATACATGTCTATGTGTATGTTCATACATGTCTATCTGTGTGTTCATACATGTCTATGTGTGTATGTTCATACATGTCTATGTGTGTATGTTCATACATGTCCATGTGTGTATGTTCATACATGTCTATGTGTGTTTGTTCATACATGTCTATGTGTGTATTCATACATGTCTATGTGTGTGTGTTCATACATGTCTATGTGTGTGTTCATACATGTCTATGTGTGTATGTTCATACATGTCTATGTGTGTGTTTATATATATCTATGTGTGTATGTTCATACATATCTATGTGTGTGCGTTCATACATGTCTATGTGTGTGTTCATACATGTCTATGTGTGTATGTTCATACATGTCTATGTGTGTGTTCATACATGTCTATGTGTGCGTTCATACATGTCTATGTGTGTGTGTTCATACATGTCTATGTGTGCGTTCATACATGTTTATGTGCGTTTATACATGTCTATGTGTGTATGTTCATATATGTCTATGTGTATGTTCATACATTTCTATGTGTGCGTTCATACATGTCTATGTGTGTATGTTCATACATGTCTATGTGTGTGTTCATACATGTCTATGTGTGTATGTTCATACATGTCTATGTGTGTGTTCATACATGTCTATGTGTGCGTTCTTACATATCTATGTGTGTTCATACATGTCTATGTGTGTGTTCATACATGTCCATGTGTGTATGTTCATACATGTCTATGTGTGCGTTCATACATGTCTATATGTGCGTTCATACATGTCTATGTGTGTATGTTCATACATGTCTATGTGTGTGTTCATACATGTCTATGTGTGTATGTTCATACATGTCTATTTGTGTGTTCATACATGTCTATGTGTGCGTTCATACATGTCTATGTGTGCGTTCATACGTGTCTATGTGTGTGTGTTCATACATGTCTATGTGTGTGCGTTCATACATGTCTATGTGTGTGCGTTCATACATGTCTGTGTGTGTGTTCATACATGTCTATGTGTTTGTTCATACATGTCTATGTGTGTGTTCATACATGTCTATGTGTGCGTTCTTACATATCTATGTGTGTTCATACATATCTATGTGTGTGTTCATACATGTCTATGTGTGTGTTTTCATATATGTATGTGTGTGTGTTCATACATGTCTATTTGTGTGTTCATACATGTCTATGTGTGTATGTTCATACATGTCTATGTGTGCGTTCATACATGTCTATGTGTGTATGTTCATACATGTCTATGTGTGTGCTCATACATGTCTATGTGTGTGTGTTCATACATGTCTATGTGTGTGTTCATACATGTCTATGTGTGCGTTCTTACATATCTATGTGTGTTCATACATGTCTATGTGTGTGTTCATACATGTCCATGTGTGTATGTTCATACATGTCTATGTGTGTGTTCTTACATGTCTATGTGTGTATGTTCATACATGTCTATGTGTGTGCTCATACATGTCTATGTGTGCGTTCTTACATATGTATGTGTGTTCATACATGTCTATGTGTGTGTTCATACATGTCTATGTGTATGTTCATACATGTCTATGTGTGCGTTCATACATGTCTATGTGTGCGTTCATACATGTCTATGTGTATGTTCATACTTTTCTATGTGTGTGTTCATACATGTCTCTGTGTGTATGTTCATACATGTCTATGTGTTTGTTCATACATGTCTATGTGTGCGTTCATACATGTCTATGTGTATGTTCATACATGTCTATGTGTGCGTTCATACATGTCTATGTGTGTGCGTTCATACATGTCTATGTGTTGTGTTCATACATGTCTATGTGTGTGTTCATATATGTCTATGTGTGCGTTCTTACATATCTATGTGTGTTCATACATATCTATGTGTGTGTTCATACATGTCCATGTGTGTATGTTCATACATGTCTATGTGTGTGTTCATACATGTCTATGTGTGCGTTCATACATGTCTATGTGTGTATGTTCATACATGTCTATGTGTGCGTTCATACATGTCTATGTGTGTATGTTCATACATGTCTATGTGTGTGTTTATACATGTCTATGTGTGTGTTTATACATGTCTATGTGTGTTTGTTCATACATGTCTATGTGTGTATGTTCATACATGTCTATGTGTGCGTTCATACATGTCTATGTGTGTATGTTCATACATGTCTATGTGTGTGCTCATACATGTCTATGTGTGTGTGTTCATACATGTCTATGTGTGTGTTCATACATGTCTATTTGTGCGTTCATACATGTCTATGTGTGTATGTTCATACATGTCTATGTGTGTGCTCATACATGTCTATGTGTGTGTGTTCATACATGTCTATGTGTGCGTTCTTACATATCTATGTGTGTTCATACATGTCTATGTGTGTGTTCATACATGTCTATGTGTGTGTTTTTATATATGTCTATGTGTGTGTGTTTATATATGTCTATGTGTGTGTTCATACATGTCTATTGTGTGCGTTCATACATGTCTATGTGTGTTTGTTCATACATGTCTATGTGTGTATGTTCATACATGTCTATGTGTGCGTTCATACATGTCTATGTGTGTGTTCTTACATGTCTATGTGTGTATGTTCATACATGTCTATGTGTGTGTTCATACATGTCTATGTGTGTATGTTCATACATGTCTATGTGTGTGTTCATACATGTCTATGTGTGTGCGTTCATACATGTCTATGTGTGTGCGTTCATACATGTCTATGTGTGTGTTCATACATGTCTATGTGTGTTCATACATGTCTATGTGTGCGTTCATACATGTCTATGTGTATGTTCATACATGTCTATGTGTGTGTTCATACATGTCTATGTGTGTGTGTTCATACATGTCTATGTGTGTGTTCATACATGTCTATGTGTGCGTTCATACATGTCTATGTGTGTATGTTCATACATGTCTATGTGTGTGTTCATACATGTCTATGTGTGTATGTTCATACATGTCTATGTGTGTATGTTCATACATGTCTATGTGTGCGTTCATACATGTCATATGTGCGTTTATATATGTCTGTGTGTGTTCATACATGTATATGTGTGTGTGTATACATGTCTATGTGTGTGTTCATACATGTCTATGTGTGCGTTCTTACATGTCTATGTGTGTTCATACATGTCTATGTGTGTGTTCATACATGTCCATGTGTGTATGTTCATACATGTCTATGTGTGTATGTTCATACATGTCTATGTGTGCGTTCATACATGTCCATGTGTGTATGTTCATACATGTCTATGTGTGTGTGTTCATACATGTCTATGTGTGTGTGTTTATATGTGTCTGTGTGTGTGTGTTTATACATGTCTATGTGTGTGCTCATACATGTCTATGTGTGTATGTTCATACATGTCTATGTGTGTGCTCATACATGTCTATGTGTGTGTGTTCATACATGTCTATGTGTGTGTTCATACATGTCTATGTGTGCGTTCTTACATATCTATGTGTGTTCATACATGTCTATGTGTGTGTTCATACATGTCCATGTGTGTGTGTTCATACATGTCTATGTGTGTATGTTCATACATGTCTATGTGTGTGTTCATACATGTCTATGTGTGTGTGTTCATACATGTCTATGTGTGCGTTTATACATGTCTATGTGTATGTTCATACATGTCTATGTGTGTGTTCATACATGTCTATTTGTGCGTTCATACATGTCTATGTGTGTATGTTCATACATGTCTATGTGTGCGTTCATACATGTCTATGTGTGTATGTTCATACATGTCTATGTGTGTGCTCATACATGTCTATGTGTGCGTTCATACATGTCTATGTGTGCGTTCATACATGTCCATGTGTATGTTCATACATGTCTATGTGTGCGTATGTTCATACATGTCTATGTGTGTATGTTCATACATGTCTATGTGTGTGCTCATACATGTCTATGTGTGTATGTACATACATGTCTGTGTGTGTTCATACATGTCTATGTGTATGTTCATACATGTCTATGTGTGCGTTCATACATGTCTATGTGTGTGCGTTCATACATGTCTATGTGTGTGTTCATACATGTCTATGTGTGATCATACATGTCTATGTGTGCGTTCATACATGTCCATGTGTGTATGTTCATACATGTCTATGTGTGTGTATGTTCATACATGTCTATGTGTGTATGTTCATACATGTCTATGTGTGTGTTCATACATGTCCATGTGTGTGTTCATACATGTCTATGTGTGCGTTCATACATGTCTATGTGTGTATGTTCATACATGTCTATGTGTGCGTTCATACATGTCTATGTGTGTATGTTCATACATGTCTATGTGTGTGTTCATACATGTCTATGTGTGTTCATACATGTCTATGTGTGCGTTCATACATGTCTATGTGTGTGTGTTCATACATGTCTATGTGTGTGTGTTCATACATGTCTATGTGTGTGTTCATACATGTCATGTGTGTTCATACATGTCTATGTGTGCGTTCATACATGTCTATGTGTGTATGTTCATACATGTCTATGTGTGTGCTCATACATGTCTATGTGTGTGTGTTCATACATGTCTATGTGTTCGTTCATACATGTCTATGTGTGTATGTTCATACATTTCTATGTGTGTATGTTCATACATGTCTATGTGTTCGTTCATACATGTCTATATGTGTATGTTCATACATGTCTATGTGTGCGTTCATACATGTCTATGTGTGTATGTTCATACATGTCTATGTGTGCGTTCATACATGTCCATGTGTGTATGTTCATACATTTCTATGTGTGTATGTTCATACATGTCTATGTGTGTGCTCATACATGTCTATGTGTGTGTTCATATATGTCTATGTGTGCGTTCTTACATATCTATGTGTGTTCATACATGTCTCTGTGTGTGTTCATACATGTCTATGTGTGCGTTCATACATGTCTATGTGTGTATGTTCATACATGTCTATGTGTGTGCTCATACATGTCTATGTGTGTGTGTTCATACATGTCTATGTGTGTGTTCATACATGTCTATGTGTGATCATACATGTCTATGTGTGCGTTTATACATGTCTATGTGTGTATGTTCATACATGTCTATGTGTGCGTTCATACATGTCTATGTGTGTATGTTCATACATGTCTATGTGTGCGTTCATACATGTCTATGTGTGTGTTTATACATGTCTATGTGTGTATGTTCTACATGTCTATGTGTGTGCTCATACATGTCTATGTGTGTTCATTCATATATGTCTATGTGTGTGTTCATACATGTCTATGTGTATGTTCATACATGTCTCTGTGTGCGTTCATACATGTCTATTTGTGTGTTTATACATGTCTATGTGCGTTTATACATGTCTATGTGTGTATGTTCATACATGTCTATGTGTGCGTTCATACATGTCTATGTGTGTATGTTCATACATGTCTATGTGTGTGTTCATATATGTCTATGTGTGTGTTCATACATGTCTATGTGTGCGTTCTTACATGTCTATGTGTGTTTGTTCATGTCTATGTGTGTGTTCATACATGTCTATGTGTGCTTTCTTACATGTCTATGTGTGTTCTTACATGTCTATGTGTGTGTTCATACATGTCTATGTGTGTATGTTCATACATGTCTATGTGTGTGTTCATACATGTCTATGTGTGTGTGTTCATACATGTCTGTGTGTGTGTTCATACATGTCTATGTGTTGTTCATACATGTCTATGTGTGCGTTCATACATGTCTATGTGTGCGTTCATACATGTCCATGTGTATGTTCATACATGTCTATGTGTGCGTTCATACATGTCTATGTGTGTATGTTCATACATGTCTATGTGTGTGCTCATACATGTCTATGTGTATGTTCATACATGTCTATGTGTGCGTTCATACATGTCTATGTGTGTGTTCATACATGTCTATGTGTGTGTTCATACATGTCCATGTGTGTATGTTCATACATGTCTATGTGTGTATGTTCATACATGTCTATGTGTGTGTTCATACATGTCTATTTGTGCGTTCATACATGTCTATGTGTGTATGTACATACATGTATATGTGTGCGTTCATACATGTCTATGTGTGTATGTTCATACATGTCTATGGGTGTGTTCATACATGTCTATGTGTGTGTGTTCATACATGTCTATGTGTGTGTTCATACATGTCCATGTGTGTATGTTCATACATGTCTATGTGTGTATGTTCATACATGTCTATGTGTGTGTTTATACATGTCTATGTGTGTGTTCTTACATATCTATGTGTGTTCATACATGTCTATGTATGTGTGTTCATACATGTCTATGTGTGCGTTCATACATGTCTATGTGTGTATGTTCATACATGTCTATGTGTGTGTTCATACATGTCTATGTGTGTGTGTTCATACATGTCTATGTGTGCGTTCTTACATATCTATGTGTGTTCATACATGTCTATGTGTGTGTTCATACATGTCTATTTGTGCGTTCATACATGTCTGTGTGCGTTCATACATGTCTATGTGTATGTTCATACATGTCTATGTGTGTGTTCATACATGTCTATGTGTATGTTCATACATGTCTATGTGTGTGTTCATACATGTCTATGTGTGTTCATACATGTCTATGTGTGCGTTCATACATGTCCATGTGTGTATGTTCATACATGTCTATGTGTGTGCTCATACATGTCTATGTGTGTGTGTTCATACATGTCTATGTGTGTGTTCATACATGTCTATGTGTGCGTTCTTATATGTCTATGTGTGTTCATATATGTCTATTTGTGTGTTCATACATGTCTATGTGTATGTTCATACATGTCTATGTGTGTGTTCATACATGTCTATGTGTGCGTTCATACATGTCTATGTGTGTATGTTCATACATGTCTATGTGTGTGCTCATACATGTCTATGTGTGTGTGTTCATACATGTCTATGTGTGTGTTCATACATGTCTATGTGTGCGTTCTTACATGTCTATGTGTGTGTTCATACATGTCTATGTGTATGTTCATACATGTCTATGTGTGCGTTCATACATGTCTATGTGTGTGTTCATAAATGTCTATGTGTGTGTTCATACATGTCTATGTGTGTATGTTCATACATGTCTATGTGTGTGCTCATACATGTCTATGTGTGGTTGTGTTCATACATGTCTATGTGTGTGTTCATACATGTCTATGTGTGCGTTCTTACATGTCTATGTGTGTTCATACATGTCTATGTGTGTGTTTTCATACATGTCTATGTGTGTATGTTCATACATGTCTATGTGTGTGTTCATACATGTCTATTTGTGCGTTCATACATGTCTATGTGTGTATGTTCATACATGTCTATGTGTGCGTTCATACATTTCTTTGTGTGTGTGTTCATACATGTCTATGTGTATGTTCATACATGTCTATGTGTGTGTTCATACATGTCTATGTGTGCGTTCATACATGTCCATGTGTATGTTCATACATGTCTATGTGTGTGTTCATACATGTCCATGTGTGTATGTTCATACATGTCTATGTGTGCGTTCATACATGTCTATGTGTGTATGTTCATACATGTCTATGTGTGTATGTTCATACATGTCTATGTGTGTGTTTATACATGTCTATTTGTGCGTTCATACATGTCTATGTGTGTATGTTCATACATGTCTATGTGTGCGTTCATACATGTCTATGTGTGTTTATACATGTCTATGTGTGTGTTCATACATGTCTATGTGTGTATGTTCATACATGTCTGTGTGTGTTTGTTCATACATGTCTATGTGTGCGTTCATATATGTCCATGTGTATGTTCATACATGTCTATTTGTGCGTTCATACATGTCTATGTGTGTATGTTCATACATGTCTATGTGTGCGTTCATACATGTCTATGTGTGTATATTCATACATGTCTATGTGTGTGCTCATACATGTCTATGTGTGTGTGTTCATACATGTCTATGTGTGTGTTCATACATGTCTATGTGTGCGTTCATACATGTCATGTGTGTATGTTCATACATGTCTATGTGTGCGTTCATACATGTCTATGTGTATGTTCATACATGTCTATGTGTGTATGTTCATACATGTCTATGTGTGTATGTTCATACATGTCTATGTGTGCGTTCATACATGTCTATGTGTATGTTCATACATGTCTATGTGTGCGTTCATACATGTCTATGTGTATGTTCATACATGTCTATGTGTGCGTTCATACATGTCCATGTGTGTATGTTCATACATGTCTAGGTGTGTGTTCATACATGTCTATGTGTGCGTTCATACATGTCTATGTGTGTTTGTTCATACATGTCTATGTGTGTATGTTCATACGTGTATATGTGTGTGTTCATACATGTCCATGTGTGTATGTTCATACATGTCTATGTGTGTGTTCATACATGTCTATGTGTATGTTCATACATATCTATGTGTGCGTTCATACATGTCTATTTGTATGTTCATACATGTCCATGTGTATGTTCATACATGTCTATGTGTGCGTTCATACATGTCTATGTGTGTATGTTCATACATGTCTATGTGTGCGTTCATACATGTCTATGTGTGTATGTTCATACATGTCTATGTGTGTGCTCATACATGTCTATGTGTGTGTTCATACATGTCTATTTGTGCGTTCATACATGTCTATGTGTGTATGTTCATACATGTCTATGTGTGTATGTTCATCCATGTCTATGTGTGTGTTCATACATATCTATGTGTGTATGTTCATACATGTCTATGTGTGCGTTCATACATGTCTATGTGTGTGCGTTCATACATGTCTATGTGTGCGTTCATACATGTCCATGTGTGTGTTCATACATGTCTATGTGTGCGTTCATACATGTCCATGTGTGTATGTTCATACATGTCTATGTGTGTGTTCATACATGTCTATGTGTGTGTTCATACATGTCTATGTGTGCGTTCTTACATATCTATGTGTGTTCATACATGTCTATGTTGTATGTTCATACATGTCTATGTGTGCGTTCATACATGTCTATGTGTGTGTTCATACATGTCCATGTGTGTATGTTCATACATGTCTATGTGTGTGTTCATACATGTCTATGTGTTCGTTCATACATGTCTATGTGTGCGTTCATACATGTCCATGTGTATGTTCATACATGTCTATGTGTGCGATCATACATGTCTATGTGTGTTCATTCATACATGTCTATGTGTGTATGTTCATACATGTCTATGTGTGCGTTTATACATGTCTATGTGTGTATGTTCATACATGTCTATGTGTGCGTTCATACATGTCTATGTGTGTGCGTTCATACATGTCTATGTGTGTGTTCATACATGTCCATGTGTGTATGTTCATACATGTCTATGTGTGTGTTCATACATGTCTATGTGTGTATGTTCATACATGTCTATGTGTGTGTGTTCATACATGTCTATGTGTGTGTTCATACATGTCTATGTGTGCGTTCTTACATATCTATGTGTGTTCATACATGTCTGTTTGTGTGTTCATACATGTCTATTTGTGTGTTCATACATGTCTATGTGTGCGTTCATACATGTCTATGTGTGTATGTTCATACATGTCTATGTGTGCGTTCATATATGTCTATGTGTGTATGTTCATACATGTCTATGTGTATGTTCATACATGTCTATGTGTGCGTTCATACATGTCTATTTGTGCGTTCATACATGTCTGTGTGCGTTCATACATGTCTATGTGTGCGTTCATACATGTCCATGTGTGTATGTTCATACATGTCTATGTGTGTGTTCATACATGTCTATGTGTGCGTTCATACATGTCCATGTGTATGTTCATACATGTCTATGTGTGCGTTCATACATGTCTATGTGTGTATGTTCATACATGTCTATGTGTGTATGTTTATACATGTCTATGTGTGCGTTCATACATGTCTATGTGTGTGCGTTCATACATGTCTATGTGTGCGTTCATACATGTCTATGTGTGTATGTTCATACATGTCTATGTGTGTGCTCATACATGTCTATGTGTGTGTGTTCATACATGTCTATGTGTGTGCTCATACATGTCTATGTGTGTGTGTTCATACATGTTTTTGTGTGTGTTCATACATATCTATGTGTGCGTTTATACATGTCTATGTGTGTGTGTTCATACATGTCTATGTGTGCGTTCATACATGTCTATGTGTGTATGTTCATACATGTCTATGTGTGTGTTTATACATGTCTATGTGCGTGTTCATACATGTCTATGTGTGTGTGTTCATACATGTCTATGTGTGCGTTCTTACATGTCTATGTGTGTTCATACATGTCTATGTGTGTATGTTCATACATGTCTGTGTGTGTTCATACATGTCTATGTGTGCGTTCATACATGTCTATGTGTGTGTTCATATATGTCTATTTGTGCGTTCATACATGTCTATGTGTGTGTGTTCATACATGTCTATGTGTGCGTTCATACATGTCCATGTGTGTATGTTCATACATGTCTATGTGTGTGTTCATACATGTCTATGTGTGTGTGTTCATACATGTCTATGTGTGTGTTCATACATGTCTATGTGTGCGTTCATACATGTCTATGTGTGTGCGTTCATACATGTCTATGTGTGCGTTCATACATGTCTATGTGTGTGTGTTCATACATGTCTATGTGTGTGTTCATACATGTCTATTTGTGCTCATACATGTCTATGTGTGTATGTTCATACATGTCTATGTGTGTGTTCATACATGTCTATGTGTGTTCATTCATATATGTCTATGTGTGTGTTCATACATGTCTATTTGTGCGTTCATACATGTCTATGTGTGTATGTTCATACATGTCTATGTGTGTGTTCATACATGTCTATGTGTGTATGTTCATACATGTCTATGTGTGTGCTCATACATGTCTATGTGTGTGTGTTCATACATGTCTATGTGTGTGTGTTCATACATGTCTATGTGTGTTTTCATACATGTCTATTTGTGCTCATACATGTCTATGTGTGTATGTTCATACATGTCTATGTGTGTGCTCATACATGTCTATGTGTGTGTGTTCATACCTGTCTATGTGTGCGTTCATACATGTCTATGTGTGTATGTTTATACATGTCTATGTGTGCGTTCATACATGTCTCTGTGTGTATGTTCATACATGTCTATGTGTGCGTTCATACATGTCTATGTGTGTGTGTTCATACATGTCTATGTGTGTGTTCATACATGTCTATGTGTGTTTGTTCATACATGTCTGTGTGTGTGTTCATACATGTCTATGTGTGTGTTCATACATGTCTATGTGTGCGTTCTTACATGTCTATGTGTGTTCATACATGTCTATGTGTGTATGTTCATACATGTCTGTGTGTGTTCATACATGTCTATTTGTGCGTTCATACATGTCTATGTGTGTATGTTCATACATGTCTGTGGTTGTGTTCATACATGTCTATGTGTGTGTTCATACATGTCTATGTGTGCGTTCTTACATATCTATGTGTGTTCATACATGTCTATGTGTGTGTTCATACATGTCTATTTGTGCGTTCATACATGTCTATGTGTGTATGTTCATACATGTCTATGTGTGTGTGTTCATACATGTCTATGTGTGTGTTCATACATGTCTATGTGTGTATGTTCATACATGTCTATGTGTGCGTTCATACATGTCTATGTGTGTATGTTCATACATGTCTATGTGTGTGTTCATACATGTCTATGTGTGTATGTTCATACATGTCTATGTGTGTATGTTCATACATGTCCATGTGTGTATGTTCATACATGTCTATGTGTGTATGTTCATACATGTCTATGTGTGTGTTCATACATGTCTATTTGTGCGTTCATACATGTCTATGTGTGTATGTTCATACATGTCTATGTGTGTATGTTTATACATGTCTATGTGTGTCTGTTCATACATGTCTATGTGTGTATGTTCATACATGTCTGTGTGTGTTCATACATGTCTATGTGTGCGTTCATACATGTCTATGTGTGTGTTCATACATGTCTATGTGTGTATGTTCATACATGTCTATGTGTGCGTTCATACATGTCCATGTGTGTATGTTCATACATGTCTATGTGTGCGTTCTTACATATCTATGTGTGTTCATACATGTCTATGTGTGTGTTCATACATGTCTATTTGTGCGTGCATACATGTCTATGTGTGTGTGTTCATACATGTCTATGTGTGTATGTTTATACATGTCTATGTGTGTATGTTCATACATGTCTATGTGTGTATGTTCATACGTGTCTATGTGTGTGCTCATACATGTCTATGTGTGTGTGTTCATACATGTCTATGTGTGTGTTCATACATGTCTATGTGTGCGTTCATACATGTCTATGTGTGTATGTTCATACATGTCTGTGTGTGCGTTCATACATGTCTATGTGTGCGTTCATACATGTCTATGTGTGTATGTTCATACATGTCTATGTGTGTGTTCATACATGTCTATGTGTGTATGTTCATACATGTCTATGTGTGTGTGTTGATACATGTCCATGTGTGTATGTTCATACATGTCTATGTGTGTATGTTCATACATGTCTATGTGTGTGCTCATACATGTCTATGTGTGTGTGTTCATACATGTCTCTGTGTGTGTTCATACATGTCTATGTGTGTGTGTTTATACATGTCTATGTGTGTGTTCATACATGTCTATGTGTGTTCATACATGTCTATGTGTGTATGTTCATACATGTCTGTGTGTGTATGTTCATACATGTCCATGTGTGTATGTTCATACATGTCTATGTGTGTATGTTCATACATGTCTATGTGTGTGTTCATAGATGTCTATGTGTGTGTGTTCATACATGTCTATGTGTGTGTTCATACATGTCTATGTGTGCGTTCTTACATGTCCATGTGTGTATGTTCATACATGTCTATGTGTATGTTCATACATGTCTATGTGTGCGTTCATACATGTCCATGTGTATGTTCATACATGTCTATGTGTGCGTTCATACATGTCTATGTGTGTGTTCATACATGTCTATTTGTGCGTTCTTACATGTCTCTGTGTGTGTGTTCATACATGTCTATGTGTGCGTTCTTACATGTCTATGTGTGTTTGTTCATATATGTCTGTGTGTGTGTTCATACATGTCTATGTGTGATCATACATGTCTATGTGTGCGTTCATACATGTCCATGTGTGTATGTTCATACATGTCTATGTGTTGTTCATACATGTCTATGTGTGTGTTCATACATGTCTATTTGTGCGTTCATACATGTCTATGTGTGTATGTTCATACATGTCTATGTGTGCGTTCATACATGTCTATGTGTGTATGTTCATACATGTCTATGTGTGTGTTCATACATGTCTATGTGTGTGTTTATATATGTCTATTTGTGTGTTCATACATGTCTATTTGTGTATGTTCATACATGTCTATGTGTGTGCTCATACATGTCTATGTGTGTATGTTCATACATGTCTATGTGTGTGCTCATACATGTCTATGTGTGTGTGTTCATACATGTATATGTGTGTGTTCATACATGTCTATGTGTGCGTTCATACATGTCTATGTGTGTGTTTTCATACATGTCTGTGTGTGTTTTTATACATGTCTATGTGTGTATGTTCATACATGTCTATGTGTGCGTTCATACATGTCTATGTGTGTATGTTCATACATGTCTATGTGTGTGTGTTCATACATGTCTATGTGTGTTCATACATGTCTATGTGTGTATGTTCATACATGTCTGTGTGTGTTCATACATGTATATTTGTGCGTTCATACATGTCTATGTGTGTGTGTTCATACATGTCTATGTGTGTGTGTTCATACATGTCTATGTATGTGTTCATACATGTCTATGTGTGTGTTCATACATGTCTATGTGTGCGTTCTTACATATCTATGTGTGTTCATACATGTCTATGTGTGCGTTCATACATGTCCATGTGTGTGTGTTCATACATGTCTATGTGTGCGTTCATACATGTCCATGTGTGTGTGTTCATACATGTCTATGTGTGCGTTCTTACATGTCTATGTGTGTTCATACATGTCTATGTGTGTGTGTTCATACATGTCTGTGTGTGTTCATATATGTCTATTTGTGCGTTCATACATGTCTATGTGTGTGTGTTCATACATGTCTATGTGTGTGTGTTCATACATGTCTATGTGTGTGTTCATACATGTCTATGTGTGCGTTCTTATATGTCTATGTGTGTGTTCATACATGTCTATGTGTGCGTTCATACATGTCTATGTGTGTATGTTCATACATGTCTATGTGTGCGTTCATACATGTCTATGTGTGTGTGTTCATACATGTCTATGTGTGTGTACATACATGTCTATGTGTGTATGTTCATACATGTCTATGTGTGTGTTCATACATGTCTATTTGTGCGTTCATACATGTCTATGTGTGTATGTTCATATATGTCTATGTGTGTATGTTCATACATGTCTATGTGTGTGTGTTCATACATGTCTATTGTGTAGGTTCATACATGTCTATGTGTGCGTTCATACGTGTCCATGTGTATGTTCATACATGTCTATGTGTGCGTTCATACATGTCTATGTGTGTATGTTTATATATGTCTGTGTGTGTTCATACATGTCTATGCGTGTGTTCATACATGTCTATGTGTGTGTTCATACATGTCTATTTGTGCGTTCATACATGTCTATGTGTGTATGTTCATACATGTCTATGTGTGCGTTCATACATGTCTATGTGTGTGTGTTCATACATGTCTATTTGTGCGTTCATACATGTCTATGTGTGTATGTTCATACATGTCTATGTGTGTATGTTCATACATGTCTATGTGTGTGTTCATACATGTCTATGTGTGATCATACATGTCTATGTGTGCGTTCATACATGTCCATGTGTGTATGTTCATACATGTCTATGTGTGCGTTCATACATGTCTATGTTTGTATGTTCATACATGTCTATGTGTGTATGTTCATACATGTCTATGTGTGTGTTCATACATGTGTATGTGTGTATGTTCATACATGTCTATGCGTGTGTTCATACATGTCTATGTGTGTGTGTTCATACATGTCTATGTGTGCGTTCTTACATATCTATGTGTGTTCATACATGTCTATGTGTGTGTTCATACATGTCTATGTGTGTATGTTCATACATGTCTATGTGTGCGCTCATACATGTCTATGTGTGTGTGTTCATACCTGTCTATGTGTGTGTTCATACATGTCTATGTGTGATCATACATGTCTATGTGTGCGTTCATACATGTCAATGTGTGCGTTCATACATGTCCATGTGTATGTTCATACATGTCTATGTGTGCGTTCATACATGTCTATGTGTGTGTTCATACATGTCTATGTGTGTTCATACATGTCTATGTGTGCGTTCATACATGTCCATGTGTGTATGTTCATACATGTCTATGTGTGTATGTTCATACATGTCTATGTGTGTGTTCATACATGTCTATTTGTGCGTTCATACATGTCTCTGTGTGTATGTTCATACATGTCTATGTGTGCGTTCATACATGTCTATGTGTGTGTGTTCATACATGTCTCTGTGTGTGTTCATACATGTCTATGTGTGTGTGAATACATGTCTATGTGTGTATGTTCATACATGTCTATGTGTGCGTTCATACATGTCCATGTGTGTATGTTCATACATGTCTATGTGTATGTTCATACATGTCTATGTGTGTGTTCATACATGTCTATTTGTGCGTTCATACATGTCTATGTGTGTATGTTCATACATGTCTATGTGTGCGTTCATACATGTCTATGTGTGTATGTTCATACATGTCTATGTGTGCGTTCATACATGTCTATGCGTGCGTTCATACATGTCTATGTGTGCTCATACATGTCTATGTGTGTGTGTTCATACATGTCTATGTGTGCGTTCTTACATATCTATGTGTGTTCATACATGTCTATGTGTGCGTTCATACATGTCTGTGCGTGCGTTCATACATGTCTATGTGTGCGTTCATACATGTCTATGTGTGTATGTTCATACATGTCTATGTGTGCGTTCATACATGTCCATGTGTGTGTTCATACATGTCCATGTGTGTGTGTTCATACATGTCTCTGTGTGCGTTCATACATGTCTATGTGTGCGTTCATACATGTCCATGTGTATGTTCATACATGTCTATGTGTGTATGTTCATACCTGTCTATGTGTGCGTTCATACATGTCTATGTGTGTGTGTTCATACATGTCTATGTGTGTGTATGTTCATACATGTCTATGTGTGTGTATGTTCATACATGTCTATGTATGTGTATGTTCATACATGTCTATGTGTGTATGTTCATACATGTCTATGTGTGTGTGTTCATACATGTCTATGTGTGTGTGTTCATACATGTCTATGTGTGTATGTTCATACATGTCTATGTGTGTGTATGTTCATACATGTCTATGTGTGTGCGTTCATACATGTCTATGTGTGTGCGTTCATACATGTCTATGTGTGTATGTTCATACATGTCTATGTGTATGTTCATACATGTCTATGTGTGTATGTTCATACATGTCTATGTGTGTGTGTTCATACATGTCTATGTGTGTGTTCATACATGTCTATGTGTGCGTTCATACATGTCTATGTGTATGTTCATACATGTCTATGTGTATGTTCATACATGTCTATGTGTGTGCGTTCATACATGTCTATGTGTATGTTCATACATGTCTATGTGTGTGTGTTCATACATGTCTATGTGTGCGTTCCAGTATCTCATAGCGCTATTTGCGTTCCGGTAACTTTTGATTTACAAATTAAGCACTGGATTAATCCCTTTGTACAACTCCAGCACAAGAAGCCGAAATACTAAAAAAGGATTTTATTTAAAAGGAACTCAAAAGCAGAAACTGTAAATTTAGATTAAAAATTAGATCAATGCGATTAAGGAATATAACGCACCAAATATGGCTGTAATTAATTAATTGCAACTAACGTGATAATTTGACACCCCTAATTATACCGTCACTGTTCAAAATATGAAAAATACTGTGATATTAATTTTAGGTCATATCGCCCACTCCTACTCTGGACGCCTCTGGTCCTTCATAATAAGATGTTATTAGAAGTTTATACAGTATTCTTGTTTATGGTGAGTGTTTCCTGTTAATTATTTAAACATATTTTTATGATCCTTCTCTGATATTTTCTATATAAAAGTCCTCTGGGTCCTTATCAGCCATTATTGGGTCCTTCTCCTCTGGGTGTGTCCAATCATTTGCCTGTTGCTCTGACAATGTAAAGAAAGTTAAAATAACATCATATTTAGTGTTTCTGTCCTGGAGAATTTATTTGATAGATAAAATGTCTTTATGGAAAAATATGGAAACAATAAATCTGTTTATTAAAGTCAAGACTGTAGAACGGCACATGTGTAGCACATCTCAACAGGTAGCATATTTCTACAGAACACCGGTTCCAACAGTGGCTGTCTGAGACATGGCTGAGGAAAAGTTATTCAGTACTGATTTAATGTCCGATTTTGTGTTTTGGAACAGTTCAGGGTTGAACTGTCATTCTACATTTTCATTTTAGGGAGATCATTTTATTTTCTGTAAAGCAAGAGGCAACCAGTTCTGTTAAATATGCCGAGAGAAATTCAACCTGTTTCAGATGGTAAAATAACTTATTTCTAATTAAACTAATGAACTGTTTGTTTTTTTCTTCTCTTTTTAATACCATATTTAATCATTTGTTTGTTGTGTTTAACTGATTTTGATGTTGAAAAGGCTCGGGTTGACCTGAAGGAAGCTACTCGCCGGACATTAAACAGGTTGTGTTTGTTTTCCTTTAGGTAACCGGGCTGAAAGCTCTGTATGAGGCTGAATTAGCTGATGCTCGACGGGTTTTGGATGAAACTGCCAGAGAGAGGGCCAAACTTCAGATTGACCTTGGGAAGGCTCAAGCTGATCTGGAGGAAGCTACTCGCAGGTAAAATAACTGGGGACTTTTAAACTAACCCTAACTTGTTTAACTAGTCCCACCTCACCTAGTCAGAAAAATGTGCGCTCAGGTTGTCTAGGAAACATGAATCGTTTCTGGAAGGGTGTCAAATCTAGGGATGGGTACCTTTAACATCTGAATCAATATGGTACCAGTTTTCAATACTTTTGGATGTTCATTAATTCATTGAATCTCTCTTTCAATTGAATATTTATTTCTCAATAAGTAAGAAAATATGCAACAAATATCACTACAAATAACAGATCTGGGGGGCTGCTGCAATAGTTTTCTTGGCTACATGTTTGAACTGTATAAAATGCCTAGCGCTTTGGACAACCTAGGGTTGTTGTGAAGCTCTTTAAATAAAATTCAATTGATTGGTTGATTTTAGTCACGAACCGCAGGGAGGAGGAGGGACGTTACACTGTGGGTAACATCCTATGACAGTTCCACGCTGGAATTCACTGAGCTCCTGAGAGCGGCCCATTCTCTCACAAATGTCTTGCTTCACAGTCTGCATGCCTGAGTGCTTGACTTTATACACCTGTGGCCAGGCCAAGTGATTAGGACACTTGATTCTGAATACTTTTGGTAATATAGTGTATATATACATATATGTCCGAGTCCTGATCGGGAGGTAACATCCGATTCTGATCGAGTCTTAAACTACGTGATCGAGCCCAATTTCCGATCACGTGATCGGATTTGGACATCCCTAATAATAATAATGTAATGTAATGTCATGTAAACATGTCAATCAGAATGTTTTGATCCGATGCAGCCTGATCAGAATGAAATTTACTTCCGATCGAGAGGGGTGGTTTTGTCCGATCTTCATTCAGATAGACGTGCATGTACACACCCATTAGGAAAGAAAGGGTGAAAAGAGCCCACTGCGCATGCGTACAACTTCAGCGTGACGTCTTTCTGCTTTCGCAGACTCAAGTAGAAAACATAGCGGGAAGTAAACAGAAGTGGTCTGCTGGTGCAGTCATCCTGTCATCCTGCTCTCCTCTCCTGTGGTGGAGGAGCAGTAGTAATATGTATTCAGCCTCTAGCTTGGTTACTGCGACCAGTAAAAACCCAAACATAAAGGTAATCACCTGCAGAAGGTCCATATTGGGGATAACGTGAGTCAGATCGAGCACACGATGGGGCGGGAAAGACGTGCAGAAAGGACGGAGTTTGTTTACAACTCGCTGTGCGCATGTTCAACTCATTTAACCTGATTGAGTGCTTGGTGCATGTGTACTCATGGCATGATCAGATCATTTCAGTTAGTGTCCATGTAAACAGGGATTTGGGAATTCAGATCGACCAAGATTTTAATCAGATTGGGGAAATTTGGCGCATGTAAATGTAGCCAGTGTCACCTTCATCGCACTGCACAGGTACTTTATTACCGTTGGAGCGGATTGATCACCTTTTCTCCTGTTAATAGACGCGTCTTTCTCTGCACCGGTCCACAAGCGCTTCTGCTCCTCTCTTTATTCAGAGCTATTTTTCACCATGTATACATAAATAACATCATTAAATAATTGAAGAGAGCTTGTTTTAATTACTCCTGCTACATCGTTCATCTTCATCTCTCTCTGTCACTCTTTTGGGGGAAGACTCTTTCCCCAACCCCCCCCACGTTGTCAGCACACTCCGTTGCGCTGTGTGTGTGTTGTGTTTCTTTTCCTCTCCATAGTCTGTGTAAATACACAAATATGATCACATTTGTCAATTGCGGTATTTTATTTAAAAGAATTGCTTTTATTGTGTCTTGGTGTATCCCTACTTCGCGGATTTTCACCCATCGCGGGGGGTCTGGAACCACTGGAATCACTGTATTTCTTACTAAGGGCGGAGCTGCATCCACGCTCAGCCAATCCCAGGTGCGAGCAGGTTCTCGAGGGCAGTTACAAAATAGTCTAAATTAAAGCATTTAAAGTTGGAGATTAAACAGGCTAATTATATTTCAAATACAATCAAATGTAACTGCTTATAAAGAATAAATATTGAAGAGTAAATCGATGAAAATGTCTTTATTGGTAGAAAAATAAATATGCAACTGGTCGACCAATGAGAATGCCAGTTGACCAAGACGTCATCAAGCGATTAGTCGACTAAACGAGTGCTCAGCAGCAAAGAAACCTCCATCTGGTGCTCATGTTCTACTTATTCCTGTATGTGGATATAAAAACATAATCTAACCAGTAAAACATAGAAAGCTGTTAGACATGAAACACTTCAATCTGACAGTTTTCAGCTGTTGTTGGGATGTTCTTTAAAACTTAGCAACAGACAGAGAGTTCGGCTTCTACCGAGCCATTTGGAGGATCTACCTGGAGCTGTTTGATAAGCATTGGGATCTACTGTCTACACAGTAGTTGCTTCCTATCTTTCTAAACTATAATACTAATCTGATTACTTTGCTTCTATAGTGCTAAGAAGAAGGACAGTGATCTTACTGCAGCTCTGTCAAGGGCCAGCGGTTTGGAGGGTCAGCTGAACAAGAGTGAAGCAGCTCTTTCTACTGCTCTGAGTCAGAACGCTGCTCTCACCTCAGAGCTTGCCGACATCAAGAGTCAGCTGACCAAGGTGGGTGTGGCAGGCTGATCTGTAGAAACATGACAAACCGCTGAGTATCAGGGACAGGACTCTAACACCATATTTGGTATTCACATGAATCTTGAATCATTCTTCAATTATTCACAATTTATGGACCTAAATTTTCTTCAACATTATATTTAATTTCAGATCAGTCGGTTAATATAAAACTAATTAATAATAAAATGCTTTTTAAAGCTCAATGCAGAAATTAAAATGTAATTACAGTATATACAAAGAGTTCTGAGAGTGTTAGGAACGTCTGGAGCAATAAGATCTTTAATGTAAGATGGATCCTGGTTGTTTAGATCTTTATTCTAGACCTTACAGGGAGCCAATCAAGTGATGCTAAAACAGGAGAAATATGATCTCTCCTTCTAACTCATCAGAACTCTGGCAGCAGTATTTTGGATCAGCTGGAGGTCTTTAACAGAACTATTAGAACATCCTGATAATAAAGAATTACAGTAATCAAGTCTAGAGGTGATGACTCCAGACAGGCTTGTAATCTAAATGGAAATTCATAGTAATTCTGGTGTCAGCTGTGAGACGAGTCTGTCGAACACGGCTAAGTCCGTGTATGTGGTAAAGCTGAGCCAGACTCCTACTCAACATGCTCTGTTGAGGTTTAGTCTGATTGGTTTTTGTTCAGGGTATCCACTAATCTGCAACTGTGTCTTTCAATTATTTACTTCAGCTGAGTCAAGGTCTATATGCTCCAACATTTCCTCCTGTTTTAATTGGAGTACAGGCAGAAGACAGCCATGCTGTTGCTAAGCGACAGTTGGAGGCAGAGACTCTGATGCGTGTAGATCTGGAGAATCGCTGTCAGTCACTGTCTGAAGAGCTGGAGTTCAGGAAGAGCATGTTTGAAGAGGTAAATATGTGTTCAGTACAAAGCACTTGTTTTATATCGGGTGGCCATGGTAGAGCGGGTCGTCTGGCAACCGGAAGGTCGCTGGTTCGAATCCCTGCTTTGCCCAGAGAAAAAGATCGCCTGGCCGTTGTGTCCTTGGGCAACACACTTAACCCACTTTGCCTGTGTGGTGGTGGGTGGAGGGTCCGGTGGTGTCCGGCAGCCTCGCCTCTGTCAGTGTGTGTCCAGGACAGCTGTGGCTACATGTGTGTAGTTCATCATCACCAAACGTGTGAGTGTGTGTTTGAATGGGTGAATGACAAAAACTGTAGTCTAAAGCGCTTTGGGGGTCGTAGGACCTGAATAAAGCGCTATACAAGTACACGCCATTTACCATATCTCAGTTCAACATATAGGACTAATGACATTTATTTAACAAGGACCAACAACATTAATCAGAGTTTATCTGCAGAACACATTTATATACAAAATAAAAAACACATTTTATAAAATGATAAACCGTAGTGTTTTAAACTTTGTCATCTTACAGTTGGGTTTATTTGATGGATCAATTCATCTTCATCTTGTTTTTGATCAGGAGATGCGTGAGTCTCGGCACCGACAGGAACAGAGAATAGTAGAGGTGGATTCTGGTGTCAGACAGGACTACGAGTTTAAACTGGCACAAGCTTTACAGGTATGTCACACTTTGTTTACAGGTGAATCAAAACAAACACTACTGAACTTTCAACGTCAGAAATCAGATTATAAAACTTAAAAGTCTAAAATGAAGCACCAAAGATTTTTCCTTAAAGAGTCAATTTCTTACATATTTCATGACTTTGTGGTTATTTCTTAAGTATTGACCAGTAATATGAAACATTTTATATCTAAAAAATGTCATGGTGGACGGAGAGATTGTCTCTGAAGCAGATTGGATTACAGATGGAAAAACTTTTCTCCACATTTTTGAAAAAAAAATAAAAGTGGAAAGATGGTTAGCAGCTGGGCTCTGTGTGAAGAGAAGATTTCTCTTATAAATAAGGCGTGGCCATATCATACCTTTCATGCTAATAACGATACAATGTTTGGTATTGATCAGAAAATGAATATGGGCAAAATGCACATGCACAGTGTTGTTGTTTTCATCTGATCATAACCCTGACCCACATGGGGTTAGTGAAGCATGGCGGCCACAGAGGAGGAGGAGGACGAAAGCTCTTCATTGACTGACACGGATGAACCCATAGCTGTCAAGTCTCAAATGTGTTCCAGGAAACTTCCGTATTTGACCCCTCTTTCCGTTGTCTTCACTTAGCCTATGAGTATTTTCCCATAAATATTCCGGTTTCTGATTTCACATTAAGAAAAATAAAAATCTGGCAGTACAGCTTGACAGATTTGACGCATCTGCGTTGACAATATCAGTGAAACAATATTTATCTCATGACTAAACCTTTGAACAAAGAAGAGCAGAGTGAGACGATCTGTTAAAATCTGTTTAGTGCTGTTCACACAAGTTAAACTCAGCGCCTCAATAACCTGCATGTCAAAATAAAAACCAAGGTCGGAAGCAGGACTGGAACAAAGGGGCGGAGCCTGAACTGAGTTCCAGACATTCAAACTCACAACATGAAGGTCAAAGATTGACATGCTTGTAGCTCTGTAAGGTACGTATCTCTGCAGGACACCTGTCCAGTGCTCTGGTCTCTCCAGGACTTTGAATTAGTCAGAGAGCCAACGTTTGAACTGTGAATGTTGGTGTAAAGCTGCAAAGACTTACCAATGAAGTGTCCATGGTAACAGAGGTGGTGCACGTGCATGTATGACAGCCGATGCTCGCTATCAATGCTACCGTATCCACAGACACGAGGGGTGGGACTTAAAAGAAACTCTGGATTGCTGCTTTAATGAGGCTTAAAATTTCTGTCTGTTGGAATTTTACTCACTCATGGGCCATGCTACAGAAGAAGTTACAATAATCAGGTTTGTGTGATCTCATCAGGACCTCCGGAGGCAACATGATGAGCAGGTGTCTCTGTATAAGGGCGAACTGGAGCAGACATTTCAGGCCAAGGTAAGAAATTATTCACATCTTTCCTGTTTGCTGCTGATTTCACTCATAATCTGTCTTGGTCTCTCTAGTTGGATAATGCCAAAGTGTCATCTGAGATTAATGACAAAGCTGTGAGTGCAGCGAGGGAGGAGCTGCAGGAGTCCCGCATGAGGATAGAGAGCCTGGGTTATCAGCTGAGTGCTCTGCAAAAACAGGTACTGCTCAAAGACCATAGAAACACATTCACCGTGTCCTGCCCCAATTTGAACCCCAACCTGAGTCTGAAACCCTAACCCCGATTCTGTAACCCTAACCCCGAGTCAGAAACCCTAACCCCGATTCTGTAACCCTAACCCCGAGTCTGTAACCCTAACCCCGAGTCTGTAACCCTAACCCCGAGTCTGAAACCCTAACCCTGAGTCTGAGAGTCCGAGTCTGAAACCCCAACCCCGAGTCCGAATCTGAAACCCTAGCCCCGAGTCTGTAACCCTAACCCCGAGTCTGAGAGTCCAATTCTGAAACCCTAACCCCGAGTCTGAAACCCTAACCCCGATTCTGTAACCCTAACCCCGAGTCTGAAACCCTAACCCCGATTCTGTAACCCCAACCTGAGTCTGTAACCCTAACCCCGAGTCTGTAACCCTAACCCCGAGTCTGAAACCCTAACCCTGAGTCTGAGAGTCCGAGTCTGAAACCCCAACCCCGAGTCCGAGTCTGAAACCCTAGCCCCGAGTCTGTAACCCTAACCCCAAGTCTGAGAGTCCAATTCTGAAACCCTAACCCCGAGTCTGAAACCCTAACCTCGATTCTGTAACCCTAACCCCGAGTCTGTAACCCTAACCCCGAGTCTGAGAGTCCAAGTCTGAAACCCTAACCCCGAGTCTGAAACCCTAACCCCGAGTCTGAGAGTCCGAATCTGAAACCCCAACCCCGAGTCTGTAACCCCAACCCCGAGTCTGAGAGTCCGAGTCTGAAACCCCAACCCTCAGTCTGAAACCCTAACCCCGAGTCTGAAACCCTAACCCCGAGTCTGTAACCCTAACCCCGAGTCTGAGAGTCCGAGTCTGAAACCCTAACCCCGAGTCTGAAACCCTAACCCCGAGTCTGAGAGTCCGAGTCTGAAACCCCAACCCCCAGTCTGAAACCCTAACCCCGAGTCTGAAACCCTAACCCCGAGTCTGTAACCCTAACCCCGAGTCTGAGAGTCCGAGTCTGAAACCCTAACCCCGAGTCTGAGAGTCCGAGTCTGAAACCCCAACCCCGAGTCTGAAACCCTAACCCCAAGTCTGAGAGTCCGAGTCTGAATCCCCAACCCCCAGTCTGAAACCCTAACCCCAAGTCTGTAACCCCAACCCTGAGTCTGAGAGTCCGAGTCTGAAACCCCAACCCCGAGTCTGAGAGTCCGAGTCTGAAACCCCAACCCCCAGTCTGAAACCCTATCTCCGAGTCTGTAACCCCAACCCCGAGTCTGAGAGTCCGAGTCTGAAACCCTAACCCCGAGTCTGAGAGTCCGAGTCTGAAACCCCAACCCCGAGTCTGAATCCCCAACCCCCAGTCTGAAACCCTAACCCCAAGTCTGTAACCCCAACCCTGAGTCTGAGAGTCCGAGTCTGAAACCCCAACCCCGAGTCTGAGAGTCGGAGTCTGAAACCCCAACCCCGAGTCTGGAACCCCAACCCCGACTCTGAAACCCCAGCCTTGAGTCTGAAACCCAGAGTCTGAAACCCCAACCCCGAGTCTGTAACCCTAACCCCGAGTCTGTAACCCTGAGTCTGAAACCCTAACCCCGAGTCTGTAACCCTAACCCCGAGTCTGAGAGTCCGAGTCTGAAACCCTAACCCCGAGTCTGAAACCCCAACCCCCAGTCTGAGAGTCCGAGTCTGAAACCCCGAGTCCAAGTCTGAGAGTCTGAGTCTGAAACCCCAACCCCGAGGCCGAGTCTGAAACCCCATCCCCGAGTCCGAAACCCCAACCCCCAGTCTGAAACCCTAACCCCGACCGAGTCTGAAACCCCGAGTCCGAGTCTGAAACCCCAAGTCCGAGTCTGTAACCCTAACCCCGAGTCTGTAACCCTAACCCCGAGTCTGAGAGTCCGAGTCTGAAACTCCAACCCCCAGTCTGAAACCCTAACCCCGAGTCTGAGAGTCTGAGTCTGAAACCCCGAGTCCAAGTCTGAGAGTCCGAGTCTGAAACCCTAACCCCGAGTCTGAAACCCCAACCCCCAGTCTGAAACCCTGAGTCTGTAACCCCAACCCCGAGTCTGAGAGTCTGAGTCTGAAACCCCAACCCCGAGTCTGAAACCCTAACCCCAAGTCTGAGAGTCCGAGTCTGAAACCCCAACCCCCAGTCTGAAACCCTATCCCCGAGTCTGTAACCCCAACCCCGAGTCTGAGAGTCCGAGTCTGAAACCCTAACCCCGAGTCTGAAACCCTGAGTCTGTAACCCCAACCCCGAGTCTGAGAGTCTGAGTGTGAAACCCCAACCCCGAGTCCGAGTCTGAAACCCCAACCCCGAGTCCGAAACCCCAACCCCCAGTCTGAAACCCTAAGCCCGAGTCTGAAACCCCAACCCCGAGTCCGAGTCTGAAACCCCAACCCCCAGTCTGAAACCCCGAGTCCGAGTCTGTAACCCCAACCCCCAGTCTGAAACCCTAACCCCGAGTCTGAGAGTCCGAGTCTGAAACCCCCACCCCGACTCTGAAACCCCAGCCTTGAGTCTGAAACCCAGAGTTTGAAACCCCGAGTCCGAGTCTGAAACCCCAACCCCGAGTCTGAAACCCTAACCCCAAGTCTGAGAGTCCGAGTCTGAAACCCCAACCCCCAGTCTGAAACCCTAACCCCGAGGCTGAGAGTCCGAGTCTGAAACCCCGAGTCCAAGTCTGAGAGTCCGAGTCTGAAACCCCAACCCGAGTCTGAGAGTCCGAGTCTGAAACCCCAACCCTCAGTCTGAAACCCTAACCCCGAGTCTGAAACCCTAACCCCGAGTCTGTAACCCTAACCCCGAGTCTGAGAGTCCGAGTCTGAAACCCCAACCCCGAGTCCGAGTCTGAAACCCCATCCCCGAGTCCGAGTCTGAAACCCCAACCCCGAGTCTGAAACCCCGAGTCCGAGTCTGAAACCCCAAGTCCGAGTCTGTAACCCTAACCCAGAGTCTGAAACCCCAATTCCGAGTCTGAAACCTTAACCCCGAATCTGAAACCCTAACCCAGAGTCTGAAACCCCGAGTCCGAGTCTGAAACCCCAACCCTGAGTCTGGAACCCTAACCTCGAGTCTGTAACCCTAACCCCTTCTCTGAAACCCCAGCCTTGAGTCTGAAACCCCGAGTCTGAAACCCCAACCCCCAGTCTGAAACCCTAACCCCGAGTCTGAGAGTCCGAGTCTGAAACCCCGAGTCCAAGTCTGAGAGTCCGAGTCTGAAACCCTAACCCCGAGTCTGAAACCCCAACCCCCAGTCTGAAACCCCGAGTCCGAGTCTGAAACCCCAACCCCCAGTCTGAAACCCTAACCCCGAGTCTGAGAGTCCGAGTCTGAAACCCCAACCCCCAGTCTGAAACCCTAACCCCGAGTCTGAAACCCTAACCCCGAGTCTGTAACCCTAACCCCGAGTCTGTGAGTCCGAGTCTGAAACCCTAACCCCGAGTCTGAGAGTCTGAGTCTGAAACCCCAGCCCCCAGTCTGAAACCCTATCCCCGAGTCTGTAACCCCAACCCCGAGTCTGAGAGTCCGAGTCTGAAACCCCAACCCCGACTCTGAGAGTCCGAGTCTGAAACCCTAACCCCGAGTCTGAAACCCTAACCCCGAGTCTGAGAGTCCGAGTCTGAAACCCTAACCCCGAGTCTGAGAGTCCGAGTCTGAAACCCCAACCCCGAGTCTGAAACCCTAACCCCGAGTCTGAAACCCCAACCCCCAGTCTGAAACCCCGAGTCCGAGTCTGAAACCCCAACCCCCAGTCTGAAACCCTAACCCCGAGTCTGAGAGTCCGAGTCTGAAACCCCGACCCCGAGTCTGAAACCCTAACCCCGAGTCTGTAACCCCAACCCCGAGTCTGAGAGTCCGAGTCTGAAACCCCAACCCCCAGTCTGAAACCCTATCTCCGAGTCTGTAACCCCAACCCCGAGTCTGAGAGTCCGAGTCTGAAACCCCAACCCCCAGTCTGAAACCCTAACCCCGAGTCTGAGAGTCTGAGTCTGAAACCCCGAGTCCCAGTCTGAGAGTCCGAGTCTGAAACCCTAACCCCGAGTCTGTAACCCTGAGTCTGAAACCCTAACCCCGAGTCTGAAACCCCAACCCGAGTCTGAGAGTCCGAGTCTGAAACCCCAACCCTCAGTCTGAAACCCTAACCCCGAGTCTGAAACCCTAACCCCGAGTCTGTAACCCTAACCCCGAGTCTGAGAGCCCGAGTCTGAAACCCCAACCCCGAGTCCGAGTCTGAGAGTCCGAGTCTGAAACCCTAACCCCGAGTCTGAAACCCCAACCCCGAGTCTGAGAGTCTGAGTCTGAAACCCCAACCCCGAGTCCGAGTCTGAAACCCCATCCCCGAGTCCGAGTCTGAAACCCCAACCCCCAGTCTGAAACCCCGAGTCCGAGTCTGAAACCCCAACCCCCAGTCTGAAACCCTAACCCCGAGTCTGAGAGTCCGAGTCTGAAACCCCGAGTCCAAGTCTGAGAGTCCGAGTCTGAAACCCTAACCCCGAGTCTGAAACCCCAACCCCGAGTCCGAGTCTGAAACCCCAACCCCCAGTCTGAAACCCCGAGTCCGAGTCTGAAACCCCAACCCCCAGTCTGAAACCCTATCCCCGAGTCTGTAACCCCAACCCCGAGTCTGAGAGTCTGAGTCTGAAACCCCAACCCCGAGTCCGAGTCTGAAACCCCATCCCCGAGTCCGAGTCTGAAACCCCATCCCCGAGTCCGAATCTGAAACCCTAGCCCCGAGTCTGTAACCCCAACCCCGAGTCTGAGAGTCCGAGTCTGAAACCCCAACCCCGAGTCCGAGAGTCCGAGTCTGAAACCCTAACCCCGAGTCTGAGAGTCCGAGTCTGAAACCCCAACCCCGAGTCCGAGTCTGAGAGTCCGAGTCTGAAACCCCAACCCCCAGTCTGAAACCCTAACCCCGAGTCTGTAACCCCAACCCCGAGTCTGAGAGTCTGAGTGTGAAACCCCAACCCCGAGTCCGAGTCTGAAACCCCATCCCCGAGTCCGAGTCTGAAACCCCATCCCCGAGTCCGAAACCCCAACCCCCAGTCCGAAACCCCAGCCTTGAGTCTGAAACCCAGAGTTTGAAACCCCGAGTCCGAGTCTGAAACCTCAACCCCCAGTCTGAAACCCTAACCCCGAGTCTGAGAGTCCGAGTCTGAAACCCCGAGTCCAAGTCTGAGAGTCCGAGTCTGAAACCCTAACCCCGAGTCTGAAACCCCAACCCCCAGTCTGAAACCCTGAGTCTGTAACCCCAACCCCGAGTCTGAGAGTCCGAGTCTGAAACCCCAACCCCCAGTCTGAAACCCTATCTCCGAGTCTGTAACCCCAACCCCGAGTCTGAGAGTCCGAGTCTGAAACCCCAGTCCGAGTCTGAGAGTCCGAGTCTGAAACCCTAACCCCGAGTCTGAAACCCCAACCCCCAGTCTGAAACCCTGAGTCTGTAACCCCAACCCCGAGTCTGAAACCCCGAGTCTGCAACCCTAACCCCGAGTCTGTAACCCTAACCCCGAGTCTGAGAGTCCGAGTCTGAAACCCCAACCCCGAGTTTGAAACCCTAACCTGAGTCTGAAACCCCAACCCCGAGTCTGAGAGTCCGAGTCTGAAACCCCAACCCCCAGTCTGAAACCCTAACCCCGAGTCTGAAACCCTAACCCCGAGTCTGTAACCCCAACCCCGAGTCTGAGAGTCTGAGTCTGAAACCCCAACCCCGAGTCCGAGTCTGAAACCCCATCCCCGAGTCCGAGTCTGAAACCCCCACCCCCAGTCTGAAACCCCGAGTCCGAGTCTGAAACCCCAAGTCCGAGTCTGTAACCCTAACCCAGAGTCTGAAACCCCAATTCCGAGTCTGAAACCTTAACCCCGAATCTGAAACCCTAACCCAGAGTCTGAAACCCCGAGTCCGAGTCTGAAACCCCAACCCTGAGTCTGGAACCCTAACCTCGAGTCTGTAACCCTAACCCCTTCTCTGAAACCCCAGCCTTGAGTCTGAAACCCCGAGTCCGAGTCTGAAACCCCAACCCCCAGTCTGAAACCCTAACCCCGAGTCTGAGAGTCCGAGTCTGAAACCCCGAGTCCAAGTCTGAGAGTCCGAGTCTGAAACCCTAACCCCGAGTCTGAAACCCCAACCCCGAGTCTGTAACCCCAACCCCGAGTCTGAGAGTCCGAGTCTGAAACCCCAACCCCCAGTCTGAAACCCTAACCCCGAGTCTGTAACCCCAACCCCGAGTCTGAGAGTCCGAGTCTGTAACCCCAACCCCGAGTCCGAGTCTGAAACCCCGAGTCCGAGTCTGAAACCCCAAGTCCGAGTCTGTAACCCTAACCCAGAGTCTGAAACCCCAATCCCGAGTCTGAAACCTTAACCCCGAATCTGAAACCCTAACCCAGAGTCTGAAACCCCAAGTCCGAGTCTGAAACCCCAACCCTGAGTCTGGAACCCTAACCTCGAGTCTGTAACCCTAACCCCTTCTCTGAAACCCCAGCCTTGAGTCTGAAACCCCGAGTCCGAGTCTGAAACCCCGAGTCCAAGTCTGAGAGTCCGAGTCTGAAACCCTAACCCCGAGTCTGAAACCCCAACCCCCAGTCTGAAACCCTGAGTCTGTAACCCCAACCCCGAGTCTGAGAGTCTGAGTCTGAAACCCCAACCCCGAGTCCGAGTCTGAAACCCCATCCCCGAGTCCGAAACCCCAACCCCCAGTCTGAAACCCTAATCCCGAGTCTGTAACCCCAAGTCCGAGTCTGTAACCCTAGCCCCGAGTCTGAAACCCCAATCCCGAGTTTAAAACCTTAACCCAGAGTCTGAAACCCCAATCCCGAGTCTGAAACCCTAACCCAGAGTCTGAAACCCCGAGTCTGAAACCCCAACCCCGAGTCTGAAACCCCAACCCCGACTCTGAAACCCCAACCTTGAGTCTGAAACCCAGAGTTTGAAACCCCAAGTCCGAGTCTGAAACCCCAGCCTTGAGTCTGAAACCCCGAGTCCGAGTCTGAAACCCCAACCCCCAGTCTGAAACCCTAACCCCGAGTCTGTAACCCTAGCCCCGAGTCTGAAACCCCAATCCCGAGTCTAAAACCTTAACCCAGAGTCTGAAACCCCAATCCCGAGTCTGAAACCCTAACCCAGAGTCTGAAACCCCGAGTCTGAAACCCCAACCCCGACTCTGAAACCCCAGCCTTGAGTCTGAAACCCAGAGTTTGAAACCCCGAGTCCGAGTCTGAAACCCCAACCCCGAGTTTGAAACCCTTAACCTGAGTCTGAAACCCCAACCCCGGGTCGGAAACCCTAACCCAGAGTCTGAAACCCCGAGTCTGAAACCCCAACCCCGAGTCTGAAACCCCAACCCCGAGTCTGGAACCCCAACCCCGACTCTGAAACCCCAGCCTTGAGTCTGAAACCCAGAGTTTGAAACCCCAAGTACGAGTCTGAAACCCCAACCCCGAGTCTGTAACCCTAACCCCGAGTCTGTAACCCTGAGTCTGAAACCCTAACCCCGAGTCTGTAACCCTAACCCCGAGTCTGAGAGTCCGAGTCTGAAACCCTAACCCCGAGTCTGAGAGTCCGAGTCTGAAACCCCAACCCCGAGTCTGAAACCCTAACCCCAAGTCTGAGAGTCCGAGTCTGAAACCCCAACCCCCAGTCTGAAACCCTAACCCCGAGTCTGTAACCCTAACCCAGAGTCTGAAACCCCAATTCCGAGTCTGAAACCTTAACCCCGAATCTGAAACCCTAACCCAGAGTCTGAAACCCCGAGTCCGAGTCTGAAACCCCGAGTCTGAAACCCCAACCCCCAGTCTGAAACCCTAACCCCGAGTCTGAGAGTCCGAGTCTGAAACCCCGAGTCCAAGTCTGAGAGTCCGAGTCTGAAACCCTAACCCCGAGTCTGAAACCCCAACCCCCAGTCTGAAACCCTGAGTCTGTAACCCCAACCCCGAGTCTGAGAGTCTGAGTCTGAAACCCCAACCCCGAGTCCGAGTCTGAAACCCCATCCCCGAGTCCGAAACCCCAACCCCCAGTCTGAAACCCTAATCCCGAGTCTGTAACCCTAGCCCCGAGTCTGAAACCCCAATCCCGAGTCTAAAACCTTAACCCAGAGTCTGAAACCCCAATCCCGAGTCTGAAACCCTAACCCAGAGTCTGAAACCCCGAGTCTGAAACCCCAACCCCGACTCTGAAACCCCAGCCTTGAGTCTGAAACCCAGAGTTTGAAACCCCAAGTACGAGTCTGAAACCCCAACCCCGAGTTTGAAACCCTAACCTGAGTCTGAAACCCCAACCCCGGGTCGGAAACCCTAACCCAGAGTCTGAAACCCCAACCCCGGGTCGGAAACCCTAACCCAGAGTCTGAAACCCCAACCCCGAGTCTGAAACCCTAACCCGACAGACAAAAAGTTACAAAGCGCCAAATAACAGAATCACGATAAATATAGTACACGGTTAAAATCACATAAGAATCACAGTAAAAATTCATGATGGAAAAATCGGGGGGAATAGAACAGATTTCAGCTTCTTTTTTCTTGAAGACCTCCACATTTAGCAAAATGAAGGTTGTCGAGCAAAGGTCAGCATCTTATGGTGCATTCACACCGGCCCAACCATCAACTTCATAAGCGGCAAGTTTATATGTAAAGTCTATGGTGGACGGGTGTCAGACAGACGTCAACGGCTCTGCGTCGCTTTGTGAGCGTTATTAGCGGCAACTTTTCAAGCTTTTCTAGCGTTTCAGGCGTTGACGCTTGAAACGCTAGAAAAGCTAGAAAAGCTCAAAGTTCAGCTAGCTGAACTTTTGACGTTCATAACGCTCTTGAAGCGGCATGTCAACCAATCAGAGCGTCTCATCGTAGCGACGTAAGACGTCACAGCACGTAGCCGGGAAGAAGCGGGAGCAACCAAAATGGAAAACGTAGCTCCTGGAGCAAATGGTTAAACTCACCAAACTCAGAACGCATCTGAAGAATGGGGTGTATCCACAAACGGCGCTGATGCACCCGACGTCGACATTGTCTAGATCTATGAAGTAAATAAATCCAAGCCACTGTCTCAATATGATCCGCCATAGCTCCGAACATCCGATAACAAAGGAAGCCCCGCCTTCGCGCTCTTTCGGTCAGGCTTTACGAGCTTTAACGCCTATGCGCTCTGACTGGCAGGCGTTATGAGCTTCAACTTCAAACGTTAAATTTGGAGCGTTATCAGCGTTGCTTGACGTTGACAAAGTCGCCGGTGTGAATGCACCTTTACAGTAACAACTGCATCACAGAGACCAATTAAACATTGATATGGTGATTTGAAGCAGATATTTGTATTTGAAAACATCACCCAGTCCTGAAAACTGGTTCTGTTGATTGTTTGTTTTTAGGTGTCTGCCTCAGAAGATCGTATAAGAGAGCTGGAGGACACGCTGTCAGCAGAGCGGGACGTGCACCGCCGTGCCATCGAAGGAAAAGAGCAGGAAATGGCTGAGCTGAGAGACACGATGAACATTCAGCTGACAGAATACCAGGAGCTGTTGGATGTGAAACTAGCTCTGGATATGGAAATCAATGCGTACAGGAAGCTGCTGGAGGGAGAGGAACACAGGTACACACTTAGTTTAGAGCTGACACGATTCACAGATCGACTCTAATGACACATTAGAAAACACCCTCCAGGTTTAAAGTTGGTGATTGTATCCTGCCCAGCAATCAGCTGATTACTGTCAGACAACATTCTGACATGTTTTTCTGTCTGATAGAGTAAAGTCATTATCAACAGAAGAAAATGAGAGAAGAAGGTTTAATGTCTGTGACCACCACATTAAAACCTCATTAACATGTTGTGTCAGTCCACCAGCAGACTGAAGTGTCCTGCTTGTGTCTGCATCAGTCTCTTTCAGTCAACTGTCCAGACTTCATCATAAAGTTTAAAAGTATTTTTAAATGGATTTCCTCGTCTGATTTGTTTAAATTAACTGAAGTTTTACAGACAGTTACACATTCTTAGATAAGGATATATTAGTGATACATACATTGAGGCCTGTTTACACTCAGATTTACTTTGAGATAAAATTAAGTAATGTTTTTATTATTTGCACCCTGAAATATAAACTTTATGATTATCTGTGATGCTACATATTAAATATGTACGTATAGGCTGTTTACACTATAGCCACTGGCACTTTATATTAAATAACAATACTGTTCAGCTGCTTTTGTAGCTACAGAATTAAACATTGCAAAACAAATAAAATATGAAGTTTAGCAGCACTGAATACTCAGATCTATTTCTGTCTTCAGCTCCATGTCCAGGTCCTTCTGCTGCTTTTCTCCACAGTAGTGAAACACAAAATGTGACACGCTTCTTCTTGTAACTTTAAGGTGGAATATGGAACATGAACACCACAACGGAGCAAAGCCTCCGGTCATTGGGGCGCCAGGCTCATGCCAGGCTCGTGACTCCCCGCGTGCGCTCTACCACGAATATTCCTCAACAAACCCACTCTGATTCCCGATCTGAGAAGGAGAACACTCCTTCAGCTCACTAATCATGTTCTCCAGTCCTGCTGATCACACTGACTCTGATAAATGAAGTCTCCTACCTGTAGCTCAGTCATCAATTCAGTCCATGGCAACGAGTTCCCGTATCTGCCCAGGCTCTTCTCAAGCAAACCGAAACTTCCTGCAAGATCCTCTGTCCTCCTCATGCCGTCCTGCACACCTCACTTCTCCACACTAACCACAAAATCCTCTTAGGTGTCCTCCAGCTGAACCCGCAGCCGGATTTCCCCACACCTAGACGCCTTGACGTGCGGCAAAAGATGCAACATCATTATTTTCTATGAGAGCGCCCTCACCAAAAAACGCCTTGATGCGTGGCAACGCTTCACCCCGCGCATCGATTAGAATCTGTTTAATTCAGACGCGGCGCCGCGACTGGAGAAGTCCCTGTAGTTTCTTCTTCTACGCTTCTTAAAGCGGGCGTCTCCTACATCTCCTAGTTTAACTACTTAACGGCGCTATTTGACTGTATAAAAAAAACTCAATGATGGACGAGGAGCGTCTAATCACTGAAGTACAGAAGTACCCAGAGCTCTACGACCCCCAATCTCCTCATTATAAGGACAATGTCCGTAAAGAAATTGAATGTTCTGGTAAGCTAGCAGACATTTTTTTCATATTCATTAGATCATCTTGGTTTTATCTAATAATTCAAACCTAATAATAATTCAAACCTAATGCCACCAAAATAATTAGCACTAAAATGGAAGATGACGCCCGGCTAAGCGGCGATCTAGTGTAACTTGACGCGCGCCATTATCGTGCGTCAGAAAACGCGGCACCGGGCGTTGCGTTTAGGTGTGCGTTGGGCTTTAGCGTGAGCTGCTAATAAAGACTTTCCCACACGACCCAGAAAGTCACATGTCAGAGAGTCCACTATGGCAAGAAATTAAGGTCAATAATCACCACATATCCCCGCGGCTTCCAGCTGCTCAACCTGCAGACTTCACCGTACCAGCCTCACTGTCCCAGACTATTCACTTTATTAGGCAACCCACAAGGGTGCCCGCTGCTCTGCCAGCTATTGGATCCTTCCCTTCCACAGCTAGAACCCTCTACAGGAGATCCTTCCTGTCCACAGCTAGAACCCTCTACAGGAGATCCTTCCTGTCCACAGCTAGAACCCTCTACAGGAGATCCTTCCTGTCCACAGCTAGAACCCTCTACAGGAGACCCTTCGTGTCTACAGCTAATACCCTCTACAGGAGATCCTTCCTGTGTACAGCTAGAACCCTCTACAGGAGATCCTTCCCGTCCATAGCTAGAACCCTCTACAGGAGATCCTTCCTGTCCACAGCTAGAACCCTCTACAGGAGATCCTTCCTGTCCACAGCTAGAACCCTCTACAGGAGATCCTTCCTGTCCACAGCTAGTACCCTCTACAGGAGATCCTTCCTGTGTACAGCTAGAACCCTCTACAGAAGATCCTTCCTGTCCACACCTAGAACCCTCTACAGGAGATCCTTCCTGTCCACAGCTAGAACCCTCTACAGGAGATCCTTCCCGTCCACAGCTAGAACCCTCTACAGGAGATCCTTCCTGTCCACAGCTAGAACCCTCTACAGGAGATCCTTCCTGTCCACAGCTAGTACCCTCTACAGGAGATCCTTCCTGTGTACAGCTAGAACCCTCTACAGGAGATCCTTCCCGTCCACAACTAGAACCCTCTACAGGAGATCCTTCCCGTCCACACCTAGAACCCTCTACAGGAGATCCTTCCTGTCTACAGCTAGAACCCTCTACAGGAGATCCTTCCTGTCCACAGCTAGAACCCTCTACAGGAGATCCTTCCCGTCCACAGCTAGAACCCTCTACAGGAGATCCTTCCCGTCCACGGCTAGAACCCTCTACAGGAGATCCTTCCTGTCCACGGCTAGAACCCTCTACAGGAGATCCTTCCTGTCTACAGCTAGAACCCTCTACAGGAGATCCTACCCGTCCACAGCTAGAACCCTCTACAGGAGATCCTTCCTGTGTACAGCTAGAACCCTCTACAGGAGATCCTTCCTGTCTACATCTAGAACCTTCTACAGGAGATCCTTCCCGTCCACAGCTAGAACCCTCTACAGGAGATCCTTCCTGTCTACAGCTAGAACCCTCTACAGGAGATCCTTCCTGTCCACAGCTAGAACCCTCTACAGGAGATCCTTCCTGTCTACAGCTAGAACCCTCTACAGGAGATCCTTCCTGTCCACAGCTAGAACCCTCTACAGGAGATCCTTCCTGTCTACAGCTAGAACCCTCTACAGGAGATCCTTCCTGTGTACAGCTAGAACCCTCTACAGAAGATCCTTCCTGTCCACACCTAGAACCCTCTACAGGAGATCCTTCCTGTCCACAGCTAGAACCCTCTACAGGAGATCCTTCCTGTCTACAGCTAGAACCCTCTACAGGAGATCCTTCCTGTCCACAGCTAGAACCCTCTACAGGAGATCCTTCCCGTCCACAGCTAGAACCCTCTACAGGAGATCCTTCCTGTCCACAGCTAGAACCCTCTACAGGAGATCCTTCCTGTCTACAGCTAGAACCCTCTACAGGAGATCCTTCCTGTCCACAGCTAGAACCCTCTACAGGAGATCCTTCCTGTCTACAGCTAGAACCCTCTACAGGAGATCCTTCCTGTCTACAGCTAGATTCCTGTAGAATGTCTCTGTGTAGAAACACTAACTTACTACAACATTTACCTTCAGGGTTCATGAACTCTGGCTCAGTTTAATAACTAATGCTTTTCTTCCAGACTAAAACTGTCACCCACTCCATCATCTCGAGTGACGGTTTCCAGGACAACAGGATCTTCCTCCCGCTCCGTCAAAAGGAAGAGAGGAGAGGCTGAGGCTCAGGAAATGTCTGACATGGGTCGAGGAGAGGAGCAGCTGTTGGTGTCGGAGGAGGCCACGGCTAGTGGAGCAGTCACCATCTCGCCAACGGATATAGATGGAAATGCAGTCACCCTGACTAATGATAGCGAACAGGTTTGATTTTTAAATCGCCCACAACAAAAAAATTGAATTTATTTAATTGATTTATCGCCCAGGCCTAGATCACATACAGACAAACATCCACTCACACTCACATCTTGAGCCAATTTAAGTCGTTTTCACAAAGGAGTTCCAGAATATTTGCGTACAATTCCATCCAGTCTTTAACTGGAGTTGTCTTTTTAGACACACCATCACGGTGCTCGTCCCACATGGATACGCTTAACAGTGTTGTGGTTGGGGGGGAACTCGTGTTCTTATACACTACTGTTAACGTGAGATACTTCATCAGTATGTGCATTCACAGCACCACCCACCCTTCTTTTCTGGAACATTTCCTGACTGTCTGAATGTAAACATGGTACGAGTAAAAGTCCGCTCTTGTTACTAGTTCTTCAACCGCAAATAGATCTGGAAGAGATTATTAAACGGTGCTTTCAGACTCCAAAGTGAAACGGACGAAGTCCAGAACATTTTCATGACCTGTCTGAAAGTGGCTTTAGAGTCACTAAGTAACATTCATGTTTTTGGTGTGCAGGAGGAAACAGAATACTGAGAGAACCCACACATGCACAAAGAGAACATGCAAACTTTAAACACAAAGGTCCCTGCTGAGAATCCGACCCTTGACAGCCCTTCAGAGTCTGGTGATGGGGACATTTTTTGGTATTTAGTGTAGTTTTATTACTGGATCGTTTGTGTATGACAGAACACAACTAAAGGTAATGACACTGTGGCTACAGCCATGTGGTGTTACTGTGGGTTCTGAGAAGTAATGTGTTCAAATGGACAGACATCAACCAGGTGAATGTCTGTATCTGTCACTAACATGAACCTTATTAGGTTTTAACAAAAGATCCAGAAACGTTCTGGTGAGACAACGTCTGTGTCCTTCTGTAAGTGCATACAAACTATAAGTCCTGTCAACTCATAGTTCCCTCTCCAGGCCTTAGGTCCTGTCCTCACACAGACATCAGGTTTGGACATGGACATTATTGATGCTCAAGTCTTTACATAAGAGGAAACATGGGCAGAATTCACTCCACTTCATTAGTTAGAACAACAAGAATCAACCCAGAAGCATAAATCTGTTAAACTGCATGAGTTCATATGATCTGAGGTGTCTGTGTTTTACAGGACCAGCCGTTAGGTAACTGGAGAATAAAGAGGAAAGTTGACAGTGAGGAGGAGATCGTCTACAAATTCTCCCCAAAGTTTGTCCTGAAGTCTGGACGTTCAGTCACGGTGAGATGCATTTCCACATATCATGTAGCTCAAAGGTTTACGGGTTTGGGTCATAATGTGGCATCAAACATGAATATGAATTCCTCTGAATAGGACCAATAGGAACTGGGATATTTCACCTTGACTTGCTTTAGTAGGAACTCTGGAGTTCATATTAGCATCACATGTAATTTACACAGAGACCTCATAAGACCTGTAAACAGGTGTAAAGCGTACCTGCAGTCTCTGTGTAAACTACATGTGATGCTGATAGGATGTTTGATGTTCCAAAAACCTTGACAAACTGCAGGGACCTATTCCACTAAGCTAGTTTAACAAATCAACCGGAGAGAAGCCAAACATCTCACACCTGGCTCAGTCGGTTACACGAATGATGCTCAGGTGAATTCAATTCTCACTAACTCCAGCAGCTCTTACCAAACCAGGCTGAGGCGCGTTCACGTGACTTTAAAACCAGCCCGTTAATCGATGCTGAATACCTGAGAGTGAAGAGAAGGAAAGAGCTGCGTTCTTCTTCCAGGTGGAGCTAAAATGATTAATGAATACTCCAGGACAGATTTCTGATGGATTTTAGTCTCTTTTCTTTCTCTTTCTCTCCTTCTGACTGTTTATCTGGTCCTTTACATCCACCATGACACTGAGACTGACTGTGTTTGATCCGTCTGTGGAACTGATTTCAGCTCAAACATATCTGTTTACATTCCCCTTTGTGCATTTCATCATTTTTGATTTCTCCAAAATTTCTGGAAATTGTGCTGTTCTGTAAATCTGAATATTTGAGGCTTTATTACAGGAATTCTAAACCTCCTGGTTTATATAGAAAAATGGCAACGGGACACAAATGTGATATTTATTGATTTGAAGTAGTAAAATAAAACATAAAAATCTCACGTTAGATACAGTTTAATAAACAAGTTATTGTTGTGTATGTAGACCACAAGTCTGAGCTCTGTGCTGTTTATGAGGTATGAGGTGCGTCATTGAGGCAGCTGACCAACCTAGTGCTCCTGTAGGTGTGGAAAATGAGTTTAGGAGAACATGATTTTTGTTTTCTGTGTAATCATGATGTCACTACTGTCTTCATTGACATTGACCTACTGATATGTCTATACGTTTAGGACATTGGGTTAACTTTAAGGGTTCTTTCCTTTAACATGAATTTTGCTGTCAGGTGTGGTGTGCTGATGCTGGTGTCGCCCACGGTCCACCTTCTGATTTACTGTGGAAGAGCCAGGCTTCCTGGGGAACAGGAAACATCATTGTCACCTCTCTGATTAATGCTGATAGTGAGGTAAAGATCAGACTCTTCTTTCTTCACACCATCTAAATTTGTTTAATTTTCTGTTGTGCATGTGTATGACCTGTATGCCGGCTGTGTGTCCTGCAGGAAGTAGCCAGGAGAAGTGTAACCAAGACTCAGGTGGGGGTAGAAAATGGAGAGGAAGGGGAAGAGGAAGACACACAGAAGGTGACTATTCTTCATTCTCTTGACCCTTGTGTCGTTCCCTCATACTGTTCCAAGATGGATGGATGGATGGATGGATGGATGGATGGATGGATGGATGGATGGATGGATGATGGATGGATGGATGGATGGATGGATGGATGGATGGATGATGGGTAGGTGGGTGGATGGATGGATGGATGGATGGATGGATGGATGATGGGTAGGTGGGTGGATGGATGGATGGATGATGGGTAGGTGGGTGGATGGATGGATGATGGGTAGGTGGGTGGATGGATGGATGAATGGATGGATGATGGATGGATGGATGATGGATGGATGATGGGTAGGTGGGTGGATGGATG
>SSNP01000311.1:327561-342633 GCA_006937955.1 Pachypanchax playfairii | reverse complement strand
TAAATATTGGATATGCGTTGGGTTCATGGAGGGAACTTCAGCTGCATTTGGGAGTGAAAACGGATGCTGACATGGCTCATTTCCTTGTGACCAGGTGAGAAAACATTATAGGTCGTGTTTAGAGCCTGATACAGTATGAAAATGATGAGATCAAATCAAATAACAGAGTGGAGAGACCTGACGTGAAGTATGTTAGCCTCCCCGGTGCAGTGCTGTGAAGACGAACAGTCTGTAAAGTGTCTGTGCGCGCTCCCGTGCCGGCTTGGCTGGTGGCTGCAGTTAGCCACAGCGCCTGTCGACGCAGCACTGAGTCAGTTTTTGTAAAGCTGCCTTAAGTTCCTTTAAAGAATGAATCAGAATTAGAGGAAGGAAACAAAACCCAACAGGATCAAGTTGTGTAGATGGAACTTACAGGTAGGAACACTGGAGCAGGTGATGGACCAAAAACTGGTCGAATCCAGTGGGATAAAACACACAGAGCGTATGATCCAAACAGGGACAGAGACAAGGTTAGGAAGAGTCCAGGGTCTAAAAGTCACATAATCCAACAGCAGACAGAGGGTGTTTCTCAATGTCAAGGAACCTTGCTTACCGAGGCAATGCCTTGGTAGAGAAGGAGTCTTGCTTACAAGGACACTAGAACAGACAGGGATGGCGGCTGTCCACTTACACGTTCTGTTTTTGTCTCGCCCATCGTAGTAGCATAGTAGGGTAGCCTTTTTTTTTTCCCTCTCGCCACTGGGCTGTGTTTTTTCCCGTTCCAAGCTCGGGTCCTCTACCAGAGGTCTGGGAGCTTGAGGGTCCTGCACAGTATTTTAGCTGTTCCAAGTACTTTTCTGGACTGAGATGTCTGAGGTTCTTCCAGGGATCTGTTGGAGCCATTCCTCCAGTTTGGGGGTTACTGGCCCAAGTGCTCTGATTACCACGGGTACTATTGTCACCTTCATCTTCCAAGTCTTCTCTAGCTCCTCTCTGAGCCCTTGGTATTTCTAAAGTTTCTCATGTTCCTTCTTCCTGATGTTGTCATCACTTGGTATTGCCACATCCACCACAACTTTTTTCCTCTGCTCTTTATCAACCACCACAATGTCCGGTTGGTTCACCATTACCATCCTGTCTGTCTGGATCTGGAAGTCCCACAGGATCTTTGCTCGGTCATTCTCCACCACCTTTGGAGGTGTTTCCCACTTTGACCTTGGGGTTTCCAGCCCGTACTCCACACAGATGTTTCTATATACTATACCAGCCACTTGGTTATGACGTTCCATGTATGCTTTCCCTGCCAGCATGTTACACCCTGCTGTTATGTGCTGGATCGTCTCAGATGACTCTTTGAACAGCCTACACCTCGGGTCTTGTCTGGTGTGGTAGATCTGGGCCTCTATCGCTCTGGTGCTTAGAACCTGCTCCTGTGCTGCCAGGATGAGTGTCTCTGTGGTGTCCTGTAGGCCGGCCCTCTCCAGCCATTGGTAGGACTTCTTGAGGTCAGCCACTTCAGTTATGTTCTGGTGTTACATCCCATGTAGGGGCTTGTCCTCCCATGATGGTTCCTCCTCCAGCACCTCCTCATCTTGCCATTGTCTCAGGCATTAACTGAGTACGTCATCCGTTGAGGCCTTTTCCTGGATGTATTTATGGAGCTTTGATGTTTCATCCTATGATCTCTCCTTCTAACTCTCATCAGAACTCTGGCAGCAGCATTTTGGATCAGCTGGAGGTCTTTAACACCTAGAACATCCTGATAATAAAGAATTACAATAATCAAGTCTAGAAGTAATAAATACATGAACTAATGTTTCTGCATCTCTTTGATTCAAAATGCTCCTAATTTTATCAATGTTACGAAGGTGGAAGTAGGTCGTCATGGTAACATGTTTTATATGAGAACTAAAGGACATGTCCTGGTCAAAGATAACACCCAGGTTCTTTACCTTCTTGATGGAGGACAAATTAATGCCATCCAACGTAGATAACTGACTACACAGCTTGTTCCTAAGATTCTCAGATTCAAAAACCAGAACCACAACATCTGACTGTCTGAGTATTAGAACAGGAAATTAAGTCTCATCCAACATTTTACATCATTAAGACAAGCTTGTAATCTCTGCAGCTGGTTGGTCTCATCAGGCTTCATTGATAGATATAACTGAGTATCATCAGCATAAAAATGGAATTTTATACCATGTTGTCTAATAATTTTACCAAACAGTAACATATATATAGAAAAGAGAATTGGTCCAAGCACTGAACCCTGAGGAACTCCATGACTGAAGATTCATTCTTTCCATGAACAAACTGGTGTTTGTGTTTGAACATGCTGGTCTTAAATTCTTGATGTATTTTTGGGGTATGGCCCTTTAACTGAAGGTTCTAGAAGAATGTGCTGGTGTCATTCAGTCAGATAAGAAAGAATCAGCTGAGCTACTGTCAGATATCCGCTGAGATCAGCACAAACACAATCTGAGATCAGACACCCACTTATCTTCCTGTTAACACATTCACCTGACAGGTCACCTGGGGGACTGTGTGACCTCTGACCTCTGATAGAAAAGTCTTTGCATGAACACTATAAGCAGGGATTCTTGTATTTTCTCTGAATAGGTTCTTTCTGTAACAGTATGGGGACGATTAGAACATAAATCACGCTGTGTTCAGGCTGAGAAGTCTCTTTGGTTCTGATTCTTTGGGTTGTGTAAGTTCTCATCTATCTGACCTGCAGGTATTGCAGCTGAACAAAGTGCAGTTGTTTTTATCAGACAGGATAAGAAGACTCAAGTCTCACCATCACACTGCAGCAGCGTATCAGTATCGTGATTCAGGTCAGAAATCTCCTGCATTTACTCAAACATTAAAGCTGCTCATGGATCAACGTCATCCTCCAGAAATCACATGATTCCAACATTTACTGAAAAAAAAACTGTTACAGTTTGTTGGTTTATTTCAATCTTTTTGTGCAATGAAGATGATTTTACAGATTTAAAAAATAAATTGACTAAGAAGGTTCTAAAATTTGCCTTTCTGTAAGATGCTGCACAGAATGGAGGTCAACAAAGGTGAATGTGTGACAGGTGGGTCCAAATTAACAGAATTTACAGATTTTATCAGTGTTCTACACGTGAAACTGGAGATCATTGTGTTCACATCTTCTGCACACTGCAGACGGACGCTGAACGCCGAACCCTCAACGCTCGGATCCAGGAAATAATCAGAAATGTGTTTGAGGTGAAAATTAGCTGATGATGATGATGAATGACAGCTGATCACATAACTGTTTAAACTCATGATACAGGGTGTGTGTGCGTGTAAATGTGTGTGTATGTATGTAGGTGTGTGTGTGTATGTGTGCTGATTTTTCTTTGTCCCAAAATGACACAAACAGTAAAACAAGGAGCAGCAGCTCTCTGTCAGCCTTTTTCACTTCCTCTTTCTCCTCTTAAGAGGGAAAGACGAGTGAGGAGTCACTCTTCATCCTACAGTTGCACAGATCACAACTTCACTCAAACATCTGTGTATTTCCTGGGAGATGGCACCTGAAGTCCATGTTACCCTGCCCAGTTTTCAGTTGGATCAGTCTAAGCGCTGGGAATGAAGCTCTCTTTTTTTAATGTCCTGCCACGTTAAATCAGTACAAAATAACTTTTACAACTTTAAACTGTTATGAAACGTGTCTAAATGGATAAAAACATAACAACATTCAGCTTCATATTAGACACTCTGGACGTCTCGTCCTCCTATATTGCACTTAATAACTTCAATAATTTGTGTTTAAGTGTGTGTTTAAATGCGTGTTTAATTGCGTGTTTAAGTGTGTGTTTAAATGCGTGTTTAAGTGCGTGTTTTGGTGTGTATTTAAGTTTGTGTTTAAGTGTGTGTTTAAATGCGTGTTTAAGTGCGTGTTTAAGTGTGTGTTTAAGTGTGTGTTTTGGTGTGTGTTTTGGTGCGTGTTTAAGTGTGTGTTTAAATGCGTGTTTAAGTGTGTGTTTAAGTGCGTTTTTGGTGCGTGTTTTGGTGTGTGTTTTGGTGCGTGTTTAAGTGTGTGTTTAAATGCGTGTTTTAGTGCGTGTTATGTGTGTGTTTAAGTGCGTTTTTGGTGCGTGTTTTGGTGTGTATTTAAGTGCGTGTTTAAGTGTGTGTTTAAATGCGTGTTTTGGTGTGTGTTTAAGTGCGTGTTTAAGTGTGTGTTTAAGTGCGTGTTTAGGTGCGTGTTTAGGTGCGTGTTTTGGTGCGTGTTTTGGTGCGTGTTTTGGTGTGTATTTAAGTGCGTGTTTAAGTGTGTGTTTAAGTGTGTGTTTAGGTGCGTGTTTTGGTGCGTGTTTAAATGCGTGTTTTAGTGCATGTTTAATTGCGTGTTTAAGTGTGTGTTTAAGTGTGTGTTTAAGTGTGTGTTTAAGTGCGTGTTTTGGTGCGTGTTTTGGTGCGTGTTTCGGTGCGTGTTTAGGTGCTTGTTTTGGTGTGTGATTCGGTGCGTGTTTCGGTGCGTGTTTAGGTGTGTGTTTTGGTGTGTGTTTCGGTGCGTGTTTCGGTGCATGTTTAGGTGCGTGTTGTGGTGCGTGTTTCGGTGCGTGTTTCGGTGCGTGTTTAGGTGCGTGTTTAGGTGCGTGTGTTGGTGCGTGTTTAAATGCGTGTTTTAGTGCATGTTTAATTGCGTGTTTAAGTGTGTGTTTAAGTGTGTGTTTAAGTGTGTGTTTAATTGCGTGTTTTGGTGCGTGTTTTGGTGTGTATTTAAGTGCGTGTTTAAGTGTGTGTTTAAGTGTGTGTTTAAGTGCGTGTTTCGGTGCGTGTTTAATTGCGTGTTTAAGTGTGTGTTTAAGTGTGTGTTTAAGTGTGTGTTTAATTGCGTGTTTTGGTGCGTGTTTAGGTGCGTGTTTTGGTGCGTGTTTTGGTGCGTGTTTTGGTGTGTATTTAAGTGCGTGTTTAAGTGCGTGTTTAAGTGTGTATTTAAGTGTGTGTTTACGTGCGTGTTTCGGTGCATGTTTAATTGCATGTTTAAGTGTGTGTTTAAGTGCGTGTTTAAGTGTGTGTTTAAGTGTGTGTTTAAGTGCGTGTTTAAATGCGTGTTTTAGTGCATGTTTAATTGCTTATTTAAGTGTGTGTTTAAGTGCGTGTTTAGGTGTGTGTTTAAGTGTGTGTTTAAGTGCGTGTTTTGGTGAGTGTTTCGATGCGTGTTTAAGTGTGTGTTTTAGTGCGTGTTTAATTGCGTGTTTTGGTTCGTGTTTAGGTGCGTGTTTCGGTGCGTGTTGTGGTGCGTGTTTCGGTGCGTGTTTCGGTGCGTGTTTTGGTGCGTGTTTCGGTGCGTGTTTAGGTGCTTGTTTTGGTGTGTGTTTCGGTGCGTGTTTCGGTGCGTGTTTAGGTGCGTGTTTAGGTGCGTGTTTTGGTGCGTGTTTAAATGCGTGTTTTAGTGCATGTTTAATTGCGTGTTTAAGTGTAAGTTTAAGTGTGTGTTTAATTGCGTGTTTTGGTGCGTGTTTTGGTGTGTATTTAAGTGCGTGTTTAAGTGTGTGTTTAAGTGTGTGTTTCGGTGCATATTTAATTGCGTGTTTAAGTGTGTGTTTAAGTGTGTGTTTAAGTGTGTGTTTAATGTGTGTGTTTAAGTGTGTGTTTAAGTGCGTGTTTAAATGCGTGTTTTAGTGCATGTTTAATTGCTTATTTAAGTGTGTGTTTAAGTGCGTGTTTCGATGTGTGTTTACATGCATGTTTTAGTGCGTGTTTAATTGCGTGTTTTGGTGCGTGTTTAGGTGAGTGTTTCGGTGTGTGTTTCGGTGTGTGTTTCGGTGCGTGTTTCGGTGCATGTTTAGGTGCGTGTTGTGGTGCGTGTTTCGGTGCGTGTTTCAGTGCGTGTTTTGGTGCGTGTTTCGGTGCGGGTTTAGGTGCGTGTTTAGGTGTGTGTTTAGGTGCGTGTTTAAGTGCGTGTTTTAGTGCATGTTTAATTGCGTGTTTAAGTGTGTGTTTAAGTGCGTGTTTCGGTGCATGTTTAATTGCGTGTTTAAGTGTGTGTTTAAGTGAGTGTTTAAGTGCGTGTTTCGGTGCGTGTTTTGGTGCGTGTTTCGGTGCGTGTTGCGGTGCGTGTTTTGGTGCGTGTTTTGGTGCGTGTTTAGGTGCGTGTTTTGGTGCGTGTTTAGGTGCGTGTTTTGGTGCGTGTTTCGGTGCGTGTTTTGGTGCGTGTTTCGGTGCGTGTTTAGGTGCGTGTTTAAGTGCGTGTTTAGGTGCGTGTTTTGGTGCGTGTTTAAATGCGTGTTTTAGTGCATGTTTAATTGCGTGTTTAAGTGTGTGTTTAATTGCGTGTTTTGGTGCGTGTTTTGGTGTGTATTTAAGTGCGTGTTTAAGTGTGTGTTTAAGTGTGTGTTTAAGTGAGTGTTTCGGTGCATGTTTAATTGCGTGTTTAAGTGTGTGTTTAAGTGTGTGTTTACGTGCGTGTTTCGGTGCATGTTTAGGTGCGTGTTTAGGTGCGTGTTTAGGTGCGTGTTTCGGTGCGTGTGTGGGTGCGTGTTTAGGTGCGTGTTTTGGTGCGTGTTTAGGTGCGTGTTGTGGTGCGTGTTTCGGTGCGTGTTTCGGTGCGTGTTTTGGTGCGTGTTTCGGTGCGTGTTTAGGTGCGTGTTGTGGTGCGTGTTTCGGTGCGTGTTTTGATGAGTGTTTCGGTGCGTGTTTAGGTGCGTGTTTAGGTGTGTGTTTCGGTGCGTGTTTGGTGCAGGTTTAGGTGTGTGTTTTGGTGCGTGTTTCGGTGCGTGTTTAGGTGTGTGTTTAAGTGCGTGTTTCGGTGCATGTTTAATTGCGTGTTTAAGTGTGTGTTTATGTGTGTGTTTAAGTGCGTGTTTCGGTGCGTGTTTCGGTGCGTGTTTAGGTGCGTGTTTTGGTGCGTGTTGTGGTGCGTGTTTCGGTGCGTGTTTCGGTGCAGGTTTAGGTGTGTGTTTTGGTGCGTGTTTGGTGCGTGTTTAGGTGTGTGTTTTGGTGCGTGTTTCGGTGGGTGTTTTGGTGCGTGTTTCGGTGCGTGTTTAGGTGTGTGTTTTGGTGTGTGTTTCGGTGCAGGTTTAGGTGCGTGTTTTGGTGTGTGTTTCGGTGCGTGTTTAGGTGTGTGTTTTGGTGTGTGTTTCGGTGCGTGTTTCGGTGCGTGTTTAGGTGCGTGTTTAGGTGCGTGTTTAGGTGCGTGTTTAGGTGTGTGTTTGGGTGCGTGTTTCGGTGCGTGTTTTGGTGCGTGTTTCGGTGTGTGTTTCGGTGCGTGTTTTGGTGTGTGTTTCGGTGCGTGTTTAGGTGCGTGTTTCGGTGTGTGTTTCGGTGTGTGTTTCGGTGCGTGTTTAGGTGTGTGTTTCGGTGCGTGTTTCGGTGCAGGTTTAGGTGCGTGTTTCGCTGCGTGTTTTGGTGCGTGTTTCGGTGCGTGTTTCGGTGCGTGTTTTGGTGTGTGTTTCGGTGCGTGTTTAGGTGTGTGTTTTGGTGTGTGTTTCGGTGCGTGTTTAGGTGTGTGTTTTGGTGTGTGTTTCGGTGCGTGTTTCGGTGCGTGTTTAAGTGTGTGTTTAAGTGCGTGTTTAGGTGCGTGTTTTGGTGTGTGTTTCGGTGCGTGTTTAGGTGTGTGTTTTGGTGTGTGTTTCGGTGCGTGTTCTGGTGCGTGTTTCGGTGCGTGTTTCGGTGCGTGTTTTGGTGTGTGTTTCGGTGCGTGTTTCGGTGCTTGTTTAGGTGCGTGTTTTGGTGCGTGTTTCGGTGCGTGTTTTGGTGTGTGTTTCGGTGCAGGTTTCGGTGCGTGTTTAGGTGTGTGTTTCGGTGCGTGTTTAGGTGTGTGTTTTGGTGTGTGTTTCGGTGCGTGTTCTGGTGTGTGTTTCGGTGCGTGTTTCGGTGCGTGTTTAGGTGTGTGTTTTGGTGCATGTTTAGGTGCGTGTTGTGGTGCGTGTTTCGGTGCGTGTTTTGGTGCGTGTTTCGGTGCGTGTTTCGGTGCGTGTTTTGGTGCGTGTTTCGGTGCGTGTTTAGGTGCGTGTTTTTGTGTGTGTTTTGATGCGTGTTTCGGTGCGTGTTTAGGGGCGTGTTTTGGTGCGTGTTTAGGTGCGTGTTTTTGTGTGTGTTTCGGTGCGTGTTTAGGTGCGTGTTTAGGTGCGTGTTTTGATGCGTGTTTCGGTGCGTGTTTAGGTGCGTGTTTTGGTGCGTGTTTAGGTGCGTGTTGTGGTGCGTGTTTCGGTGCGTGTTTTGATGAGTGTTTCGGTGCGTGTTTAGGTGCGTGTTTAGGTGCGTGTTTCGGTGCGTGTTTAGGTGCGTGTTTTGGTGCGTGTTTAGGTGCGTGTTTAGGTGCGTGTTTAGGTGCGTGTTTCGGTGCGTGTTTAGGTGCTTGTTTTTGTGTGTGTTTTGATGCGTGTTTCGGTGCGTGTTTAGGTGCGTGTTTTGGTGCGTGTTTAGGTGCGTGTTTAAGTGCGTGTTTAGGTGCGTGTTTAGGTGTGTGTTTCGGTGTGTGTTTAGGTGCGTGTTTAGGTGTGTGTTTCGGTGCGTGTTTCGGTGCGTGTTTAGGTGTGTGTTTAGGTGCGTGTTTCGGTGCGTGTTTTGGTGCGTGTTTCGGTGCGTGTTTAGGTGCTTGTTTTTGTGTGTGTTTTGATGCGTGTTTCGGTGCGTGTTTAGGTGCGTGTTTTGGTGCGTGTTTAGGTGCGTGTTTTGGTGTGTGTTTTGTTGCGTGTTTCGGTGCGTGTTTAGGTGCGTGTTTTGGTGTGTGTTTCGGTGCAGGTTTAGGTGCGTGTTTTGGTGTGTGTTTCGGTGCGTGTTTTGGTGTGTGTTTCGGTGCGTGTTTCGGTGCGTGTTTAGGTGCGTGTTTTGGTGCGTGTTTCGGTGCGTGTTTCGGTGCGTGTTTTGGTGTGTGTTTCGGTGCGTGTTTAGGTGCGTGTTTTGGTGTGTGTTTCGGTGCGTGTTTCGGTGCGTGTTTAGGTGTGTGTTTTGGTGGGTGTTTTGGTGCGTGTTTTGGTGCTTGTTTTGGTGTGTGTTTTGGTGCGTGTTTCGGTGCGTGTTTCGGTGCGTGTTTTGGTGGGTGTTTAGGTGCGTGTTTAGGTGTGTGTTTTGGTGTGTGTTTCGGTGCGTGTTTCGGTGCGTGTTTAGGTGCGTGTTGTGGTGCGTGTTTTGGTGCGTGTTTCGGTGCGTGTTTAGGTGCGTGTTTAGGTGCGTGTTTAGGTGCGTGTTTCGGTGCATATTTAATTGCGTGTTTAAGTGTGTGTTTAAGTGTGTGTTTAAGTGTGTGTTTAATGTGTGTGTTTAAGTGTGTGTTTAAGCTGTGTGTTTAATTGCGTGTTTTGGTGCGTGTTTTGGTGTGTATTTAAGTGCGTGTTTAAGTGTGTGTTTAAGTGTGTGTTTAAGTGAGTGTTTCGGTGCATGTTTAATTGCGTGTTTAGGTGTGTGTTTTGTGTGTGTTTCGGTGCGTGTTTTGGTGCGTGTTTAGGTGCGTGTTTTGGTGCGTGTTTCGGTGCGTGTTTTGGTGCGTGTTTCGGTGCGTGTTTAGGTGCGTGTTTAGGTGCGTGTTTTGGTGCGTGTTTAAATGCGTGTTTTAGTGCATGTTTAATTGCGTGTTTAAGTGTGTGTTTAAGTGTGTGTTTAAGTGTGTGTTTAATTGCGTGTTTTGGTGCGTGTTTTGGTGTGTATTTAAGTGCGTGTTTAAGTGTGTGTTTAAGTGTGTGTTTAAGTGCGTGTTTCAGTGCGTGTTTAAGTGCGTGTTTAAGTGTGTGTTTAAGTGTGTGTTTACGTGCGTGTTTCGGTGCATGTTTAATTGCGTGTTTAAGTGCGTGTTTAGGTGCGTGTTTGGTGCGTGTTTAAATGCGTGTATTAGTGCGTGTTTAGGTGAGTGTTTCGGTGTGTGTTTCGGTGTGTGTTTCGGTGCGTGTTTAGGTGCGTGTTTAGGTGTGTGTTTCGGTGCGTGTTTAGGTGTGTGTTTTGGTGTGTGTTTTGGTGCGTGTTTTGGTGTGTGTTTCGGTGCGTGTTTAGGTGCGTGTTTAGGTGTGTGTTTTGGTGTGTGTTTTGGTGCGTGTTTAGGTGCGTGTTTCGGTGCGTGTTTAGGTGCGTGTTTAGGTGCGTGTGTTGGTGTGTGTTTCGGTGCGTGTTTCGGTGCGTGTTTCGGTGCGTGTTTAGGTGCGTGTTGTGGTGCTTGTTGTGGTGCGTGTTTCGGTGCGTGTTTAGGTGGGTGTTTAGGTGCGTGTTTTGGTGCGTGTTTCGGTGCGTGTTTAGGTGCTTGTTTTTGTGTGTGTTTTGATGCGTGTTTCGGTGCGTGTTTAGGTGCGTGTTTTGGTGCGTGTTTCGGTGCGTGTTTAGGTCCGTGTTTTGGTGTGTGTTTCGGTGCGTGTTTCGGTGCGTGTTTAGGTGCGTGTTTAGGTGTGTGTTTTGGTGTGTGTTTAGGTGCGTGTTTAGGTGCGTGTTTAGGTGTGTGTTTCGGTGCGTGTTTTGGTGCGTGTTTCGGTGCGTGTTTAGGTGCGTGTTTTGGTGTGTGTTTCGGTGCGTGTTTGGGTGCGTGTTTAGGTGTGTGTTTTGGTGTGTGTTTAGGTGCGTGTTTTGGTGCGTGTTTCGGTGCGTGTTTCGGTGCGTGTTTAGGTGCGTGTTTTGGTGTGTGTTTCGGTGCGTGTTTAGGTGTGTGTTTTGGTGCGTGTTTCGGTGCGTGTTTAGGTGTGTGTTTTGGTGTGTGTTTCGGTGCGTGTTTTGGTGCGTGTTTCGGTGCGTGTTTCGGTGCGTGTTTAGGTGCGTGTTTTGGTGTGTGTTTCGGTGCGTGTTTCGGTGGGTGTTTAGGTGCGTGTTTAGGTGCGTGTTTAGGTGGGTGTTTGGGGTGCGTGTTGTGGTGCGTGTTTCGCTGCGTGTTTTGGTGCGTGTTTCGGTGCGTGTTTAGGTGTGTGTTTTGGTGTGTGTTTCGTTGCGTGCTTAGGTGTGTGTTTCGGTGTGTTTTTCGGTGTGTGTTTTGGTGTGTGTTTCGGTGCGTGTTTCGGTGCGTGTTTAGGTGTGTGTTTCGGTGCGTGTTTAGGTGCATGTTTAGGTGCGTGTTGTGGTGCGTGTTGTGGTGTGTGTTTCGGTGCGTGTTTTGGTGCGTGTTTAGGTGCGTGTTTAGGTGTGTGTTTAAGTGCGTGTTTTGGTGTGTGTTTCGGTGCGTGTTTAGGTGTGTGTTTTGGTGTGTGTTTCGGTGCGTGTTTAGGTGTGTGTTTTGGTGTGTGTTTGGGTGCGTGTTTTGGTGTGTGTTTCGGTGCGTGTTTAGGTGTGTGTTTCGGTGCGTGTTTCGGTGCGTGTTTAGGTGTGTGTTTCGGTGCGTGTTTCGGTGCGTGTTTAGGTGCGTGTTTTGGTGCGTGTTTCGGTGCGTGTTTAGGTGCTTGTTTTTGTGTGTGTTTTGATGCGTGTTTCGGTGCGTGTTTAGGTGCGTGTTTTGGTGCGTGTTTAGGTGCGTGTTGTGGTGCGTGTTTCGGTGCGTGTTTTGGTGCGTGTTTAGGTGCGTGTTTTGGTGCGTGTTTCGGTGCGTGTTTCGGTGCGTGTTTTGGTGCGTGTTTAGGTGCGTGTTTCGGTGCGTGTTTCGGTGCGTGTTTAGGTGCGTGTTGTGGTGCGTGTTTCGGTTCTGTTTTGATGAGTGTTTCGGTGCGTGTTTAGGTGTGTGTTTCGGTGCGTGTTTTGGTGCGTGTTTCGGTGCGTGTTTAGGTGCGTGTTTTGGTGCGTGTTTAGGTGCGTGTTTTGGTGCGTGTTTTGGTGCGTGTTTCGGTGCGTGTTTTGGTGAGTGTTTCGGTGCGTGTTTAGGTGCGTGTTTTGGTGCGTGTTTAGGTGCGTGTTTTGGTGCGTGTTTCGGTGCGTGTTTTGGTGCGTGTTTCGGTGCGTGTTTAGGTGCGTGTTTTGGTGCGTGTTTCGGTGCGTGTTCAGGTCCGTGTTTTGGTGTGTGTTTCGGTGCGTGTTTAGGTGTGTGTTTTGGTGTGTGTTTCGGTGCAGGTTTAGGTGCGTGTTTTGGTGTGTGTTTCGGTGCGTGTTTAGGTGTGTGTTTTGGTGTGTGTTTCGGTGCGGGTTTCGGTGCGTGTTTAAGTGTGTGTTTAAGTGCGTGTTTAGGTGCGTGTTTTGGTGCGTGTTTAGGTGAGTGTTTCGGTGTGTGTTTCGGTGTGTGTTTCGGTGCGTGTTTCGGTGCGTGTTTAGGTGCGTGTTGTGGTGCGTGTTTCGGTGCGTGTTTCGGTGCGTGTTTTGGTGCGTGTTTCGGTGCGTGTTTAGGTGCGTGTTTTGTGCGTGTTTTGGTGCGTGTTTTGGTGTGTGTTTAAGTGCGTGTTTTAGTGCATGTTTAATTGCGTGTTTAAGTGTGTGTTTAATTGCGTGTTTTGGTGCGTGTTTTGGTGTGTATTTAAGTGCGTGTTTAAGTGTGTGTTTAAGTGTGTGTTTAAGTGCGTGTTTCGGTGCATGTTTAATTGCGTGTTTAAGTGTGTGTTTAAGTGTGTGTTTAAGTGTGTGTTTAATGTGTGTGTTTAAGTGTGTGTTTAAGTGCGTGTTTAAATGCGTGTTTTAGTGCATGTTTAATTGCTTATTTAAGTGTGTGTTTAAGTGCGTGTTTCGATGTGTGTTTACATGCATGTTTTAGTGCGTGTTTAATTGCGTGTTTTGGTGCGTGTTTCGGTGCGTGTTTCGGTGCATGTTTAGGTGCGTGTTGTGGTGCGTGTTTCGGTGCGTGTTTAGGTGCGTGTTTTGGTGCGTGTTTCGGGGCGTGTTTCGGTGCGTGTTTAGGTGCGTGTTGTGGTGCGTGTTTCGGTTCTGTTTAGGTGTGTGTTTTGGTGTGTGTTTCGGTGCGTGTTTAGGTGTGTGTTTTGGTGCGTGTTTCGGTGCGGGTTTAGGTGCGTGTTTCGGTGTGTGTTTCGGTGCGTGTTTAGGTGTGTGTTTCGGTGCGTGTTTCGGTGCAGGTTTAGGTGTGTGTTTTGGTGCGTGTTTCGGTGCGTGTTTCGGTGCGTGTTTAGGTGTGTGTTTCGGTGCGTGTTTCGGTGCGTGTTTAGGTGCGTGTTTTGGTGTATGTTTCGGTGCGTGTTTAGGTGTGTGTTTTGGTGTGTGTTTCGGTGCAGGTTTCGGTGCGTGTTTAAGTGTGTGTTTAAGTGCGTGTTTAGGTGCGTGTTTTGGTGCGTGTTTAAATGCATGTTTAGGTGCGTGTTTTGGTGCGTGTTTAAATGCGTGTATTAGTGCGTGTTTAGGTGAGTGTTTCGGTGTGTGTTTCGGTGTGTGTTTCGGTGCGTGTTTCGGTGCGTGTTTAGGTGCGTGTTTTGGTGCGTGTTTCGGTGCGTGTTTAGGTGCGTGTTTCGGTGCTTTTTTCGTTGCGTGTTTAGGTGCGTGTTTTGGTGTGTGTTTCGGTGCGTGTTTCGGTGCGTGTTGTGGTGCGTGTTGTGGTGTGTGTTTCGGTGCGTGTTTCGGTGCGTGTTTCGGTGCGTGTTTAGGTGCGTGTTGTGGTGCGTGTTGTGGTGCGTGTTTCGGTGCGTGTTTTGATGAGTGTTTCGGTGCGTGTTTAGGTGCGTGTTTTGGTGCATGTTTCGGTGCGTGTTTAGGTGTGTGTTTTGGTGTGTGTTTAGGTGCGTGTTTCGGTGCGTGTTGTTGTGCGTGTTGTGGTGCGTGTTTCGGTGCGTGTTTCGGTGCGTGTTTAGGTGCGTGTTTAGGTGCGTGTTTAGGTGCGTGTTTAGGTGTGTGTTTCGGTGCGTGTTTCGGTGCGTGTTTAGGTGTGTGTTTTGGGGTGTGTTTCGGTGCGTGTTTCGGTGCGTGTTTAAGTGTGTGTTTAAGTGCGTGTTTAGGTGCGTGTTTAGGTGCGTGTTTTGGTGCGTGTTTCGGTGCGTGTTTCGGTGCGTGTTTTGGTGCGTGTTTCGGTGCGTGTTTAGGTGGGTGTTTGGGTGTGTGTTTCGTTGCGTGCTTAGGTGTGTGTTTCGGTGTGTTTTTCGGTGTGTGTTTTGGTGTGTGTTTCGGTGCGTGTTTCGGTGCGTGTTTAGGGGCGTGTTTTGGTGTGTGTTTCGGTGCAGGTTTCGGTGCGTGTTTAGGTGCGTGTTTAAGTGCGTGTTTAGGTGCGTGTTGTGGTGCGTGTTTCGGTGCGTGTTTAGGTGCGTGTTTCGGTGCGTGTTTAGGTGCATGTTTAGGTGCGTGTTTAGGTGCGTGTTTCGGTGCGTGGTTAGGTGCGTGTTTAGGTGCGTGTTGTGGTGCGTGTTTCGGTGCGTGTTTCGGTGCGTGTTTAGGTGCGTGTTGTGGTGCGTGTTTCGGTGCGTGTTTAGGTGCGTGTTTAGGTGGGTGTTTGGGTGCGTGTTTAGGTGGGTGTTTAGGTGCGTGTTTGGGTGCGTGTTTCGGTGCGTGTTTAGGTGCGTGTTTTGGTGTGTGTTTCGGTGCGTGTTTCGGTGCGTGTTGTTGTGCGTGTTGTGGTGCGTGTTTCGGTGCGTGTTTCGGTGCGTGTTTAGGTGTGTGTTTTGGTGCGTGTTTCGGTGCGTGTTTCGGTGCGTGTTGTGGTGCGTGTTTCGGTGCGTGTTTAGGTGCGTGTTTAGGTGTGTGTTTCGGTGCGTGTTTAGGTGCATGTTTAGGTGTGTGTTTCGGTGCGTGTTTAGGTGCGTGTTTAGGTGTGTGTTTTGGTGTGTGTTTCGTTGCGTGCTTAGGTGTGTGTTTCGGTGTGTTTTTCGGTGTGTGTTTTGGTGTGTGTTTCGGTGCGTGTTTCGGTGCGTGTTTAGGTGCGTGTTGTGGTGCGTGTTGTGGTGTGTGTTTCGGTGCGTGTTTCGGTGCGTGTTTCGGTGCGTGTTGAGGTGCGTGTTTTGGTGCGTGTTGCGGTGCGTGTTTAGGTGTGTGTTTTGGTGTGTGTTTCGGTGCGGGTTTCGGTGCGTGTTTAGGTGTGTGTTTAAGTGCGTGTTTAGGTGCGTGTTTTGGTGCGTGTTTCGGTGCTTTTTTCGTTGCGTGTTTAGGTGCGTGTTTTGGTGAGTGTTTCGGTGCGTGTTTCGGTGCGTGGTTAGGTGCGTGTTTCGGTGCGTGTTTCGGTGCGTGTTTAGGTGTGTGTTTCGGTGCGTGTTTTGATGAGTGTTTCGGTGCGTGTTTAGGTGCGTGTTTCGGTGCGTGTTTCGGTGCGTGTGTAGGTGTGTGTTTCGGTGCGTGTTTAGGTGCATGTTTAGGTGCGTGTTGTGGTGC
>SSNP01000311.1:316889-327510 GCA_006937955.1 Pachypanchax playfairii | reverse complement strand
TGTTTAGGTGAGTGTTTCGGTGTGTGTTTCGGTGTGTGTTTCGGTGCGTGTTTCGGTGCGTGTTGAGGTGCGTGTTGTGGTGCGTGTTGTGGTGCGTGTTTTGGTGCGTGTTTTGGTGGTGTTTAGGTGCGTGTTTCGGTGCGTGTTTCGGTGCGTGTTTAGGTGTGTGTTTCGGTGCGTGTTTCGGTGCGTGTTTAGGTGCTTGTTTTTGTGTGTGTTTTGATGCGTGTTTCGGTGCGTGTTTAGGTGCGTGTTTTGGTGTGTGTTTCGGTGCGTGTTTCGGTGCGTGTTTAGGTGCGTGTTTAGGTGCGTGTTTAGGTGGGTGTTTTGGTGCGTGTTTAAATGCGTGTTTTAGTGCATGTTTAATTGCGTATTTAAGTGTGTGTTTAAGTGTGTGTTTAATTGCGTGTTTTGGTGCGTGTTTTGGTGTGTATTTAAGTGCGTGTTTAAGTGTGTGTTTAAGTGTGTGTTTAAGTGCGTGTTTCGGTGCATGTTTAATTGCGTGTTTAAGTGTGTGTGTTTAAGTGTGTGTTTAATTGCGTGTTTTGGTGCGTGTTGTGGTGCGTGTTTCGCTGCGTGTTTTGGTGCGTGTTTCGGTGCGTGTTTAGGTGCTTGTTTTGGTGTGTGATTCGGTGCGTGTTTCGGTGCGTGTTTAGGTGTGTGTTTCGGTGTGTGTTTCGGTGCGTGTTTCGGTGCGTGGTTTGGTGCGTGTTTCGGTGCGTGTTTAGGTGTGTGTTTTGGTGTGTGTTTCGGTGCAGGTTTCGGTGCGTGTTTAAGTGTGTGTTTAAGTGCGTGTTTAAGTGTGTATTTAAGTGTGTGTTTACGTGCGTGTTTAAGTGTGTGTTTAATTGCGTGTTTTGGTGCGTGTTTTGGTGTGTATTTAAGTGCGTGTTTAAGTGTGTGTTTAAGTGTGTGTTTAAGTGCGTGTTTCGGTGCATGTTTAATTGCGTGTTTAAGTGTGTGTTTAAGTGTGTGTTTACGTGCGTGTTTCGGTGAATGTTTAATTGCGTGTTTAAGTGTGTGTTTAATTGCGTGTTTAGGTGTGTGTTTTGGTGTGTGTTTCGGTGCGTGTTTTGGTGCATGTTTAGGTGCGTGTTGTGGTGCGTGTTTCGGTGCGTGTTTCGGTGCGTGTTTCGGTGCGTGTTTCGGTGCGTGTTTCGGTGCGTGTTTCGGTGCGTGTTGTGGTGCGTGTTTCGGTGCGTGTTTAGGTGCTTGTTTTTGTGTGTGTTTCGATGCGTGTTTCGGTGCGTGTTTAGGTGCGTGTTTTGGTGTGTGTTTCGGTGCGTGTTTCGGTGCGTGTTTAGGTGTGTGTTTTGGTGTGTGTTTCGGTGCGTGTTTCGGTGCGTGTTTCGGTGCGTGTTTAGGTGCGTGTTTTGGTGTGTGTTTCGGTGCGTGTTTAGGTGCATGTTTAGGTGCGTGTTGTGGTGCGTGTTGTGGTGTGTGTTTCGGTGCGTGTTTCGGTGCGTGTTTAGGTGCGTGTTTAGGTGTGTGTTTTGGTGTGTGTTTTGGTGCGTGTTTAGGTGCGTGTTTCGGTGCGTGTTTCGGTGCGTGTTTAGGTGTGTGTTTCGGTGCGTGTTTAGGTGCATGTTTAGGTGCGTGTTGTGGTGCGTGTTGTGGTGTGTGTTTCGGTGCGTGTTTCGGTGCGTGTTTAGGTGCGTGTTTAGGTGCGTGTTGTGGTGCGTGTTTCGGTGCGTGTTTTGGTGCGTGTTTAGGTGCGTGTTTCGGTGCGTGTTTCGGTGCGTGTTTAGGTGCGTGTTTTGGTGTGTGATTCGGTGCGTGTTTCGGTGCGTGTTTAGGTGTGTGTTTTGTGTGTGTTTCGGTGCGTGTTTTGGTGCGTGTTTCGGTGCGTGTTTAGGTGCGTGTTTAAGTGCGTGTTTTGGTGCGTGTTTAAATGCGTGTTTTACTGCATGTTTAATTGCGTGTTTAAGTGTGTGTTTAAGTGTGTGTTTAAGTGTGTGTTTAAGTGTGTGTTTAATTGCGTGTTTTGGTGCGTGTTGTGGTGCGTGTTTCGGTGCGTGTTGTGGTGCGTGTTTTGGTGCGTGTTTCGGTGCGTGTTTAGGTGGTGTTGTGGTGCGTGTTTCGGTGCGTGTTTCGGTGCGTGTTTTGGTGCGTGTTTCGGTGCGTGTTTAGGTGCGTGTTTAAGTGCGTGTTTAGGTGAGTGTTTCGGTGTGTGTTTAGGTGTGTGTTTAGGTGTGTGTTTCGGTGCGTGTTTCGGTGCGTGTTTAGGTGTGTGTTTCGGTGCGTGTTTCGGTGCATGTTTAGGTGCGTGTTGTGGTGCGTGTTTCGGTGCGTGTTTAGGTGCGTGTTGAGGTGCGTGTTGTGGTGCGTGTTTCGGTGCGTGTTTTGATGAGTGTTTCGGTGCGTGTTTAGGTGCGTGTTTAGGTGTGTGTTTCGGTGCGTGTTTAGGTGCGTGTTTAGGTGCGTGTTTAAATGCGTGTATTAGTGCGTGTTTAGGTGAGTGTTTCGGTGTGTGTTTAGGTGTGTGTTTAGGTGCGTGTTTCGGTGCATGTTTAGGTGCGTGTTGTGGTGCGTGTTGTGGTGTGTGTTTCGGTGCGTGTTTCGGTGCGTGTTTCGGTGCGTGTTTAGGTGCGTGTTTAGGTGCGTGTTGTGGTGCGTGTTTCGGTGCGTGTTTCGGTGCGTGTTTAGGTGCGTGTTTCGGTGCGTGTTTCGGTGCGTGTTTAGGTGCGTGTTGTGGTGCGTGTTTCGGTGCGTGTTTCGCTGCGTGTTTTGGTGCGTGTTTCGGTGCGTGTTTCGGTGCGTGTTTAGGTGCGTGTTTTGGTGTGTGTTTCGGTGCGTGTTTCGGTGCGTGTTGTTGTGCGTGTTGTGGTGCGTGTTTCGGTGCGTGTTTCGGTGCGTGTTTAGGTGTGTGTTTCGGTGCGTGTTTAGGTGCATGTTTAGGTGCGTGTTGTGGTGCGTGTTTCGGTGCGTGTTTAGGTGCGTGTTTAGGTGTGTGTTTCGGTGCGTGTTTAGGTGTGTGTTTCGGTGCGTGTTTAGGTGCATGTTTAGGTGCGTGTTGTGGTGCGTGTTGTGGTGCGGGTTTCGGTGCGTGTTTTGGTGCGTGTTTCGGTGCGTGTTTAGGTGCGTGTTTTGGTGTGTGTTTCGGTGCGTGTTTAGGTGCGTGTTTTGGTGTGTGTTTCGGTGCGTGTTTTGGTGCGTGTTTCGGTGCGTGTTTAGGTGCTTGTTTTTGTGTGTGTTTTGATGCGTGTTTCGGTGCGTGTTTAGGTGCGTGTTTTGGTGCGTGTTTTGATGCGTGTTTCGGTGCGTGTTTAGGTGCGTGTTTTGGTGCGTGTTTAGGTGCGTGTTGTGGTGCGTGTTTCGGTGCGTGTTTTGGTGCGTGTTTCGGTGCGTGTTTAGGTGCGTGTTTTGGTGCGTGTTTCGGTGCGTGTTTAGGTGCGTGTTTTGGTGCGTGTTTAGGTGCGTGTTTAGGTGCGTGTTTCGGTGCGTGTTTCGGTGCGTGTTTAGGTGCTTCTTTTTGTGTGTGTTTTGATGCGTGTTTCGGTGCGTGTTTAGGTGCGTGTTTTGGTGCGTGTTTTGGTGCGTGTTTTGGTGCGTGTTTCGGTGCGTGTTTTGGTGCGTGTTTTGGTGTGTGTTTTGGTGCGTGTTTTGGTGTGTGTTTCGGTGCGTGTTTAGGTGCGTGTTTTGGTGTGTGTTTCGGTGCGTGTTTAGGTGCGTGTTTAGGTGTGTGTTTTGGTGTGTGTTTCGGTGCAGGTTTAGGTGCGTGTTTTGGTGTGTGTTTCGGTGCGTGTTTAGGTGTGTGTTTTGGTGTGTATTTAAGTGCGTGTTTAAGTGTGTGTTTAAGTGTGTGTTTAAGTGCGTGTTTCGGTGCATATTTAATTGCGTGTTTAAGTGTGTGTTTAAGTGTGTGTTTAAGTGTGTGTTTAATGTGTGTGTTTAAGTGTGTGTTTAAGTGCGTGTTTAAATGCGTGTTTTAGTGCATGTTTAATTGCTTATTTAAGTGTGTGTTTAAGTGCGTGTTTCGATGTGTGTTTAAGTGTGTGTTTACATGCATGTTTTAGTGCGTGTTTAATTGCGTGTTTTGGTGCGTGTTTCGGTGCGTGTTGTGGTGCGTGTTTCGGTGCGTGTTTCGGTGCGTGTTTTGGTGCGTGTTTCGGTGCGTGTTTAGGTGCTTGTTTTTGTGTGTGTTTTGATGCGTGTTTCGGTGCGTGTTTAGGTGCGTGTTTTGGTGCGTGTTTAGGTGCGTGTTTAGGTGCGTGTTTCGGTGCGTGTTTCGATGAGTGTTTCGGTGCGTGTTTAGGTGCGTGTTTAGGTGTGTGTTTCGGTGCGTGTTTCGGTGCGTGTTTAGGTGTGTGTTTCGGTGCGTGTTTCGGTGCGTGTTTAGGTGCGTGTTGTGGTGCGTGTTGTGGTGTGTGTTTCGGTGCGTGTTTCGGTGCGTGTTTCGGTGCGTGTTTAGGTGCGTGTTTAGGTGTGTGTTTCGGTGCGTGTTTAGGTGCGTGTTTAGGTGCATGTTTAGGTGTGTGTTTCGGTGCGTGTTTAGGTGCGTGTTTAGGTGTGTGTTTCGGTGCGTGTTTAGGTGCGTGTTTAGGTGTGTGTTGTGGTGCGTGTTTCGGTGCGTGTTTCGGTGCGTGTTTAGGTGTGTGTTTCGGTGCGTGTTTAGGTGCATGTTTAGGTGTGTGTTTCGGTGCGTGTTTAGGTGCGTGTTTAGGTGCGTGTTTAGGTGTGTGTTTCGGTGCGTGTTTCGGTGCGTGTTTTGGTGCGTGTTTCGGTGCGTGTTTCGGTGCGGGTTTGGGTGCGTGTTTAGGTGCGTGTTTAGGTGCATGTTTAGGTGCGTGTTGTGGTGCGTGTTGTGGTGCGTGTTTCGGTGCGTGTTTAGGTGCGTGTTTAGGTGTGTGTTTCGGTGCGTGTTTAGGTGCATGTTTAGGTGTGTGTTTCGGTGCGTGTTTAGGTGCATGTTTAGGTGCGTGTTGTGGTGCGTGTTGTGGTGCGTGTTTCGGTGCGTGTTTAGGTGCGTGTTTAGGTGTGTGTTGTGGTGCGTGTTTCGGTGCGTGTTTCGGTGCGTGTTTAGGTGTGTGTTTCGGTGCGTGTTTAGGTGCGTGTTTAGGTGTGTGTTTCGGTGCGTGTTTCGGTGCGTGTTTAGGTGCGTGTTGTGGTGCGTGTTTCGGTGCGTGTTTAGGTGTGTGTTTCGGTGCGTGTTTTGATGAGTGTTTCGGTGCGTGTTTAGGTGCGTGTTTAGGTGTGTGTTTCGGTGCGTGTTTAGGTGCGTGTTTAGGTGCGTGTTTAGGTGCGTGTTTAGGTGCGTGTTTCGGTGCGTGTTTAGGTGCGTGTTTAGGTGCGTGTTTCGGTGCGTGTTTCGGTGCGTGTTTAGGTGCGTGTTTTGGTGTGTGTTTCGGTGCGTGTTTCGGTGCGTGTTGTTGTGCGTGTTGTGGTGCGTGTTTCGGTGCGTGTTTCGGTGCGTGTTTAGGTGTGTGTTTCGGTGCGTGTTTAGGTGCATGTTTAGGTGCGTGTTGTGGTGCGTGTTTCGGTGCGTGTTTAGGTGCGTGTTTAGGTGTGTGTTTCGGTGCGTGTTTAGGTGCGTGTTTCGGTGTGTGTTTCGGTGCGTGTTTCGGTGCGTGTTTAGGTGTGTGTTTTGGTGTGTGTTTCGTTGCGTGCTTAGGTGTGTGTTTCGGTGTGTTTTTCGGTGTGTGTTTTGGTGTGTGTTTCGGTGCGTGTTTCGGTGCGTGTTTAGGTGCGTGTTTCGGTGCGTGTTTGGTGCGTGTTGTGGTGCGTGTTTCGGTGCGTGTTTAGGTGTGTGTTTCGGTGCGTGTTTAGGTGCATGTTTAGGTGCGTGTTGTGGTGCGTGTTTCGGTGCGTGTTTAGGTGCGTGTTTAGGTGTGTGTTGTGGTGCGTGTTTCGGTGCGTGTTTAGGTGCGTGTTTTGGTGTGTGTTTCGGTGCGTGTTTAGGTGCGTGTTTTGGTGCGTGTTTCGGTGCGTGTTTAGGTGCGTGTTGTGGTGCGTGTTGTGGTGCGTGTTTCGGTGCGTGTTTCGGTGCGTGTTTAGGTGCGTGTTGTGGTGCGTGTTTCGGTGCGTGTTTTGGTGCGTGTTTCGGTGCGTGTTTCGGTGCGTGTTTCGGTGCGTGTTTTGGTGCGTGTTTCGGTGCGTGTTTAGGTGCGTGTTTCGGTGCGTGTTTAGGTGCGTGTTTAGGTGTGTGTTTCGGTGCGTGTTTAGGTGCGTGTTTAGGTGCGTGTTTAGGTGTGTGTTGCGGTGCGTGTTTCGGTGCGTGTTTCGGTGCGTGTTGAGGTGCGTGTTGTGGTGCGTGTTGTGGTGCGTGTTTCGGTGCGTGTTTTGATGAGTGTTTCGGTGCGTGTTTAGGTGCGTGTTTAGGTGTGTGTTTCGGTGCGTGTTTCGGTGCGTGTTTAGGTGCGTGTTTCGGTGCGTGTTTCGGTGCGTGTTGTTGTGCGTGTTGTGGTGCGTGTTTCGGTGCGTGTTTCGGTGCGTGTTTAGGTGTGTGTTTCGGTGCGTGTTTAGGTGCATGTTTAGGTGCGTGTTGTGGTGCGTGTTTCGGTGCGTGTTTTGGTGCGTGTTTCGGTGCGTGTTTAGGTCCGTGTTTTGGTGCGTGTTTCGGTGCGTGTTTCGGTGCGTGTTTAGGTGTGTGTTTTGGTGTGTGTTTCGGTGCATGTTTAGGTGTGTGTTTCGGTGTGTTTTTCGGTGTGTGTTTCGTGCGTGTTTAGGTGTGTGTTTTGGTGTGTGTTTCGGTGCGTGTTTAGGTGTGTGTTTCGGTGTGTGTTTCGGTGCGTGTTTTGGTGTGTGTTTCGGTGCGTGTTTCGGTGCGTGTTTAGGTGCGTGTTGTGGTGCGTGTTGTGGTGCGTGTTTCGGTGCGTGTTTTGATGAGTGTTTCGGTGCGTGTTTAGGTGCTTGTTTTTGTGTGTGTTTCGGTGCGTGTTTAGGTGTGTGTTTCGGTGCGTGTTTAGGTGCATGTTTAGGTGTGTGTTTCGGTGCGTGTTTAGGTGCGTGTTTAGGTGTGTGTTTCGGTGCGTGTTTCGGTGCGTGTTTAGGTGTGTGTTTTGGTGTGTGTTTTGGTGAACAGCTGATCTAAATGTCAGTTGGGTGGAGGGTAAGTCTTGGGTCGGTCCTTGTGATAATTAACCTTCTACTTCAGTTCACAATATTTACTCCACTTTCTGCTAAATTTGTTCTTTTTAAGAATTTTTTTTTTTTTGTTAAAATTTGATAAAACATTGAAACATTCTGAGTTAATCATTAAAACCTGGAACATTCTGTCTGTGTAAAGTTGAGATGTTGGATGATCCGATGTCTTTCTGAGTGGACGGATGTGATCATGATGTAAAAGTTGAGGTTACATCACTCGGGGTTTCCCTCCCTGAACTTCACTCTGTGTTCTCCACCACATGTTCTTCCTCTTAAATTGAGTCAAACATGATGGGCTCTGACTCTCATCAGATCTTCATCACTTCACATTTACACACTTGGGAAAGTCTCCAGTATGAGTCTTTCTCCAAAAACCTGATCCTGAAACCAGACTGGTTCCAGTGACCCTGCACACTGCTCATTGCACTGATTCAGGATCAAACACATGGGATCAGTTTGACAGTGGAAGGAGAACCAGATGCACCCCCGCCTTCTGGTCCTGGACTGCAACCTGGTTGATGGAAAAACCCCTTAGAGTCTGGATCTGGATCCAACCTGTTGCAAAACTTTAGTAAAGATGTAAATATTTTTCAATATTTAAGGTCTGGTTCAACAAAACAGGTGGATTGGATTCTGTTCCACGGACCTCTGAAAGTTCTGGTTGTTGTTCTGTAGGAACGGACCCTCACAGACAGAGAGAACATAAATCAGTTGGTCTGACTCTGAAGAGAACACAGAGTATGATTTTGCAGGGCAGTAATTCACAGCTGATCTGCAGCAGGAAACGTCAGACCACCACCGTGCACGTCACCGTGCACGCTCTGACATGCAGCAGCATGAACCATTTGGTAGAGAAAGAGGTGATGATGTAACAAACAAACTTTCTGTCTGATTGACTTAGTCGTTTTTGTTGCAGCAACTTTTGAGATTAAAATGTTTATTTATTTATTTTTTTTAATTGTTTAATTAATTAATTTAAATGAATTACTTTCAATGTAATATGTTTACAACAATTAGAGTACATCGGTGTGTGTCTTCACCTGCAGCTTTCTGACTTTGATTGATGGGGTTTTTGTTCTCACCTGTTCTTCTGCTGCCTGACGTTACCTGCAGGGAATCAGTGCAGTTTGATCTCATCTCACTTTCACGTGGCTTCTTTTATCTACATTCATCTTTCTATAAGTTACGATCAGAAGTGATAAGACTGGAATCCTGATGAAGCTTGATGATGTCCTGGTTCAGGTCCTGGTTCAGGTCCTGGTTCTGTGGGGTGAAACTTCTTCCTTTCTTTCATGCAGAACAGATCTGGGATCTGTGCCATCTTACAAATATTCCTTTGAGCCAGAAAAAACATGGAGCTGATTCCAGATGTGGGGGGAAGATCCCAAATCTGCTTAATTAAAATCTGAGTTAGAAGGAATGTTGTTGTGTTTGTAGTGTTAAAGGAGAGTGATGGTGAGGTTCTATACTGAACGCCTGTAAAACTCGACTACAGGATGTCGCTGCTTCTGCTTTACTCAGGATTATTACAGTTTTTTTCTGAATGCTTAAGCGCTAATCGTGATTCTTGTAGCACAATTTCCAAAACTATTAATACGTATAGCAAAACGACTCACTGAGTTTGCAAACCCTAAAAGCACAAACACTGCTTTGCACTCAGTTTGCAATTTTGTAAGTAACACACACTTTGCAAAACTGTAGGCACAATTCACTGCACAACACTCTTTTTGCAGAACTTTAAACACAACTCACTGCTTACACTCAATTAACAAATTTCCAACACACTCCTAGCAAAATTGTACACATGTATGGCTATCGTTAACACTATTTTGCCAACTGTCTGGAACACTTTCACATGTGAAAACTGTTTTAGATAATTAGTTCACTTTGCAATCTGCCTAAGCACTATAAATAAGCCACAGGTAAGCTGTCTGTGTGGAGTATAATGGAAGGAGCAGTAAGAGTGAGAAGAGTGAGAATCAGAGGAGGCCGAGGGAGAGGACGTGGAGGTGAAGAAGTTGGAGGAAGAGGACAAGGAGGAGCAAGAAGAGGACGAGGAGGGGAAAGAGGAAGGGTGAGAAGAGTAAGAAATAGAATAACTGATGACATCAGAGCTACAATAGTGGACCATGTCATCAACCATGGGATGACCCTGATGGAAGCTGGCCAACAGGTTCAGCCTAATGGTGCGTTCACACCGGCCACTTTGTCAACGTCAAGCAACGCTGATAACGCTCCAAATTTGACGTTTGAAGTTGAAGCTCATAACACCTGCCAGTCAGAGCGCATAGGCATTAAAGCTCGTAAAGCCTGACCGAAAAAGAGCGCGAAGGCGGAGCTTCCTTTGTTATGGGATGTTCGGAGCTATGGCGGATCATATTGAGACAGTGGCTTGGATTTATTTACTTCATAGATCTAAACAACGTCGACGTCGGGTGCATCAGCGCCGTTTATGGATACACCCCATTCTTCAGATGCGTTCTGAGTTTGGTGAGTTTAACCATTTGCTCCAGGAGCTACGTTTTCCATTTTGGCTGATCCCGCTTCTTCCCGGCTACGTGCTGTGACGTCTTACGTCACTACGATGAGATGCTCTGATTGGTTGACATGCTGCTTCAAGAGCGTTATGAACGTCAAAAGTTCAGCTAGCTGAACTTTGAGCTTTTCAAGCTTTTCAAGCGTCAACGCCTGAAACGCTAGAAAAGCTTGAAAAGTTGCCGCTCATAATGCTCACAAAGCGCCGCAGAGCCGTTGACGTCTGTCTGACGCCCGTCCACCATAGACTTTACATATAAACTAGCTGCTTTTGAAGTTGATGGTTGGGCCGGTGTGAACGCACCTTAATTTGAGCTGCTACACTGTAGCAAGCATCATTAGGACATTTCGAAATGAGAATCAGTAAGTACTTTATAGCACTGCCGTACTCTAATAAGAAATACAACAGTACCATACATGCAAAAATACTGAAATTGTTACTTTACAGACTTGCTAGACGTCCAGATGTTGGGGGCAGAGGAAGAATGTTTACTCCAGAGCAAGAGACCCATATAGTGAACATGGTGTTTGCCAATAATGCAATAAGACTGCACGAAATACAGCAGCGCGAAATTGATAATGACACCATATTTTAAAATATACACAGTGTAAGCATTTCTGCAAGTTGTGTACTTGTGCACCAGAGAATAAGAATAAAGCAAAAGAATAAATCTCTACGACTGTCATTTACTGTTGGAGCAATAATTTCCTTTTTGATTAATTTAGTTCTTATTGTCTGCATGGTGGTGCAGTTGGTAGCACCACAGGAAGAAGGGTTTGAAACCAGGCCAAGACCTTTCTGCATCTGTAGCATTTCTTTAGTGACTCCAGCTTCGTTTCACAAACTCTAACTTATCTCTAGGTGTGTGTGTGTGTGTGTGTGTGTGTGTGTGTGTGTGTGTGTGTGTGTGTGTGTGTGTGTGTGTGTGTGTGTGTGTGTGTGTGTGTGTGTGTGTGTGTGTGTGTGTGTGTGTGTGTGTGTGTGTGTGTGTGTGTGTGTGTG
>SSNP01000311.1:264829-298445 GCA_006937955.1 Pachypanchax playfairii | reverse complement strand
AGACCAGGGTCCAGTCCAGGGTCCAGTCCAGAGTTCCGACCAGGGTCCAGTCCAGGGGGACTGTGTAGATGTAAAACACACAGAGAGGATAATAACATCTTAAACTAAAAACCAAAACACAACAAATAAATCAAAATCCATGAAAATATGCAAACCACAAAATAAATGATGTAAATAACATGTGACACAACATGCTTCACAATACAGACACACACACGGTGATGGACACAGGTGAAGGTGTCAGGTGACTCTGATCACAAACAGACAGGTGTAGTGAGGTTTTACAGATGGAGCAGGGATTTGAACCAGTGACCTCCGGTTACCAGATGAACAACTGCCACACCAGTAAAAAAATAAGTAAAACTTAAAACAAGGAAGACAGGAAACAAAAAAGCTTTCAAAATAAAATCACAAGAAATCTGCCAAAAACACTCAACTCAAACTCAAACCCACATTACTGACAGTCAGAGATCATGTGACCAATGCACCAGAAGTCACTTCCCACCTGAACACACACTCATGTCTTCATCACCTCACACAGCGTGACACAAGGTCATTAGCTAACAGGAGCTGCTGCTGCAGTCTCACCACTAATCTGACTGCAGACTCGCCCTCAGAGCAGCACACGCCTTCCAGACACTGATAACACTCTGTGGTGTCTCCCAAAGCTCTGGGAACAATCAGGTCTCATGTGGCCGCATCACCCAACCATCTGCCCGGCTACAGGCGCTAACCGCCGGAAAGCCGCGGCTTTGTCGATCTGAATCCTCGCTAAGACCCAGACAAGGCTTTGTGGCATGTGAAGAAACTGCTGGTTTGTTTGGACCTTTCTTGTCATTTTCCACTGCAGCAACAAACATTTTTCTATCAGACCAGGAATTCTTAGTCCTGAAATGTTTTTCTACAGAACTCAGAACAATGAAACTGCTGGTTGTTGGCCTGTCACACGCCATTTCAACCTCAGCAGAGCAGAAACTCAGCTCTCTCACAGGACCCGCTCTGGCTCCACCACCTCCTTCAAGTTGTTTTCTGTGTGAAGAAACTAGAGAAAAAAAATCTGCAGGAAGCATACGCACTCTTACACACATCCTTCACTGTCAGTGTGTGGAGCCGCCAGGCCGCCACAGAGTAAAAATGGCTGCTCGGGTCCGTCTGCAGGATGTGTGATGATCATTTGGTGAAGCTCGTGTGAAACCAAGTTTTACTGAAGTCAGAAAGATAAAATAATGCAGAACAATGAAAGAGGCGTTTTCACTCTGACTTGAATCAGAGGGTCTCAGAAACACCTGCACACACCTGATTCATGCTTCATATTAAACCCTCCAATCATCAGTAGCAGGAGGCTCGCAGGTCCAACTGAGGCCAAAGTCCAACGGTGCAGTCCAACGACCCGCGTGTCAAAGAACCTCCTACTGAAGAAGAAACGCCAAACAGAGCAGATGAAGACGGGGAATGTGATTATGGGACAAATTAATGTTTTTTTAAAGAGTCAGTGAAGCTCGATTCCCATGTTTGTACAATTTATCAGACAGATATAAAGTATGGACACTAAAACTCTACCAGTCCTAGTAACAAATGAGTCAGACTCTCAACAGCTGGGTGCCATTTGTAAAGTTATACTGTCAAAAATTAACAGCAATAATTTTGATTATTTAGTTTATTTTCACCTTGTTGCTCATATATTTATAAATGTTACATTTACTAACTAAATGTTTAGGTAGCAAGCTAAATATTTTATTTGAAGTTAAATGTTTATTTTACAAAAAAAATATTTATTTTCTATTATATATTTAGCTCCAACCTAAATATTAAACTAATATGCAAATTCACTTTCCGATAAGCGGAAGTGGAATACAAAAATAAAAGCTGGACCTCGCGAACGGTTGCGGCAGTTGGCAGGCGCTCATTCGACACTTGGTTGTACTGGTAACATCAAGCCTCGTTCTGAGGTTTTCCTTCAATTTTAATGAAAAATGTTTATTCTCCAGTGTTTTGTGGTGCATCAACTTCTTCACTGTGTCTCCTCAAGGTCTCTCCGAGCTCCACTTTCCTGTGTCACAAGAACCAACTTCATCAGCTTTATCATCCCCACGCGGATCACTCGGCACCGCTCCCCTGGAACCATCTCCCTGTACAGCTTCCGCTCTCCCTTGGATCTAACACCCACCTCAAGCTCCGACCAACCTGCACCCATCAGGTTTACATTTGCAAAATCACCAATCACACTCAGACCCTGTCAACATAACCTCTCCTGCAGATACCGGTTCCTTCCCAGAACTCTCCTCTCTGTAAATAAACTTGTTTTTGAGTCTTATTCTGCATGTTCAAGTATAACATGGGAAGATTCATGACACATTGGTTGTAGCTTTGCACATGTTTATTGAAAGAGAAAACATTTACACATGATCACAACTTTTGGACTGACAACAATTATTTGTTCCGTTTTGCCACCTCATGAACCAGGTAGTGAAACAGCCCAAGAACTCTTGTTATTGCACCAGCTCTTGTTGTCTGAGCTCGGTGTCCGTCTCCCTCGACAAATACAGGGTCTTCCATCATATCCAACGTCTGTGAACGACGTTGTCGGTGCAACACTACTAAAAAAAAAAGAACATAGCCGACAGAGCTAGTTTAGCTGCACAGTAAACAAAAGCATGACTACACACGATCAAGTGAGCTCCCAACAAGAGTTTTTCATGAGCTGCATCAAAGAACTTAAAGCACTTACAGTCAATCATAACTCATCGTTGTCCGACATCACGGATGTACGGATGCTGGCGGTAGAGCCGTGGTGTAGAAGTTCACACGGTCCAGGTTTATTTTGTTAATCCACTTCTGCATATTGGCAAGTAAATTTGCATATTAGTTAAGTATTTAGGTTGGAGCTAAATATATAATTTAGAAAATAAATAATTAGGTCAGACCTAAAAATTTTACTTTCAAAATTAAATAATTACTTTGAAAATTCAATATTTAATTTTGAAAATAAATATTTATTTTGTAAAATAAACATTTAACTTCAAAGTAAACATTTAGCTTGCTGACTAAACATTTAGTTAGTAAATGTAACAATTATAAATAACTGAATGACAAGGTTGAAAATAAGCTAAATAACCAAAAATATTGCTGTTAATCTTGGCCTGTGTAACTTTACAAACGGCACCCCATACATTACTGCCACCGGTTGGATTTTTGACACTTGCCCTGTCCCAATACCCACCCTGCACCCTACGGTCTTCCTCGAAGTGCGTAGTGAACAAGTGCGCACAAATAGCAGTATTGGGACAGCGAGCATTATGTGCCGCAGCGTTGTATCTCCATGACAACTAAAATGGCAGTACCGGTCGCTGTTTGCGATATTTTGATATTAGAAATGATTTAAAACTCCAACAAACATTTATTTTGAGGAGAATGAAGCGCAGGAACCAAAGGAGGTGTATAAGACAGAATAAGTGATTAAACTATTAGTATCATGTCCGAAAATACACGTCAGTCCTGTTATTAATTAAAGCTGGAGTGCGTAACTTTTACATGTCCGTGAATGTCCGTTTCAGCCAAGCCACTATCAGAGGAGATGACACAATGCAGATTAAGCCGATCGGCTCCTCAAACATCTCACGGTATTTTTCAATATATATCATTTTTACTTTGCGTGTCGGGTGCGACATTCCCGCGCTGTCGCACATGAAATTACGTCTTTTATGTCACAACAAGAAAAATAATAAGAAATAGAACGCAGTGTCTCGTAGCAGCCGGCAGAACGTGAAGGTCGACATGGCGGAGAATCCAAATAAACGGCCGAGAGACACTTATCGGGAAGTGGATCCTACCACGAAAAAAAAAATTAATTTTCTGGACGTTCGGCAGAGGGACTATTGGCTAAGAAGGAAAGTGACCGAAGGAGAAGGCAAACGCGAATTTGTATCGGCGTCGCTTTTCCTCGGTGGAGAGAAGAGATCTGGCTGATGTTCACGGGTGCACACAGTGATCCGCAGGTCCGCACACACTGTCAAAATATAAAATGCGCACCAGATGAAACCCAGAGCGCCGAAGTTCCAGCTGATCAGCTGATTCTGTCTCTATCTGTGTCAGTTTGTGTCTGTCAGTTTGTGTCTGTCAGTTTGCCAGTGTAACGGTTTTTCAGTCAGTCAGATCAGTGCAGCTGACTGCAGGATTCTGCATCGTGTCAAAACTGAAAAAATTCACTGAATAAGACAAATAGATCATTGTGGCCCCAACAGCTGACTAATAAATTTCAACACCAAACTGTTAAATGTAGATTAAAGTGAACAATCAAACCTGTAAACAATCCAACCTGAACTCTGAAGGTTTTTTTACCAGTATTTTTATATTTTACTGGTTTCTCTTGATTTTTTCAACAATGAAATGATATTTATTGAAACAAATATAGAGCCAGGTAAAGTAAACAGACTGAATTTGAAGCTTGATTAATACAGATACCGGTTGGAATAACAACGGCAGAGATAAAGCGGTGGCAGCTGGGCTTACGTCATATGGAAGCGCCAGCTTTATTGTTGTAATGACGCAAAAATTCCGCTAGGGGGCGACAGAAGTTACAGAAGTTACGCACTATGGCTTTAAATTAATTATATTATTTATCAGATATGTGACACATCTTTCGAACAGAGAATCAATCGATTGTAATTAAACATCTAGACAATAAAATAAAATATTGATTATTTGGATTCTACACTTGAGAAAACAGTTTTTGGTCCGTATGGTTCAGCCATTTCTCCACCTTCTTCTTCTTCTTCCGTCAAAATTCACATGCAGCAATGTATTGTGGGAAATACCATTTACTGAAGTCTGCACTGATGTGGGCTTTGGCGATGTGCGGATCAAGGGTGCAAAAGGGGCGGAGCCAAGGGCACGACTCTCTACTCTGGAGAATCGAGACACCCTACACACTCGCTCCCTACCAATGAAGAGAGCAAGTGATGGTATTGGGACAGGGTCACTGTTGAAAGACTCAACAGTTGAATATCACCTCAATTATTGTAGACAGGAAAATTATATTTAAAATAAAATATCAATATTGAATGTTTTTATGTTGTTTTTTTCCTGTATGACAGAAAAAAACTGTCAATAATAATAATAATCACTATTATTATTATTTTATTATTATTGTTGTTTGAAAGTTAGAAAACATTCCACTGTGTGTATCTCTGTGTGTGTGTGTGTGTGTGTGTGTGTGTGTGTGGGTGTGTGTGTGTGTGTGTGTGATGCAGGAAGTCCAGCAGTGTACTAGATGTTATCAGCAGCTGCAGACACTCAGCAGGAAACCGCAGCTCCAGCAGGGATCTGAGACAAGGCGAGGAGGAAGAGTCGCTCTGTAACTGAAGGTCGGATGTGAAGGTGGTATTAACTCACGATGTGTCTGGCTTACGTAGCTGTTATCTCTCTTACATAAGATACTTCAACACACAGATATCAGCAACAAACAGCAGGTGAAACTTTATTCTGTCCCTGTTTGGATCCGATTAGAGTTGAAACTTGTGGAAAAGGACCTTCAGTCTTCATCACACTCCTGAAAGAAGAAAAACACTAGAATAAAAAAATAAAATAATAGTTTTTTTTCCAAAGTTGTTAAAAATCTGAATTTTGAGAAAACAAACAAAAAGAAACATGTTTCAGTTTTTTGTTGTTTCTCCTTTATCAAACTTTTTATCTTGTTTTCATGTTCTCAGCCATCCTCTGCAGGATCTGGTCTGTCCTGGTTTCTGTGTCCGTTAGAGAACTTAGAGCAGTTTATCTGATCTGAAACAGTTCCGAGCCTTTTGGTTGACCTCTGACCCCCCTCCAGCCTCCGTGTGTTCTATTCTTGGTCAGGTTTTGTTTTGTGAGTGCTGTTAATGATTGAAGGGGAACCGACAGACTCTTCTCCATCAGTGGTTCAACCTGCAAACTGAAACGGGACATGAAGAAGTCTGAAACGTTTTCATGAGTCGACTCAGAATGTGGTACCTGACCAAAAGACCCAAACATCCAGTCCTCCAGGTTCAGCATCTCGTAGCATGAGAAGATGTTTAAATGTGAGTCGTTACCGGACGGTTTCATCAGAATATTCCCAGCATCCTTAGCTTTTGATTGACAGCTCACAGGAGTGCCCATGTCACATGCTACAACTGAGTTTCCTTTAGTCCTTTGAAAAGTTCTGGAAAACCTTCTTCAGTTTTTGTGTTGTTGTTTTTGGACCAGGACTGGATTGAGCATCAGGTTCTGGGTCTTCATCATCCATCTGTTCTCAGTGGATTTAAACTTGTAGAACTCTGTCCAGGAACATCTAGAGTCAGTCTGAGTGATTGAGCAGAAGAGACCAGAACCAGATATTCAGTCCAGGTGGTACTGGAACAGGGTTCAGTTGGGTTTGATGTGAGCTGGATTTAATGCTTCAGTGATTTCAGTTGTTGTGGTTTGAGGGTCAGAGGTCAGAGGTTGCGTGGTTGCCATGCAGCGCTGCAGGTTGATCAGTAACTGGTCTGGATAAAGTCCGTTCTGATAAATCCTTCTTACCGAGCTGAGTTTGGACTTTGACCTGCGTCTCAGCCCTTTGAGCCAACTCTTATATAAAGTCTGTATGAAGGAATAAACTCGGATCAATGACTCTTTTCTTTTCTTACATAAGCCGTGTTCAGATGTGAGTGCGTGCAGAAGGAAGTAAAGACAGGAAGCAGGTGATCGGCTGCAGTCGGGCCGCTCGCTGCACACGGTGTCGGACAATAAGCACAAACAACATGTTGAGACTGTTTCAGTCTGAAAGGACTCAAAGTGTCTCGGGTTTCTGCAGTCAGGGTGAGGACACCAGGATGATGCTGCTTCAGGGTTTTGGGCTCAGGATCCTTCAGTGCTGCTCATGAGTACAATCTTCAGATATTTGTACCTCAAAGTATTTTAAATATCCTTGTTGCTTCTTCAACTCCACTAAATTTCACCAAAATGTTTGACTTTGAACTTTTAAAAATGTTCGACAAAAAGTTTTGCAAGTCCAGATGACTTGTGACTTTGTGTGGTCTCACTAGACCCAGACCTGGCCTGGTTCTCATCACTAATGCTGATGATATTCGTTTTGGGTTTTTTACAAACTCCTTGAGCCCAAAATGAGACTGAACCACAGAGTCAGCTCGGGCCCGCCGGCTCCTCCACGCTGTATACATCCGACATAAATACTCCAAAAAGCTTGAAATAGACGGAAGCCATTCAGAGTAAACAGAACGCTGCAGACACGCTGGCTGCTACAAACACTCGCCAACTCTGCTGCTGCAATATTTTTACATTTCCACAGAAAGAAAACGCTGAATCAGATGAATGTTAAAGGACTGAAGCAGATTTGGCTTTAAGACTTTTACAGTGTTTGTTACACAAATAATAAAGTAGTAAAAGTTTGATTTTACTGGACTGTGTGGAAGAAAACAGATTCTACATGATCATTTTTTAAAGCTTGTTTTGTTGTTGTTGTTTATTTTGATGTAAAACAGATGAGACGGAGGTACCAAGTTTTATCAGTCTTCTACAGACATTCAGGTTCTGTTCAGGTCAGACTGGAAGCATTCATCTTTGACCTTTGACCCGTCCAGACTGGAAGCACCAGCTGTTATTTCTTGTTTAACAGTTGAATATTCACTGGCTTCAGTTTCTTTTTAAATGTTACTTCTTAAATTATCCTCCATATTTATAACAATATTTAACTCCATTTAGCTCTTCACATAATTCAAGGAAGACTGAACAGCTATTTTTTATGTGTTAATAAAGAAGTTGGTCGTCGGGTGTTTAAATCTAAAGCTCCATCAGACTGGATCGATCTACCAAATACAGTCAGATCTATTAGTTCTATTAATCTGTTAGTGTATCATGATTATATGCAGGATTCATGTTCCTGCTCTGAGCCAACATGTTATGTGATATAATTATAGACTCGTGGTAGTAACGTGTAGAGGTTTGGTATGTGAGGAGTTAATGATGGAGAGCTGTATGAATGTTGATATGAATGGGATTTATTGTTATGTGTTGTATACTATAACTCAGTTATCTGTATTGTTTCTTGTTTTAAGGACTCCCTCAAAAACCAGACGGTTCATCTCTAGGAGTTATTCTTTAAATTCATTTCAAGTCATTGAGGTTCTGGTGGGATTTTGTTTTATTGCTTGTGTTCTTGATTTTGTGTTCAAATCATCTCAAATGACACTTGAAAAAGGAGGAACAGTATGAGAGTAAAGTACCAAGTAGATATGAATATCAATCAGTACACATAATCATGTTTAGACAGTTTCTGCTGCAGTTCACTGCAGGAGGTTCTCCCGGTCCATCCCTTTAGTTATGCTGCTATAGTTTCAGACTGCTGGAGGTTCTCCCGGTCCATCCCTTTAGTTATGCTGCTATAGTCTCAGACTGCTGGAGGTTCTCCCGGTCCATCCCTTTAGTTATGCTGCTATAGTCTCAGAATGCTGGAGGTTCTCCCGGTCCATCCCTTTAGTTATGCTGCTATAGTTTCAGACTGCTGGAGGTTCTCCCGGTCCATCCCTTTAGTTATGCTGCTATAGTCTCAGACTGCTGGAGGTTCTCCCGGTCCATCCCTTTAGTTATGCTGCTATAGTCTCAGAATGCTGGAGGTTCTCCCGGTCCATCCCTTTAGTTATGCTGCTATAGTCTCAGAATGCTGGAGGTTCTCCCGGTCCATCCCTTTAGTTATGCTGCTATAGTCTCAGACTGCTGGAGTTTCTCCTGGTCCATCCCTTTAGTTATGCTGCTATAGTTTCAGACTGCTGGAGGTTCTCCCGGTCCATCCCTTTAGTTATGCTGCTATAGTCCCAGACTGCTGGGGTTCTTCTGGTCCATCCCTTTTATAGAATATTATACTTCTTTACCTTCAGAACCTTCTGGGTTGTTTTTGCAGAATTTTTTGGGTTGATGTCCATCTGATTAATGGTTTGACCTTGTGATGAACCCTCTGCTCTCATCAAGTCTTCTCTTTATGGGAGTCTTAGAGACTTGGACACCTTCGTCCTGGAGAATGTCCTTCACTTGGGTGGATGTTGAGAAGGGATTTGTCTTCACCATGGAAAGGGTCCTGTCATCGTCCACCCTTTTATCTTCCGTGGACGTCCAGGTCTTTTGGAGGTCCTGAGCTCCAAGGACACTTTTTGTTTCTCAGAATGTACCAAACTGTTGATTTGTCCATTCCGAACATGTCCACTGTCTCTCTGATGGATTTCCTCTGTTTTACTTCCATTGAAGCTCCTTTGACCTCACAGCAAGTCTTCTCCAATCAGCACTCTCTCACTTCTGGAGATACTCTGCATCACTTCATCCTACCTGTGGGACACGCCCACTGACATCATGAAACACCTTCAGGTTCCAGCTTTAGACTCGTCCCTCTATCTGAGACTCTTTTCACCTCCAGAACATTGTGAAGAAACTCTTTCCAGATAATTCCTGCTCCATTCCTCTTCCTATCAACACCATGATAGAACAGATTCAATCCTTCTCCTAGACTCCTGGTCTTGATACCTGTCCATCTGGTCTCTGGACACACAGTATGTCCACCTTCTTCCCCTGCATCGTGTCTCTGTCATAGTCTCTACATCCAGACTCCTACTCAGCCTGATTTTCCTTTTCTCTCTCTATGAACACACCTTCATCCTCTCCTCCTTCTTCCACCCAGTATTCCAGTTTCCATCACATCCTGCAGGTTAACAGACCTGGTGGTGGTCTTTGTTAACCCGGGCCTCGACTGACCCGATATGGAGATCGGACCGGCTTGTGTCGCCCTTTGGCTGGATTCTCTTTGGACACCTTCTAGTGGTGGTTTATTATTTTATTCATCTTCTTCCTCAATTCATCTGAGTTATGATCATTTCCATCAGATAAACTCATATTTCTTTGTTTAATGTCCTTTTGATTCAGTTAGATATTTCCATATAATCTTTCTTTTTACTGTCAGTCTTATTGTTTCTGGGGCGGCTGTGGCTCGGTGGTTAGAGCGGTCGTCCTCCAATTTGAAGGTTGGTGGATCGATCCCAGCTTCCACCGCCACATGTTGAAGTGTCCTTGGGCAAGACACTGAACCCCATGTTGCCCCCCGATTTACATATCGGGTTGTGTGAGTGTTAGCCCCTCCCCTCTCCCCCCGATTTACATATCGGGTTGTGTGAGTGTTAGCCCCTCCCCTCTCCCCCCGGTTTACATATCGGGTTGTGTGAATGGGTGAATGTAAAACCTTGTAGTGTGAAAGCGCTTTGAGTCTGAATGACTAGAAAATCGCTAAACAAATACAAGACATTTACCATTTATTGTTTCTGTTGTTTTCCATGTAGTTTAATTTAATCTCCTCATTGTTTTTCTGTCTCTATCTAGTGTGTTTATTTTGTCTTAGCTTCAACTTTTTGAAAACTTTTTAGCTTCTAACATTTTCCCTGCAGGTTCTTGTCCTCGGTCCTGCTTCAGTCACCCACAGCTGCACCTGATTCTCATGTCGGTAGTCTAACTTGCTGCTACCTGCGTTTACCAGACACGTGTGTCTTCATCACAGTACCAGTAGAATGTGATGGTGAGAACACAATCCAGAGAACCACCAAACTCTATGAGATGATGAAGATGATGAGCATTGAGCTGACTGTGTGATTTTCCTCCTGTGAAAGTGCTGATGACAAAAACATGGAAACATCTGCCTGCTTTCACTTCTGGTTTTCCCCATCTGTTCTGATCCAGCTCTCACGGCATTATGGGTAGTCAGCAGAAACACAGCAGTGAGTAACGCTTTCTATTAACGTTCCTGCTGGGTCACCGCTGCTGTTGCACGGTATGGATGAAGAACCAGACAGGAAACAGAAGACGAGGTCCCAACACCACGGTGGGAGGAGCTTCTCAGAGGAGGAGATAAAACACCTTGAAAGAACTTATGGAGGATTTATACCATCATTCATCCATACTGGACGGGTCTTCAGTCCATCACAGGCGGAGGAGGTACCAGTGGTATGCAGAAATCTGCAACCTTCCTGCTGTGAGAAAACAATCCAAACCAACTGCAGCTCAGATTCGAGAGGGTAGGATTCATTATCAAGAGGAAGTTTTGCTCCAACTTTATTCATAAAACATTTTAAAGTAACAAAACAGAAATAAAACTTTCTGATAAAAACATTTAAGAACCTCCTTTATAATAAAACCAATGACATACAGTCAGATCAACGTCTCACAGGACGTCTAAAGCAAAGACCAATGTCAACAGGGCCCCCCGCTCCCCAGTGGGTCCAGTAGAACTCATCCTGGTTCTGGTTCTGCTGGAGGTTTCCTCCTGTCCTCACAGACCCCAGTGGGTCCAGTAGAACTCATCCTGGTTCTGTCTGTTTAGTGTTTTCCAGGCCTTCTTAGTTGTGTCTTCTGTGTGTGTGTGTGTGTGTGTGTGTGTGTGTGTGTGTGTGTGTGTACATGTAAATGGGCCCATTACCATTAAAAAATCTTGTTTTGATTAAATTAAAGACAGTTTATCATAATTTAAGTGACTCTATAACCCTTTTGGAGTCTTTCTTGTGAATTCTGGAAGGTGATGCAGTTTGCTGATGTTGAACTTTTATCTATTTTGATTCTTTTTATCATATTTATTTATTACTTTGTGTTTTTCTGCTCTACAGTTCAGTGACATCATTTCAGTGCAGAACTTTCACTCCCACCTTATCAAAACAGTTTGATTCCAGAAACATCTGGACCCACTGGTAACGCCCCCCCCACACACACACCTCCCCCCACACACACACACCTCCCCCCCCACACACACACACACCTCCCCCCCCACACACACACACAGGCTTTGAGTTCTGTTGATAGCTGTTGTCATAGAAACCAGTCAGTCACATGATTGCTCTCCATCAGGAACTCAGCTGACGTTTTCTGATCTCTGCAGGGGAGATTGAACAAAACTAAAAAAAGACCTCCAGAGCTGATCCACACTGGTCAACCTGAGCAGCTTTTCTCCTGATAAATCTCAGAGTCATTTAATCTTCATCTAGTTTATTACATAAGGTCTAAATCATGAGTGGGAACGGCTCATATCAGTTGGTATAAACTGTGAGGAATGTAGAGTGTGTGTTTGATGGCAGAACTCCCAGAAAGTCTCAGTGAGTACAGAAACCTGAAGCCAACACCCCAGCAGAGACGGGGTTGTACTAACCTCTCTGCTGGATCACCACACAGCATCATCCACCTCCACGGCTCTGATTGGATGAGGTTTAGGGTTCCGGAGCCTCAGCTGTGGGAAATGTCACTCAGGCTTCAGCAAGGTGACTTTCCATGTTTCCAGAAGCAGATGACGGTGAGGGGGATCAGCACCCACCCAGCTTGCTATGCACCTGATCTTGATTTCCCTCCCCACAGGTGGTAAGTTAGTGTCTGTTTGGGTTGAGCCCAGCTGAGTACCAGGAACCAAGACTCAACCACCATGCAGAATAGTTTCACTAAAGGCCTGGCTCTGGGACGGGTGGGTCTGGGGTCTGCCCCGGTCTCCCTACACCAGGCACCTGCCTTCTGTGGTTGTTCCTCATCAAGGTTCTTCAATCTGCCGGTTCCTATGAAATCTGAAGTTTGTGGAGGGTTATAGACTCCAGCAGCTGTAGGAAGTTGGAACAGCTGCTGAAGTTGAGGTTCTTTGTAGGGGTGCCTTGAAACCTTCCTCTGGTATACGACAGTATACTTCCATACTTGTCAGGCATTGGTAAGGTTTTAAGGGCCCCCCCCCCCATGTGGAACTCACAGCAGTTTGAAGATCTTCCGGCTTTCAGCCCATTTTGTTGGGGATTATGAAAAAGGAAATGATTAAAACAAAGTTTCGAGGATGTTCGCAGCTGTTTGTGCAGGTTGTTGTGACGGAGGCTTGAACACTTCTTAGTCTGACTGCTGTCTTCAGGCTACGGGACGTCCTGCCAGAGGCTGAAACCCCAGACAAATGGTGCGTTCTAGTCGTCCTCGGAACTCAGAATTTCTGACCCAGAAATGATGTAAAGAGCTCGTTTTGCGTTCCAGATGATCCAACTCAGATAAAAAATAGAACACCACCAACAAAGCTGCATGTTGCTCTATTTCAGTACAAAGAACTTATAACTAAGTATTATTTGCACCTACAGTAAAAACCATAAACACCAGTCAATTTTGGCGGCAAAATTCACAAGTTTTGATATTTATTTTTATATTTGTAACAATGTCATTTTATATATAACAACAATACCAACTACTCAGTGCTACTTATATAGCAAATAGAATGAAAACAGAACATGTAATAAAGATGACAAGTACTACTGTTAGTACCGGACGTGGGATCTCAGGGTCCTCTGAAACCTCCGAGCTCACAGCTCTGAATTCCAACTTCTGAGGATGACTGAAACGCACCAAAAGCCCCGGGATCATAGGAGGACTTAAACACCCCCCCCACCACAGAACAGTGGTGATTCATTAGAGAGGTAACGAGTTCATTAGAAAACTAAAATGGCCATTTCTATTTTTAAAAGATTTGAATGAAAACAGTAACTCTAATTAAATAGTTCGTCCTCTCTCAGTCCTGAAATCAGAGATCAATCATTGATAATTATAGTGTGAGACACAGCTGAGATCTTCAGTCTTCTTGAGCTGCACCTTTCTCCTGTTTCTCTGTGAGTTTGAGGATCATGTCTGAATGTTTCTTTCATAGTAACTGATAGATTTACACTCCACGGTTCTGCTGGTAAAAACAGAGAACGTTAAACACAAGACCACTTTGTTTTTCCTCCTTTTTTGTTACAATCTAACAAATAAACTGTAGTAAAGAACTGAGGACAAAAAAATACTGCACACATTATCAACGTCTCCCCGTCCAGTTTGGACCCAACCTGTTGCTTCTCCCACACAAAAATCAATGTTTTTGTCAGGTTCTCCTCCCTGAACAGTTTGAGCAGGACTCCTGGACAGTATCATTATAAGCTCCCTGTGGTTAAACGCCGAGCTCCCCGCAGACCAAAGCCTGTTGTTTCAGTAAACCTCACAGTTTACTCACTCAAGCATTTTGTGCTCTACTAACAAGCCTCTGGCTCCACAGTCTCCATCCACAATGTCATCATTTAGACTCCGATTCCAGCTGACACTGCAGAATGTCCTCAGATCATCAGCTGCTCAAACCAAAGCAAATAAATCAGGTGGACAATCAGAGGAAAACGATGTAAATCAGCTGGTTTCAGAGTCGCAGGTTAAACAGTTCCAGACTAAAAGGTGAACTGAAGATACTAAACTGCTAAAGTTCAGCACAGCGTCAAAGAAAAACCTCGAAATAAAAATCTACTGAGGATTACCTGCCAGCTGGTCACAGCATGAAGATCTGCTTCAGCCCAGAACCAAACAGGTGCAGGATCTGTCAGTCCACCTATTCCAGCACTGACTGCATTAAACAAGTACACGCCATTTACCATTTGTTTGAGGAGGCTGCAGCACGTCACCACATGTTCAGCAACAGGTGCACAAACAGGAACTAACCTGAACATCCAGGAACCTCCTTCAGAAATAACTTGAATAACAATTTACTTTCAAATAAAAAATAAAAAGGTGAACCTTGACCAGGCAGTGGTTTGACCTTTGACCCTTACCAGATAGGATTGTGACACATCCTGAACACACTGATACCTCCATCACCTGAACACGCTGATACCTCCATCACCTGAACACGCTGATACCTCCATCACCTGAACACGCTGATACCTCCATCACCTGAACACGCTGATACCTCCATCACCTGAACACGCTGATACCTCCATCACCTGAACACGCTGATACATCCATCACCTGAACACGCTGATACCTCCATCACCTGAACACGCTGATACCTCCATCACCTGAACACGCTGATACCTCCATCACCTGAACACGCTGATACCTCCATCACCTGAACACGCTGAACACACTGATACCTCCATCACCTGAACACGCTGATACCTCCATCACCTGAACACGCTGATACCTCCATCACCTGAACACGCTGATACCTCCATCACCTGAACACGCTGATACCTCCATCACCTGAACACGCTGATACCTCCATCACCTGAACACGCTGAACACACTGATACCTCCATCACCTGAACACGCTGATACATCCATCACCTGAACACGCTGATACCTCCATCACCTGAACACGCTGATACCTCCATCACCTGAACACGCTGATACCTCCATCACCTGAACACGCTGATACCTCCATCACCTGAACACGCTGATACCTCCATCACCTGAACACGCTGATACCTCCATCATCTGAACACGCTGATACATCCATCACCTGAACACGCTGATACCTCCATCACCTGAACACGCTGATACCTCATTTTAGTACTTGATAAGATCAGTTAAAAATAATCATCAGTTGAAGACCAAAGTTATGTCATACTGATACACAATGTCCAAATAAGAAAACCTACTAACCTGAGTACATTTACTCAGATCAGTTTTCTGCTTTTTATTTCAATCCTTCAGACTCAGAAATATAGTTTTTGTGTTGAATGTCAGGAAGTGTTTGTTGCATCGGTCGTTTTTCTTTGTTTGTGCTTTTATGTTTATGTTTATATGTTATAGTCATCCATCTGCTTGGTTTTACAGACTCCGTCTGCAGGTCTGTTTATGGAACCTATAGTTTCTATAATTAGAAGAGGAGGCGGAGCTATCATGAGTTCATGAGGCAGACCTTTTTAACTTGAAGGCTAGTCTGAAAACATGCAAACTCTGTATTCCTTCATGACTTGTAGGATTTTACTGCTTATCTTGTGTTCAAGACTAAATGTGAATCGTCATCATGTTTCTGATGCTCAGCTGTGCAGAGTGATGACTTGTTGAGCAGCTTTGTCTCACTGTGTGTTAATGTAAACACTGTGAGTGTATCAGTGCTGCAGGTCTTGTCATGCCGTGGAGTGTGTGGGTGTGTGATGAATGGCTGTGGTGTGTGTGTGTGGTTGACTCAGTTATCATGAAACTGGCACAGCTCTGTGTGTTTGATGTTTACCAATACATCTGAAAAATCCTCCATCTCATCCAGAGTGACAGGTCTGAGACCTGGGGCATTTCACTGACTTGTACCGCGATCTAGTCTGGATCCAGATCTCATGACCATAGGTGAAGGTCAGAACATGAGCAGATGTAAACTAGCTCCTTCTTCACAATAACAGACTGAAGCAGCACCCTGATTAATGCAGAGGAAGCTCCATTCTGATTGTCCTGGGGGACCCAGTCATAAGCCTTCAAGTCCATAAAAATCAGTGAACCAAGAGCCACACTGCTTCTTCTGAATCCAAGGTTTGACAACTGGCTGGATCCTCCTTTCCAATACCCTAGAGCAGGGCTTAATTTGAGCCGGATCCTGCCAGAACAAAATCCAGGAACTGTCTTATTTTGAAAGGGTGTGTTCTAATAACTGTTTGCTAGGATCCGTTAGCGGTGCCAGTTGTTATAAATAACAGCGGCATCAAAATACCAAAAAGGCAGTACATCTTACTTCTTCTGGGCTTATCATCACTTTCTCTAACCCTGCTTGACAATTTACACTCGCTGTGCGGTCTGATCCAACGGTTGTGTATGTGTGCGCGTTTCGGTATCAGTCAGTGAATTCTGGTCTCATAGCGCTATTTGCCTTCCGGTAACTTTTGATTTACAAATTAAGCACTGTCCTAGAGTAAACTTTGCTAGAGAGGCTGAGAAATGTGATTCCCCTATGGTTGGAACACGCTCTCCAGTCCCTCTTTTTCAAAATTGAGAATTTTGTCTGCCACTCCACACGTGTTGTCCTGGTCCTCACTGATGCCTTCATGATGTTGATGATGGTCTTGATTCCCCCAAAGTCTTCAGTCTCTGCCTCCTCAGTGGAGGTCATGGCGACTGGGTTTAGGAGATCCTCAAAGTGCTCCTTCCATCTTCCGACAATATCCCCAGTCTAGGTCAGCAGTTCCCCACCCAAACACCACCTAGGATGGGCTTTTCTTTACTTTTCTACACCATTGTGCCCATTGCCAAAAGTCCTTCTGCATGGCCTCTCTCAATTTTTTCCATGTTCATAACCATCCTTTTTGCTCCAAGGTACTTGTCTCTGCTTCTGTAGTCCTCTGAGACAGCCAAGCAGTAAAGGTTTCCATTTTCAGCTTGATAGTTTCTATCAGCACTGACGTCCACTATGTAATGGACATCAATGAATTTCTGGCCCCAACTCCTTACACACCAAGACACTCAGACAGGGACTTGTGAGTGTCCCCACACTCACCTGACATCTCACCCTCTGAACCACTCCAGAGTTGAATCCAGCCCCTCCCCAGGAGTTGGTTCCATGGCCTAAGCTCTGCATAGAGGAGAGCTCAATCTAGTTGGTACCTTTTAACCTAACTCACCAGCTCTGGCTGCTTTCCTAAGTGACATTCTATGTTCCAAGAACCAGCGTATGTTGCCAGGGATCCACCTGTCTTGGCACCCACCGTTGTCTGCCACTCGGCTCTCTATGCACTTGACCTTCATCTTCTTCCATGGAGGTGGTGAGTTCATATGGAGGTGGCTTCTTGCCCAGCACCCAAGACTCATCCATCAGGTGCTCCACTGCTCTTCCTTACCAGACAACATAGCCCCCAGGATCATGGAGGTACTCAAACCCCTCTATAATTTAGCAGGGGGACTGGATTGTCAGTCAATTTTTATCAGTTATTAAATAAATAAGTAAAAGGTTTCAGTCTAAAGAACAAGTAGATTGTGTTGAATCATCATTTTAACATAATCATCCATCCTGATCAGCACAAACTGGAGAAAGGAAGAAACCTCCAGCAGAACCAGAACCAGGCGTCATGTATCATCTGTCTCATGTCACAGTTTTGTCTGCGTCCTGTGTCTCTCCACACCTTTTTTATTTTAGTCTTCCCAAGAGAGTGTGTTCTGTTCTTAGAGGTAATTATGTGTATTTAGGTTCTACTTAGGTTCTGGTGTGAGTGTATGTTCTGTTCAGTAACATGTGTCCTGTGGTTTATTAGTCTGAGGCTTGTTGAGCGGATCTAGCCAGATGTTTCTACATGGGATCCAACAGCTGATTGTACCTTGTTTGGATGGAGAAGCTTCATGCTTGTGGTCACATGACTGTTGCAGTAAACACTGTGACAGCTGGAGTGTAAAAAGATGATGAACTTCGGTAGAACCCTCATCCTGCAGCCACAGTCTCTGTTTTTGTGTCTCTCTGTTGTTGTTTGTGTTTATTTATGTCTGCAGTGCGTTCTGTATGAAAACAGGATGAAACAAAAAAATTCTGTGTGTCGAACTCCAGACTCAACTGTTGTTCTTCTTCTCCACTTCAAGACGTACAGAGTTTACACTGAACTTCCTGCTGTTTGACTGAGTGGAACCAGAAGTTCACAGAGGTGGGTGTGTGTGTGTGTGTGTGTGTGTGTGTGTGTCTGTATGGTGTGTGTGTGTGTGTGTGGGTTTGTATTTCTGACCTCCTGGGGACCCGTTTCCTGACTTTTACTATCTTTCTGGGGTCCGAGGGTTCTTGTGGGGACCGAAGCCTGGTCCCCATGAGGGGGACTCCCCTTTTTAGGGTTAGGGGTTAGGTTTATAGGTATGGTGTGAATAGAGTTTTAGTTAGTCTTAGGGTTAGTTATAGATCAGTAATGGTTAAGATTAGTAAAAGGGTTTGGGTTAGGTATAAATCTAGTTACTAAAATCAATGGAAGTCAATGGACGGTCCCCATAAGGATACCAAAACACACTTGTGTGTGTGTGTGTGTGTGTGTGTGTGGGTTTGTATTTCTGACCTCCTGGGGACCCGTTTCCTGACTTTTACTATCTTTCTGGGGTCCGAGGGTTCTTGTGGGGACCGAAGCCTGGTCCCCATGAGGGGGACTCCCCTTTTTAGGGTTAGGGGTTAGGTTTATAGGTATGGTGTGAATAGAGTTTTAGTTAGTCTTAGGGTTAGTTATAGATCAGTAATGGTTAAGATTAGTAAAAGGGTTTGGGTTAGGTATAAATCTAGTTACTAAAATCAATGGAAGTCAATGGACGGTCCCCATAAGGATACCAAAACACACTTGTGTGTGTGTGTGTGTGTGTGTGTCTGTGTGTCTCTGTGTGTGTTTATTTTTTACCTGTGTCTTTTAACCTTCCTGTTTTTAATCGTCTCTTCGTGTTTGTGATTGTTCGGATCGTGTTTTCCTTCCTGTGATGTTGAACATTTCAGAATAAAACAATCAGGAATCTGATGGTTTTTATTATTATTCCATGAATTTAAATGAAATGATAAAAGTTTTCTGTCCAAAAACAGAAATCAGGTTTTTGGGAAGAATTGTATGCAGAATAAAACTCAATCCAGGAAGTATTTCTAAAAGTTAAAATGTAGGTTTTTTGTTCTGTGAACTTGTGAATCATTAGTGTTAAAGTCCAAAGTCAAGTCAAATTAAAGTTTAGACTGAAATCAAATGAACTGACTCACATCAGGAAAGAAAAACCAGATGAAAGAACTCGGCTGAGATTTGAACCAGAAACCTTTTCACAGTAACTGCAGCATGAAACATTGAATTAAATCTCTGATGCTGAAGATGTTATTTCGGTTTGATAAAGTAAAGCATGTTATTCTGTTGCCTGGTGACCGGAGTCATCCAGTCTGACAGTCTGACCTGAGAATCATCAGGAATCAGAGGTAATGCTTTGTGATCAGGAATAATCCTAAACACACTGTGGTGGGATTTCAGAGTGTAATGAGCAGGTAATCACACTTAACTAGATTCTTCCACACCCAACCAATCCAGACGGAGGGCGGTGTCTTAATCCATCAATTATTCACCTGTCTCCAATTAGATTGTCTGCACACACTCACACAAACGTGCACACACGTGCACACAGGAGGATAAATGAACTGATCCTTTCAGTCATCTTCACTCTGAATCACTTCAGTCTGGTTTCACCCTGTTGTTTCACGCTGCATTCAGGGGAGGCGCTGCTGAGAGGATTTCAGAGCACCTTGAGATGAGATCAGCTCATCAACCAGTAGAAATGAAACTAGATTATCTTTACTGTCTCTGTTGTAACAAAGTGTGACTTCAGTCAAAACAATGAGTCTCAACTCATCACCTTAAGGTTTCAATGGAGATCAATTTTAAACTGAATACAGTGAAACCTGAACATGTGATGAAGGTTCTTGTTTTCAGACTGAGTGAGCTCAGATTAGAACCCTTAGATCTGTGTTTTGTTCTTGTTGTCATCTGAACAGCATTCATTGTTTAACTCTTAATGATTTTCATATGAAAGTACTAAATGTTTCACATGCTGCTGTCATGATGCTCGTGATGTACAAAACCCTTCAGAAAACAAAGTCACCACGATTGGTTCAGCACAGGAAACACTAAACAAAACAACATCCTTCTACTAGTTGGTTCACTGTTGATCCTGATTTAAACCCTCAGAAGAACAGCTGGAATCACCTCTGGTTCATGATGTTCATCCATTTCTACAGTGCACCTGACTCCAGATCAGCTCCTGCTCTTCATCAGATCCAGGTTATGGGATGTCTAAATCAGAACAATCCAACATGAAACAGGTAAAAAACTTCAACATCCGCTCCTCTCCAGAAACACCTTCGTGCTTTTAAACACTCCAGAACGAAGGATGTATGAAACACTCTGGAGCCACATCTAGTTTAAAGCTCCAGATGTTTCATCTGTTGTGAATGAATAATGGCGAACAGTGGTGGCGGTGGCGAACAGTGGTGGTGGTGGCTTACAGCAGTTGCAAAAAGCAGTGGCGGTGGCGAACAGCAGCGGCGGTGGCGAACAGCAGCGGCAGTGGCGAACAGTGGTGGTGGTGGCGAACAGCAGCGGCAGTGGCGAACAGTGGTGGCGGTGGCGAACAGTGGTGGTGGTGGCTTACAGCAGTTGCAAACAGCAGCGGCGGTGGCGAACAGCAGCGGCAGTGGAGAACAGTGGTGGTGGTGGCGAACAGTGGTGGTGGTGGCGAACAGCAGCGGCAGTGGCGAACAGTGGTGGCGGTGGCGAACAGCAGCGGCAGTGGCGAACAGTGGTGGTGGTGGCTTACAGCAGTTGCAAACAGCAGCGGCGGTGGCGAACAGCAGCGGCGGTGGCGAACAGCAGCGGCAGTGGCGAACAGTGGTGGTGGTGGCGAACAGCAGCGGCAGTGGCGAACAGTGGTGGCGGTGGCGAACAGTGGTGGTGGTGGCGTACAGCAGTTGCAAACAGCAGCGGCAGTGGCGAACAGCAGCGGCGGTGGCGAACAGCAGCGGCGGTGGCGAACAGCAGCGGCGGTGGCGAACAGCAGCGGCAGTGGCGAACAGTGGTGGTGGTGGCGAACAGTGGTGGTGGTGGCTTACAGCAGTTGCAAAAAGCAGCGGCGGTGGCGAACAGCAGCGGCAGTGGCGAACAGCAGCGGCGGTGGCGAACAGCAGCGGCAGTGGCGAACAGCAGCGGCGGTGGCGAACAGCAGTGGCAGTGGCGAACAGCGGTGGCGGTGGCGAACAGCAGCGGCAGTGGCGAACAGTGGTGGTGGTGGCTTACAGCAGTTGCAAACAGCAGCGGCGGTGGCGAACAGCAGCGGCAGTGGCGAACAGCAGCGGCGGTGGCGAACAGCAGCGGCAGTGGCGAACAGTGGTGGTGGTGGCGAACAGCAGCGGCAGTGGCGAACAGCAGCGGCGGTGGCGAACAGCAGCGGCAGTGGCGAACAACGGCGGCAGTGGCGAACAGTGGTGGTGGTGGCGAACAGTGGTGGTGGTGGCTTACAGCAGTTGCAAAAAGCAGCGGCGGTGGCGAACAGCAGCGGCGGTGGCGAACAGCAGCGGCAGTGGCGAACAGTGGTAGTGGTGGCGAACAGTGGTGGTGGTGGCGAACAGCAGCGGCAGTGGAGAACAGTGGTGGTGGTGGCGAACAGTGGTGGTGGTGGCGAACAGCAGCGGCAGTGGCGAACAGTGGTGGCGGTGGCGAACAGTGGTGGTGGTGGCTTACAGCAGTTGCAAACAGCAGCGGCGGTGGCGAACAGTGGTGGCGGTGGCGAACAGTGGTGGTAGTGGCGAACAGTGGTGGCGGTGGCGAACAGCAGTTGCGAACAGCAGCGGCAGTGGCGAACAGCAGTGGCAGTGGCGAACAGTGGTGGTGGTGGCGAACAGTGGTGGTGGTGGCGAACAGCAGTTGCGAACAGCAGCGGCAGTGGCGAACAGCAGCGGCGGTGGCGAACAGCAGCGGCGGTGGCGAACAGTTGTGGTGGTGGCTTACAGCAGTTGCGAACAGCAGCGGCGGTGGCGAACAGCAGCGGCGGTGGCGAACAGCAGCGGCGGTGGCGAACAGTGGTGGTGGTGGCTTACAGCAGTTGCAAACAGCAGCGGCAGTGGCGAACAGCAGCAGCGGTGGCGAACAGCAGCGGCGGTGGCGAACAGTTATGGTGGTGGCTTACAGCAGTTGCGAACAGCAGCGGCGGTGGCGAACAGTTGTGGCGGTGGCGAACAGTGGTGGCGGTGGCGAACAGTGGTGGTGGTGGCTTACAGCAGTTGCGAACAGCAGCGGCGGTGGCGAACAGTGGTGGCGGTGGCGAACAGTGGTGGTGGTGGCTTACAGCAGTTGCGAACAGCAGCGGCGGTGGCGAACAGCAGCGGCGGTGGCGAACAGCAGCGGCAGTGGCGAACAGTGGTGGTGGTGGCTTACAGCAGTTGCAAACAGCAGCGGCGGTGGCGAACAGCAGCGGCGGTGGCGAACAGCAGCGGCGGTGGCGAACAGCAGCGGCGGTGGCGAACAGCAGCGGCGGTGGCGAACAGTGGTGGTGGTGGCTTACAGCAGTTGCGAACAGCAGCGGCGGTGGCGAACAGTTGTGGTGGTGGCGAACAGTGGTGGCGGTGGGGAACAGTGGTGGTGGTGGCGAACAGTGGTGGTGGTGGCGAACAGCAGTTGCGAACAGCAGCGGCAGTGGCGAACAGCGGTGGCGGTGGCGAACAGCGGTGGCGGTGGCGAACAGCGGTGGCGGTGGCGAACAGTGGTGGTGGTGGCTTACAGCAGTTGCGAACAGCAGCGGCGGTGGCGAACAGTGGTGGCGGTGGCGAACAGCAGCGGCGGTGGCGAACAGCGGCGGCGGTGGCGAACAGCGGCGGCGGTGGCGAACAGCAGTTGCGAACAGCAGCGGCGGGGGCGAACAGTGGTGGCGGTGGCGAACAGTGGTGGTGGTGGCTTACAGCAGTTGCGAACAGCAGCGGCGGTGGCGAACAGTGGTGGCGGTGGCGAACAGCAGCGGCGGTGGCGAACGGCAGCGGCGGTGGCGAACAGCAGCGGTGGTGGCGAACAGCAGCGGCGGTGGCGAACAGTGGTGGCGGTGGCGAACAGTGGTGGTGGTGGCTTACAGCAGTTGCGAACAGCAGCGGCGGTGGCGAACGTGGTGGTGGTGGCGAACAGTGGTGGCGGTGGCAAACAGCAGTTGCGAACAGCAGCGGCAGTGGCGAACAGCAGTGGCAGTGGCGAACAGTGGTGGCGGTGGCGAACAGTGGTGGTGGTGGCTTACAGCAGTTGCGAACAGCAGCGGCGGTGGCGAACAGTGGTGGCGGTGGCGAACAGTGGTGGTGGTGGCTTACAGCAGTTGCGAACAGCAGCGGCGGTGGCGAACAGTTATGGTGGTGGCTTACAGCAGTTGCGAACAGCAGCGGCGGTGGCGAACAGCAGCGGCGGTGGCGAACAGCAGCGGCGGTGGCGAACAGCAGCGGCGGTGGCGAACAGCAGCGGCGGTGGCGAACAGCGGTGGTGGTGGCTTACAGCAGTTGCGAACAGCAGCGGCGGTGGCGAACAGTGGTGGTGGTGGCTTACAGCAGTTGCGAACAGCAGCGGCGGTGGCGAACAGTTGTGGCGGTGGCGAACAGCGGTGGCGGTGGCGAACAGTGGTGGCGGTGGCTTACAGCAGTTGCGAACAGCAGCGGCGGTGGCGAACAGCAGCGGCGGTGGCGAACAGCAGCGGCGGTGGCGAACAGTGGTGGCGGTGGCGAACAGTGGTGGTGGTGGCGAACGGCCGCGGCAGTGACGAACAGTGGTGGTGGTGGCGAACAGCAGTTGCGAACAGCAGCGGCAGTGGCGAACAGCAGTGGCAGTGGCGAACAGCAGTGGCAATGGCGAACAGTGGTGGTGGTGGCTTACAGCAGTTGCGAACAGCAGCGGCGGTGGCGAACAGCAGCGGCGGTGGCGAACAGCAGCGGCGGTGGCGAACAGTGGTGGCGGTGGCGAACAGCAGCGGCGGTGGCGAACAGCAGCGGCGGTGGCGAACAGTTATGGTGGTGGCTTACAGCAGTTGCGAACAGCAGCGGCGGTGGCGAACAGTGGTGGCGGTGGCGAACAGTGGTGGTGGTGGCTTACAGCAGTTGCGAACAGCAGCGGCGGTGGCGAACAGCAGCGGCGGTGGCGAACAGCAGCGGCGGTGGCGAACAGCAGCGGCGGTGGCGAACAGCAGCGGCGGTGGCGAACAGTGGTGGTGGTGGCTTACAGCAGTTGCAAACAGCAGCGGCAGTGGCGAACGGTGGTGGTGGTGGCGAACAGCAGCGGCAGTGGCGAACAGCAGCGGCGGTGGCGAACAGCAGCGGCAGTGGCGAACAGCAGCGGCGGTGGCGAACAGCAGCGGCGGTGGCGAACAGCAGCGGCGGTGGCGAACAGTTATGGTGGTGGCTTACAGCAGTTGCGAACAGCAGCGGCGGTGGCGAACAGCAGCGGCGGTGGCGAACAGCAGCGGCGGTGGCGAACAGCAGCGGCGGTGGCGAACAGTGGTGGTGGTGGCTTACAGCAGTTGCGAACAGCAGCGGCGGTGGCGAACAGCAGCGGCGGTGGCGAACAGCAGCGGCGGTGGCGAACAGCAACGGCAGTGGCGAACGGTGTTGGTGGTGGTGAACGGTGCTGGTGGTGGCGAATAGCAGCGGCAGTGGCGAACAGCAGCGGCGGTGGCGAACAGTGGTGGTGGTGGCTTACAGCAGTTGCGAACAGCAGTGGTGGTGGCGAATAGCAGCGGCAGTGGCGAACAGCAGCGGCGGTGGCGAACAGCAGCGGCGGTGGCGAACAGCAGCGGCGGTGGCGAACAGCAGCGGCGGTGGCGAACAGTGGTGGTGGTGGCGAACAGTGGTGGTGGTGGCAAACAGCAGTTGCGAACAGCAGCGGCAGTGGCGAACAGCAGTGGCAGTGGCGAACAGTGGTGGCGGTGGCAAACAGCAGTTGCGAACAGCAGCGGCGGTGGCGAACAGCAGCGGCGGTGGCGAACAGCAGCGGCGGTGGCGAACAGCAGCGGCGGTGGCGAACAGCAGCGGCGGTGGCGAACAGCAGCGGCAGTGGCGAACAGCAGCGGCGGTGGCGAACAGCGGCGGCGGTGGCGAACAGTGGTGGTGGTGGCTTACAGCAGTTGCAAACAGCAGCGGCAGTGGCGAACGGTGCTAGTGGTGGCGAACAGCAGCGGCGGTGGTGAACAGTGGTGGTGGTGGCTTACAGCAGTTGCAAACAGCAGCGGCGGTGGCGAACAGTGGTGGTGGTGGCTTACAGCAGTTGCAAACAGCAGTGGCGGTGGCGAACAGTGGTGGCGGTGGCGAACAGTGGTGGTGGTGGCTTACAGCAGTTGCGAACAGCAGCGGCGGTGGCGAACAGTGGCGGCGGTGGCGAACAGCAGCGGCAGTGGCGAACAGTGGTGGTGGTGGCGAACAGCAGCGGCAGTGGCGAACAGTGGTGGCGGTGGCGAACAGTGGTGGTGGTGGCTTACAGCAGTTGCGAACAGCAGCGGCGGTGGCGAACAGTGGTGGCGGTGGCGAACAGTAGTTGCGAACAGCAGCGGCAGTGGCGAACAGCAGTGGCAGTGGCGAACAGCGGTGGCGGTGGCGAACAGTGGTGGCGGTGGCGAACAGTGGTGGTGGTGGCTTACAGCAGTTGCGAACAGCAGCGGCGGTGGCGAACAGCAGCGGCGGTGGCGAACAGCGGTGGTGGTGGCTTACAGCAGTTGCGAACAGCAGCGGCGGTGGCGAACAGTGGTGGCGGTGGCGAACAGCAGTTGCGAACAGCAGCGGCAGTGGCGAAGAGCGGCGGCGGTGGCGAACAGCAGCGGCGGTGGCGAACAGCGGTGGCGGTGGCGAACAGCGGTGGCGGTGGCGAACAGCAGCGGCGGTGGCGAGCAGCGGCGGCGGTGGCGAACAGCAGCGGCGGTGGCGAACAGTAGCGGCGGTGGCGAACAGTGGTGGTGGTGGTTACAGCAGTTGCGAACAGCAGCGGCGGTGGAGAACAGTTGTGGTGGTGGCGAACAGTTGTGGTGGTGGCTTACAGCAGTTGCGAACAGCAGCGGCGGTGGCGAACAGCAGCGGCGGTGGCGAACAGCAGCGGCGGTGGCGAACAGCAGCGGCGGTGGCGAACAGTGGTGGTGGTGGCGAACAGTGGTGGTGGTGGCTTACAGCAGTGGCAAACAGCAGCGGCGGTGGCGAACAGCAGCGGCGGTGGTGAACAGTGGTGGTGGTGGCTTACAGCAGTTGCGAACAGCAGCGGCGGTGGCGAACAGTGGTGGTGGTGGCTTACAGCAGTTGCGAACAGCAGCGGCGGTGGCGAACAGCAGCGGCGGTGGCGAACAGCAGCGGCGGTGGCGAACAGCAGCGGCAGTGGCGAACAGTGGTGGTGGTGGCGAACAGCAGCGGCAGTGACGAACAGTGGTGGTGGTGGCGAACAGCGGTGGTGGTGGCGAACAGCAGCGGCGGTGGCGAACAGCAGCGGCAGTGGCGAACAGTGGTGGTGGTGGCGAATAGCAGCGGCAGTGGCGAACAGCAGCGGCGGTGGCGAACAGCCGCGGCAGTGGCGAACAGCAGCGGCGGTGGCGAACGGCAGCGGCGGTGGCGAACAGTTGTGGCGGTGGCGAACAGTGGTGGCGGTGGCGAACAGCGGTGGCGGTGGCTTACAGCAGTTGCGAACAGCAGCGGCGGTGGAGAACAGTTGTGGCGGTGGCGAACAGTGGTGGTGGTGGCTTACAGCAGTTGCAAACAGCAGCGGCGGTGGCGAACAGCAGCGGCGGTGGCGAACAGGAGCGGCGGTGGCGAACGGTGGTGGTGGTGGCGAACGGTGCTGGTGGTGGCGAATAGCAGCGGCAGTGGCGAACAGCAGCGGCGGTGGCGAACAGCAGCGGCAGTGGCGAACAGTGGTGGTGGTGGCGAACAGCAGCGGCAGTGGCGAACAGTGGTGGTGGTGGCGAACAGCAGCGGCAGTGGCGAACAGCAGCGGCGGTGGCGAACAGCAGCAGCGGTGGCGAACAGCAGGGGCGGTGGCGAACAGCAGTGGCGGTGGCGAACAGCGGTTGCGAACAGCAGCGGCAGTGGCGAACAGCAGTGGCAGTGGCGAACAGTGGTGGTGGTGGCGAACAGTGGTGGCGGTGGCGAACAGCAGCGGCAGTGGCGAACAGCAGCGGCGGTGGCGAACAGCGGCGGCAGTGGCGAACAGTGGTGGTGGTGGCGAACAGCAGCGGCGGTGGCGAACAGCGGTGGCGGTGGCGAACAGTGGTGGCGGTGGCGAACAGCAGTGGCGAACAGCAGCGGCGGTGGCGAACAGCAGCGGCAGTGGCGAACAGCAGCAGCGGTGGCGAACAGTGGTGGCGGTGGCTAACAGCAGTTGCGAACAGCAGCGGCGGTGGCGAACAGCAGCGGCGGTGGCGAACAGCAGCGGCGGTGGCGAACAGCAGCGGCGGTGGCGAACAGCAGGGGCAGTGGCGAACAGTGGTGGCGGTGGCGAACAGTGGTGGTGGTGGCGAACAGCAGTTGCGAACAGCAGCGGCAGTGGCGAACAGCAGCGGCGGTGGCGAACAGTGGTGGCGGTGGCGAACAGTGGTGGTGGTGGCTTACAGCAGTTGCGAACAGCAGCGGCGGTGGCGAACAGTGGCGGCGGTGGCGAACAGCGGCGGCGGTGGCGAACAGCAGTGGCGGTGGCGAACAGCAGTGGCAGTGGCGAACAGCAGTGGCAGTGGCGAACAGCGGTGGCGGTGGCGAACAGTGGTGGTGGTGGCGAACAGTGGTGGCGGTGGGGAACAGTGGTGGCGGTGGCGAACAGTGGTGGTGGTGGCTTACAGCAGTTGCGAACAGCAGCGGCGGTGGCGAACAGTAGTGGCGGTGGCGAACAGTGGTGGTGGTGGCTTACAGCAGTTGCGAACAGCAGCGGCGGTGGCGAACAGCAGCGGCTGTGGCGAACAGCAGCGGCGGTGGCGAACAGCGGTGGCGGTGGCGAACAGTGGTGGCGGTGGCGAACAGCAGTTGCGAACAGCAGCGGCAGTGGCGAACAGCAGTGGCAGTGGCGAACAGTGGTGGTGGTGGCGAACAGTGGTGGCGGTGGCAAACAGCAGTTGCGAACAGCAGTGGCAGTGGCGAACAGCGGTGGCGGTGGCGAACAGCGGTGGCAGTGGCGAACAGCGGTGGCGGTGGCGAACAGTGGTGGTGGTGGCGAACAGTGGTGGCGGTGGGGAACAGTGGTGGTGGTGGCGAACAGTGGTGGTGGTGGCGAACAGCAGTGGCGGTGGCGAACAGCAGTGGCAGTGGAAAACAGTGGTGGTGGTGGCGAACAGTGGTGGTGGTGGTGGCGAACAGCAGTTGCGAACAGCAGCGGCGGTGGCGAACAGCAGCGGCGGTGGCGAACAGCAGCGGCGGTGGCGAACAGTGGTGGTGGTGGCGAACAGTGGTGGTGGTGGCGAACAGCAGCGGCGGTGGCGAACAGCAGCGGCGGTGGCGAACAGTTATGGTGGTGGCTTACAGCAGTTGCGAACAGCAGCGGCGGTGGCGAACAGTTGTGGCGGTGGCGAACAGTGGTGGCGGTGGCGTACAGCAGTGGCAGTGGCGAACAGCAGCGGCGGTGGCGAACAGCGGCGGCAGTGGCGAACAGTGGTGGTGGTGGCGAACAGCAGCGGCAGTGGCGAACAGTGGTGGTGGTGGCGAACAGCAGCGGCAGTGGCGAACAGCAGCGGCGGTGGCGAACAGCAGCGGCAGTGGCGAACAGCAGCGGCGGTGGCGAACAGCAGCGGCGGTGGCGAACAGCAGCGGCGGTGGCGAACAGTGGTGGTGGTGGCTTACAGCAGTTGCGAACAGCAGCGGCGGTGGCGAACAGTGGTGGCGGTGGCGAACAGCAGTTGCGAACAGCAGCGGCAGTGGCGAACAGCAGTGGCAGTGGCGAACAGTGGTGGTGGTGGCGAACAGTGGTGGCGGTGGCAAACAGCAGTTGCGAACAGCAGCGGCGGTGGCGAACAGCAGCGGCGGTGGCGAACAGCAGCGGCGGTGGCGAACAGTGGTGGCGGTGGCGAACAGTGGTGGTGGTGGCTTACAGCAGTTGCGAACAGCAGCGGCGGTGGCGAACAGTGGTGGCGGTGGCGAACAGTGGTGGTGGTGGCGAACAGTGGTGGTGGTGGCGAACAGCAGTTGCGAACAGCAGCGGCAGTGGCGAACAGCAGCGGCGGTGGCGAACAGCAACGGCAGTGGCGAACGGTGTTGGTGGTGGTGAACGGTGCTGGTGGTGGCGAATAGCAGCGGCAGTGGCGAACAGCAGCGGCGGTGGCGAACAGGAGCGGCGGTGGCGAACAGCAGCGGCGGTGGTGAACAGTGGTGGTGGTGGCTTACAGCAGTTGCGAACAGCAGCGGCGGTGGCGAACAGTGGTGGTGGTGGCGTACAGTGGTGGTGGTGGCGAACAGTGGTGGCGGTGGTGGCGAACAGCAGTTGCGAACAGCAGCAGCGGTGGCGAACAGCAGGGGCAGTGGCGAACAGTGGTGGCGGTGGCGAACAGCAGTTGCGAACAGCAGTGGCAGTGGCGAACAGCAGTGGCAGTGGCGAACAGTGGTGGTGGTGGCGAACAGCGGTGGTGGTGGCGAACAGCAGCGGCAGTGGCGAACAGTGGTGGTGGTGGCGAACAGCAGCGGCGGTGGCGAACAGTGGTGGTGGTGGCGAACAGCAGCGGCAGTGGCGAACAGCAGCGGCGGTGGCGAACAGCAGCGGCGGTGGCGAACAGTGGTGGTGGTGGCGTACAGCAGTTGCAAACAGCAGCGGCAGTGGCGAACAGCAGCGGCGGTGGCGAACAGCAGCGGCGGTGGCGAACAGCAACGGCAGTGGCGAACGGTGTTGGTGGTGGCGAACGGTGCTGGTGGTGGCGAATAGCAGCGGCAGTGGCGAACAGCAGCGGCGGTGGCGAACAGCAGCGGCAGTGGCGAACAGCAGCGGCAGTGGCGAACAGTGGTGGTGGTGGCGTACAGCAGTGGCGAACAGCAGCGGCGGTGGAGAACAGTGGTGGTGGTGGCGAACAGCAGTTGCGAACAGCAGCGGCAGTGGCGAACAGCAGTGGCAGTGGCGAACAGTGGTGGTGGTGGCGAACAGTGGTGGCGGTGGCTTACAGCAGTTGCGAACAGCAGCGGCGGTGGCGAACAGCAGCGGCAGTGGCGAACAGCAGCGGCGGTGGCGAACAGCAGCGGCAGTGGCGAACAGCAGTGGCGGTGGCGAACAGCAGTGGTGGTGGCGAACAGCAGCGGCAGTGACGAACAGTGGTGGTGGTGGCGAACAGTGGTGGTGGTGGCGAACAGCAGCGGCAGTGGCGAACAGTGGTGGTGGTGGCGAACAGTGGTGGCGGTGGCTTACAGCAGTTGCGAACAGCAGCGGCGGTGGCGAACAGCAGCGGCGGTGGCGAACAGCAGCGGCGGTGGCGAACAGCAGTGGCAGTGGCGAACAGTGGTGGTGGTGGCGAACAGTGGTGGTGGTGGCGAACAGCAGTTGCGAACAGCAGCGGCAGTGGCGACCAGCGGTCGGCGGTGGCGAACAGCAGCAGCGGTGGCGAACAGCAGGGGCAGTGGCGAACAGCGGTGGTGGTGGCGAACAGCAGCGGCAGTGACGAACAGTGGTGGTGGTGGCGAACAGCGGTGGTGGTGGCGAACAGCGGTGGCGGTGGCGAACAGTGGTGGTGGTGGCGAACAGCAGCGGCAGTGGCGAACAGCAGCGGCGGTGGCGAACAGCGGCGGCAGTGGCGAACAGTGGTGGTGGTGGCTTACAGCAGTTGCGAACAGCAGCGGCGGTGGCGAACAGCAGTGGCAGTGGCGAACAGCAGTGGCAATGGCGAACAGTGGTGGTAGTGGCGAACAGTGGTGGCGGTGGCGAACAGCAGTTGCGAACAGCAGTGGCAGTGGCGAACAGCAGTGGCAGTGGCGAACAGCAGTGGCAGTGGAAAACAGTGGTGGTGGTGGCGAACAGCGGTGGCAGTGGCGAACAGCGGTGGCGGTGGCGAACAGCAGCGGCGGTGGCGAACAGCGGCGGCGGTGGCGAACAGTGGTGGTGGTGGCTTACAGCAGTTGCGAACAGCAGCGGCGGTGGCGAACAGCAGCGGCGGTGGCGAACAGCAGCGGCAGTGGCGAACAGTGGTGGTGGTGGCGAACAGCAGCGGCAGTGGCGAACAGTGGTGGTGGTGGCGAACAGTGGTGGTGGTGGCGAACAGCAGCGGCAGTGGCGAACAGTGGTGGCGGTGGCGAACAGCGGTGGTGGTGGCGAACAGCAGCGGCGGTGGCGAACAGCAGCGGCGGTGGCGAACAGTGGTGGCGGTGGCGAACAGTGGTGGTGGTGGCTTACAGCAGTTGCGAACAGCAGCGGCGGTGGCGAACAGTGGTGGTGGTGGCTTACAGCAGTTGCAAAAAGCAGCGGCGGTGGCGAACAGCAGCGGCGGTGGCGAACGGCAGCGGCGGTGGCGAACAGCAGGGGCAGTGGCGAACAGTGGTGGCGGTGGCGAACAGCAGTTGCGAACAGCAGCGGCAGTGGCGAACAGCAGTGGCAGTGGCGAACAGTGGTGGTGGTGGCGAACAGTGGTGGTGGTGGCGAACAGCAGCGGCAGTGGCGAACGGTGGTGGTGGTGGCGAACAGCAGTGGCAGTGGCGAACAGTGGTGGTGGTGGCGAACAGTGGTGGTGGTGGCGAACAGCAGTTGCGAACAGCAGCGGCGGTGGCGAACAGCAGCGGCGGTGGCGAACAGCAGCGGCGGTGGCGAACAGCAGCGGCGGTGGCGAACAGCAGCGGCAGTGGCGAACAGCAGCGGCGGTGGCGAACAGTGGTGGTGGTGGCTTACAGCAGTTGCAAACAGCAGCGGCGGTGGCGAACAGCAGCGGCGTGGCGAACAGTGGTGGTGGTGGCGAACAGTGGTGGTGGTGGCTTACAGCAGTTGCAAACAGCAGCGGCGGTGGCAAACAGCAGCGGCGGTGGCGAACAGCAGCGGCGGTGGCGAACAGCGGTGGCGGTGGCGAACAGCGGTGGCGGTGGCGAACAGTTGTGGTGGTGGCTTACAGCAGTTGCGAACAGCAGCGGCGGTGGCGAACGGCAGCGGCGGTGGCGAACAGCAGCGGCGGTGGCGAACAGCAGCGGCAGTGGCGAACAGTGGTGGTGGTGGCGAACAGTGGTGGTGGTGGCGAACAGCAGCGGCAGTGGCGAACAGTGGTGGTGGTGGCGAACAGCAGCGGCAGTGGCGAACAGTGGTGGTGGTGGCGAACAGTGGTGGTGGTGGCTTACAGCAGTGGCAGTGGCGAACAGTGGTGGCGGTGGCGAACAGTGGTGGTGGTGGCTTACAGCAGTTGCGAACAGCAGCGGCGGTGGCGGACAGCAGCGGCGGTGGCGAACAGCAGCGGCGGTGGCGAACAGCAGCGGCAGTGGCGAACAGCAGCGGCGGTGGCGAACAGCAGCGGCAGTGGCGAACGGTGGTGGTGGTGGCGAACGGTGGTGGTGGTGGCGAACAGCAGCGGCAGTGGCGAACAGTGGTGGTGGTGGCGAACAGCGGCGGCGGTGGCGAACAGTGGTGGTGGTGGCGAACAGCGGCGGCAGTGACGAACAGTGGTGGTGGTGGCGAACAGCGGTGGTGGTGGCGAACAGCAGCGGCGGTGGCGAACAGCAGCGGCGGTGGCGAACAGCAGCGGCAGTGGCGAACAGCAGCGGCGGTGGCGAACAGCAGTGGCAATGGCGAACAGTGGTGGTAGTGGCGAACAGTGGTGGCGGTGGCGAACAGCAGTTGCGAACAGCAGCGGCAGTGGCGAACAGCAGTGGCAGTGGCGAACAGTGGTGGCGGTGGCAAACAGCAGTTGCGAACAGCAGCGGCAGTGGCGAACGGTGTTGGTGGTGGTGAACGGTGCTGGTGGTGGCGAATAGCAGCGGCAGTGGCGAACAGCAGCGGCGGTGGCGAACAGCAGCGGCAGTGGCGAACAGAGGTGGCGGTGGCGAACAGCGGTGGCAGTGGCGAACAGCGGTGGCGGTGGCGAACAGTGGTGGTGGTGGCTTACAGCAGTTGCGAACAGCAGCGGCGGTGGCGAACAGCAGCGGCGGTGGCGAACAGCAGCGGCGGTGGCGGACAGCAGCGGCGGTGGCGAACAGTGGTGGCGGTGGCGAACAGTGGTGGTGGTGGCTTACAGCAGTTGCGAACAGCAGCGGCGGTGGCGAACAGTGTGGTGGTGGCTAACAGCAGTTGCAAAAAGCAGCGGCGGTGGCGAACAGCAGCGGCGGTGGCGAACAGTGGTGGTGGTGGCTTACAGCAGTTGCAAACAGCAGCGGCGGTGGCGAACAGCAGCGGCGGTGGCGAACAGCAGCGGCGGTGGCGAACAGCAGCGGCGGTGGCGAACAGCA
>SSNP01000311.1:248792-264784 GCA_006937955.1 Pachypanchax playfairii | reverse complement strand
GCAGTGACGAACAGTGGTGGTGGTGGCGAACAGCGGTGGTGGTGGCGAACAGCGGCGGCGGTGGCGAACAGTGGTGGTGGTGGCGAACAGTGGTGGTGGTGGCTTACAGCAGTTGCGAACAGCAGCGGCGGTGGCGAACAGCAGCGGCGGTGGCGAACAGTGGTGGTGGTGGCTTACAGCAGTTGCGAACAGCAGCGGCGGTGGCGAACAGTGGTGGCGGTGGCGAACAGTGGTGGTGGTGGCTTACAGCAGTCGCGAACAGCAGTGGCGAACAGTGGTGGCGGTGGCGAACAGTGGTGGTGGTGGCTTACAGCAGTTGCGAACAGCAGCGGCGGTGGCGAACAGCAGCGGCAGTGGCGAACAGCAGCGGCGGTGGCGAACAGTGGTGGTGGTGGCTTACAGCGGTTGCGAACAGCAGCGGCGGTGGCGAACAGTGGTGGCGGTGGCGAACAGTGGTGGTGGTGGCTTACAGCAGTTGCGAACAGCAGCGGCGGTGGCGAACAGCAGCGGCGGTGGCGAACAGCAGCGGCGGTGGCGAACAGTGGTGGTGGTGGCTTACAGCAGTTGCGAACAGCAGCGGCGGTGGAGAACAGTTGTGGCGGTGGCGAACAGTGGTGGTGGTGGCTTACAGCAGTTGCGAACAGCAGCGGCGGTGGCGAACAGCAGCGGCGGTGGCGAACAGCAGCGGCGGTGGCGAACAGTGGTGGTGGTGGCTTACAGCAGTTGCAAACAGCAGCGGCAGTGGCGAACGGTGCTAGTGGTGGCGAACAGCAGCGGCGGTGGTGAACAGTGGTGGTGGTGGCTTACAGCAGTTGCGAACAGCAGCGGCGGTGGCGGACAGCAGCGGCGGTGGCGAACAGCAGCTGCGGTGGCGAACAGCAGCGGCGAACAGTGGTGGCAGTGGCGAACAGTGGTGGTGGTGGCTTACAGCAGTTGCGAACAGCAGCGGCGGTGGCGAACAGTTATGGTGGTGGCTTACAGCAGTTGCGAACAGCAGCGGCGGTGGCGAACAGCAGCAGCGGTGGCGAACAGCAGCGGCGGTGGCGAACAGTGGTGGCGGTGGCGAACAGTGGTGGTGGTGGCTTACAGCAGTTGCGAACAGCAGCGGCGGTGGCGAACAGTGGTGGCGGTGGCGAACAGCGGTGGCGGTGGCGAACAGCGGTGGCGGTGGCGAACAGCGGTGGCGGTGGCGAACAGTGGTGGTGGTGGCGAACAGCAGTTGCGAACAGCAGCGGCAGTGGCGAACAGCAGCGGCGGTGGCGAACAGTGGTGGCGGTGGCGAACAGTGGTGGTGGTGGCTTACAGCAGTTGCGAACAGCAGCGGGGGTGGCGAACAGCAGCGGCGGTGGCGAACAGTTGTGGTGGTGGCTTACAGCAGTTGCGAACAGCAGCGGCGGTGGCGAACAGGAGCGGCGGTGGCGAACAGCAGCGGCGGTGGCGAACAGCGGTGGCGGTGGCGAACAGTGGTGGTGGTGGCTTACAGCAGTTGCGAACAGCAGCGGCGGTGGCGAACAGTGGTGGCGGTGGCGAACAGTGGTGGTGGTGGCTTACAGCAGTTGCGAACAGCAGCAGCAGTGGCGAACAGCAGCGGCGGTGGCGAACAGCAGCGGCGGTGGCGAACAGCAGCGGCGGTGGTGAACAGTGGTGGTGGTGGCTTACAGCAGTTGCAACAGCAGCGGCGGTGGCGAACAGTGGTGGCGGTGGCGAACAGTGGTGGTGGTGGCTTACAGCAGTTGCGAACAGCAGCGGCGGTGGCGAACAGCAGCGGCGGTGGCGAACAGCGGTGGCAGTGGCGAACAGTGGTGGCGGTGGCGAACAGTGGTGGTGGTGGCTTACAGCGGTTGCGAACAGCAGCGGCGGTGGAGAACAGTTGTGGCGGTGGCGAACAGTGGTGGTGGTGGCTTACAGCAGTTGCGAACAGCAGCGGCGGTGGCGAACAGCAGCGGCAGTGGCGAACAGCGGCGGCGGTGGCGAACAGCAGCGGCGGTGGCGAACAGTGGTGGCGGTGGCGAACAGTGGTGGTGGTGGCTTACAGCAGTTGCGAACAGCAGCAGCAGTGGCGAACAGCAGCGGCGGTGGCGAACAGTAGTGGCGGTGGCGAACAGTGGTGGCGGTGGCGAACAGTGGTGGTGGTGGCTTACAGCAGTTGCGAACAGCAGCGGCGGTGGCGAACAGCAGCGGCGGTGGCGAACAGCGGCGGCGGTGGCGAACAGCAGCGGCGGTGGCGAACAGTTGTGGCTGTGGCGAACAGTGGTGGTGGTGGCGAACAGTGGTGGTGGTGGCTTACAGCAGTTGCAAAAAGCAGTGGCAGTGGCGAACAGTGGTGGCAGTGGCGAACAGTGGTGGTGGTGGCTTACAGCAGTTGCGAACAGCAGCGGCAGTGGCGAACAGCAGTGGCAGTGGCGAACAGTGGTGGCGGTGGCAAACAGCAGTTGCGAACAGCAGCGGCAGTGGCGAACAGCGGCGGCGGTGGCGAACAGCGGCGGCGGTGGCGAACAGCGGCGGCGGTGGCGAACAGTGGTGGTGGTGGCTTACAGCAGTTGCGAACAGCAGCGGCGGTGGCGAACAGCAGCGGCGATGGCGAACAGCAGCGGCGGTGGCGAACAGTGGTGGTGGTGGCTTACAGCAGTTGCAGTGGCGAACAGTGGTGGCGGTGGCGAACAGTGGTGGTGGTGGCTTACAGCAGTTGCGAACAGCAGCGGCGGTGGCGAACAGCAGCGGCGGTGGCGAACAGTGGTGGTGGTGGCTTACAGCAGTTGCGAACAGCAGCGGCGGTGGAGAACAGTTGTGGCGGTGGCGAACAGTGGTGGCGGTGGCGAACAGCGGCGGCGGTGGCGAACAGTTGTGGTGGTGGCTTACAGCAGTTGCGAACAGCAGCGGCGGTGGCGAACAGTGGTGGCGGTGGCGAACAGTGGTGGTGGTGGCGTACAGCAGTTGCGAAGAGCAGCGGCGGTGGCGAACAGCAGCGGCGGTGGCGAACAGCAGCGGCGGTTGCGAACAGCAGCGGCGGTGGCGAACAGTGGTGGCGATGGCGAACAGCGGTGGCGGTGGCGAACAGTGGTGGTGGTGGCGTACAGCAGTTGCGAACAGCAGCGGCGGTGGCGAACAGCAGCGGCGGTGGCGAACAGTGGTGGTGGTGGCTTACAGCAGTTGCGAACAGCAGCGGCGGTGGAGAACAGTTGTGGTGGTGGCGAACAGTGGTGGTGGTGGCGAACAGTGGTGGCGGTGGGGAACAGTGGTGGTGGTGGCGAACAGTGGTGGTGGTGGCGTACAGCAGTTGCGAACAGCAGCGGCAGTGGCGAACAGCAGTGGCGGTGGCGAACAGTGGTGGTGGTGGCTTACAGCAGTTGCGAACAGCAGCGGCGGTGGCGAACAGTAGTGGTGGTGGCGAACAGTGGTGGTGGTGGCGAACAGCAGTTGCGAACAGCAGCGGCAGTGGCGAACAGCAGCGGCGGTGGCGAACAGCGGCGGCGGTGGCGAACAGCGGCGGCGGTGGCGAACAGTTGTGGTGGTGGCTTACAGCAGTTGCGAACAGCAGCGGCGGTGGCGAACAGCAGCGGCGGTGGCGAACAGCAGTGGCAGTGGCGAACAGTGGTGGCAGTGGCGAACAGTGGTGGCGGTGGCAAACAGCAGTTGCGAACAGCAGCGGCGGTGGCGAACAGTGGTGGCGGTGGCGAACAGTGGTGGTGGTGGCTTACAGCAGTTGCGAACAGCAGCGGCGGTGGCGAACAGCAGCGGCGGTGGCGAACAGCAGCGGCGGTGGCGAACAGCAGCGGCAGTGGCGAACAGTGGTGGCAGTGGCGAACAGTGGTGGTGGTGGCTTACAGCAGTTGCGAACAGCAGCGGCGGTGGCGAACGGCAGCGGCGGTGGCGAACGGCAGCGGCGGTGGCGAACAGCAGCGGCGGTGGCGAACAGCAGCGGCGGTGGCGAACAGCGGTGGCAGTGGCGAACAGCGGTGGCGGTGGCGAACAGCGGTGGCGGTGGCGAACAGCGGTGGCGGTGGCGAACAGCGGTGGCGGTGGCGAACAGTGGTGGTGGTGGCGAACAGTGGTGGCGGTGGGGAACAGTGGTGGTGGTGGCGAACAGTGGTGGTGGTGGCTTACAGCAGTTGCGAACAGCAGCGGCGGTGGAGAACAGTTGTGGTGGTGGCGAACAGTGGTGGTGGTGGCTTACAGCAGTTGCGAACAGCAGCGGCGGTGGCGAACAGTGGTGGCGGTGGCGAACAGCAGTTGCGAACAGCAGCGGCAGTGGCGAACAGCGGCGGTGGTGGCGAACAGCGGCGGCGGTGGCGAACAGCGGTGGCGGTGGCGAACAGTGGTGGTGGTGGCTTACAGCAGTGGCGAACAGCAGCGGCGGTGGCGAACAGCGGCGGCGGTGGCGAACAGCGGCGGCGGTGGCGAACAGTTGTGGTGGTGGCTTACAGCGGTTGCGAACAGCAGCGGCGGTGGCGAACAGTGGTGGCGGTGGCGAACAGTGGTGGTGGTGGCTTACAGCAGTTGCGAACAGCAGCGGCGGTGGCGAACAGTGGTGGTGGTGGCTTACAGCGGTTGCGGACAGCAGCGGCGGTGGCGAACAGTTGTGGTGGTGGCGAACAGTGGTGGTGGTGGCTTACAGCAGTTGCGAACAGCAGCGGCGGTGGCGAACAGCAGCGGCGGTGGCGAACAGCAGCGGCGGTGGCGAACAGTGGTGGTGGTGGCTTACAGCAGTTGCGAACAGCAGCGGCGGTGGCGAACAGTGGTGGTGGTGGCGAACAGCAGCGGCAGTGACGAACAGTGGTGGTGGTGGCGAACAGCGGTGGTGGTGGCGAACAGCAGCGGCGGTGGCGAACAGTAGTGGCGGTGGCGAACAGTGGTGGTGGTGGCTTACAGCAGTTGCGAACAGCAGCGGCGGTGGCGAACAGCAGTGGCGGTGGCGAACAGGGGTGGTGGTGGCGAACAGTGGTGGTGGTGGCTTACAGCAGTTGCGAACAGCAGCGGCGGTGGCGAACAGTGGTGGCGGTGGCGAACAGTGGTGGTGGTGGCTTACAGCAGTTGCGAACAGCAGCGGCGGTGGCGAAGAGCAGCGGCGGTGGCGAACAGCAGTGGCGGTGGCGAACAGTGGTGGTGGTGGCTTACAGCAGTGGCAGTGGCGAACAGTGGTGGCAGTGGCGAACAGTGGTGGTGGTGGCTTACAGCAGTTGCGAACAGCAGCGGCGGTGGCGAACAGGGGTGGTGGTGGCGAACAGTGGTGGTGGTGGTGGCGAACAGCAGTTGCGAACAGCAGCGGCGGTGGCGAACAGCAGTGGCAGTGGCGAACAGTGGTGGCGGTGGCGAACAGTGGTGGTGGTGGCTTACAGCAGTTGCGAACAGCAGCGGCGGTGGCGAACAGTGGTGGCGGTGGCGAACAGTGGTGGTGGTGGCTTACAGCAGTTGCGAACAGCAGCGGCGGTGGCGAACAGCAGCGGCAGTGGCGAACAGCAGTGGCAGTGGCGAACAGTGGTGGTGGTGGCGAACAGTGGTGGCGGTGGCGAACAGTGGTGGTGGTGGCTTACAGCAGTTGCGAACAGCAGCGGCGGTGGCGAACAGTGGTGGCGGTGGCGAACAGCAGTTGCGAACAGCAGCGGCGGTGGCGAACAGCAGTGGCAGTGGCGAACAGCGGTGGCGGTGGCGAACAGCGGTTGCGAACAGCAGCGGCAGTGGCGAACAGCGGTGGCGGTGGCGAACAGCGGCGGCGGTGGCGAACAGTGGTGGCGGTGGCGAACAGCAGTTGCGAACAGCAGCGGCAGTGGCGAACAGCAGCGGCGGTGGCGAACAGCAGCGGCGGTGGCGAACAGTGGTGGTGGTGGCGAACAGTGGTGGTGGTGGCGAACAGCAGCGGCGGTGGCGAACAGCAGCGGCGGTGGCGAACAGTGGTGGTGGTGGCTTACAGCAGTTGAGAACAGCAGCGGCGGTGGCGAACAGTTGTGGCGGTGGCGAACAGCGGTGGCGGTGGCGAACAGCGGTTGCGAACAGCAGCGGCAGTGGCGAACAGCAGTGGCAGTGGCGAACAGTGGTGGTGGTGGCGAACAGTGGTGGTGGTGGCGAACAGCAGTTGCGAACAGCAGCGGCAGTGGCGAACAGCAGTGGCAGTGGCGAACAGCGGTGGCGGTGGCGAACAGCGGTTGCGAACAGCAGCGGCGGTGGCGAACAGCTGCGGCGGTGGCGAACAGTGGTGGCGGTGGCGAACAGTGGTGGTGGTGGCTTACAGCAGTTGCGAACAGCAGCGGCGGTGGCGAACAGTGGTGGTGGTGGCTTACAGCAGTTGCGAACAGCAGCGGCGGTGGCGAACAGTGGTGGCGGTGGCGAACAGTGGTGGCAGTGGCGAACAGTGGTGGTGGTGGCGAACAGCAGTTGCGAACAGCAGCGGCAGTGGCGAACAGTGGTGGTGGTGGCGAACAGCAGCGGCAGTGGCGAACAGCAGCGGCGGTGGCGAACAGCAGCGGCAGTGGCGAACAGCAGCGGCGGTGGCGAACAGTGGTGGCGGTGGCGAACAGTGGTGGTGGTGGCTTACAGCAGTTGCGAACAGCAGCGGCGGTGGCGAACAGTGGTGGCGGTGGCGAACAGCGGTGGCAGTGGCGAACAGCAGCGGCGGTGGCGAACAGCGGCGGCAGTGGCGAACAGTGGTGGTGGTGGCTTACAGCAGTTGCGAACAGCAGCGGCGGTGGCGAACAGCAGCGGCGGTGGCGAACAGCAGGGGCAGTGGCGAACAGTGGTGGCGGTGGCGAACAGCAGTTGCGAACAGCAGTGGCAGTGGCGAACAGCAGTGGCAGTGGCGAACAGCAGTGGCAGTGGAAAACAGTGGTGGTGGTGGCGAACAGTGGTGGTGGTGGTGGCGAACAGCAGTTGCGAACAGCAGCGGCGGTGGAGAACAGTGGTGGCGGTGGCGAACAGTGGTGGTGGTGGCTTACAGCAGTTGCGAACAGCAGCGGTGGTGGCGAACAGCGGCGGTGGTGGCGAACAGCAGCGGCAGTGGCGAACAGTGGTGGTGGTGGCGAACAGCAGCGGCAGTGGCGAACAGTGGTGGTGGTGGCGAACAGTGGTGGTGGTGGCTTACAGCAGTTGCGAACAGCAGCGGCGGTGGCGAACAGCGGCGGCGGTGGCGAACAGCGGCGGCGGTGGCGAACAGTGGTGGCGGTGGCGAACAGTGGTGGTGGTGGCTTACAGCAGTTGCGAACAGCAGCGGTGGTGGCGAACAGTGGTGGTGGTGGCGAACAGCGGTGGTGGTGGCGAACAGCAGCGGCGGTGGCGAACAGTGGTGGTGGTGGCTTACAGCAGTTGCGAACAGCAGCGGCGGTGGAGAACAGTTGTGGCGGTGGCGAACAGTGGTGGTGGTGGCTTACAGCAGTTGCGAACAGCAGCGGCGGTGGCGAACAGCAGCGGCGGTGGCGAACGGCAGCGGCGGTGGCGAACAGCAGCGGCAGTGGCGAACAACGGCGGCAGTGGCGAACAGTGGTGGTGGTGGCTTACAGCAGTTGCAAACAGCAGCGGCGGTGGCGAACAGCAGCGGCGGTGGCGAAGAGGAGCGGCGGTGGCGAACAGCAGCGGCGGTGGCGAACAGTGGTGGCGGTGGCGAACAGTGGTGGTGGTGGCTTACAGCAGTTGCGAACAGCAGCGGCGGTGGCGAACAGTGGTGGCGGTGGCGAACAGTGGTGGTGGTGGCTTACAGCAGTTGCGAACAGCAGCGGCGGTGGCGAACAGCAGCGGCGGTGGTGAACAGTGGTGGTGGTGGCTTACGGCAGTGGCGAACAGCAGCGGCGGTGGCGAACAGTGGTGGTGGTGGCTTACAGCAGTTGCGAACAGCAGTGGCAGTGGCGAACAGTGGTGGCAGTGGCGAACAGTGGTGGTGGTGGCTTACAGCAGTTGCGAACAGCAGCGGCGGTGGCGAACAGCAGCGGCGGTGGCGAACAGCAGCGGCGGTGGCGAACAGCAGCGGCGGTGGCGAACAGTAGTGGCGGTCGCGAACAGTGGTGGTGGTGGCTTACAGCGGTTGCGAACAGCAGCGGCGGTGGCGAACAGTGGTGGTGGTGGCGAACAGCAGCGGCAGTGGCGAACAGCAGCGGCGGTGGCGAACAGCGGCGGCAGTGGCGAACAGTGGTGGTGGTGGCTTACAGCAGTTGCAAACAGCAGTGGCAGTGGCGAACAGTGGTGGCAGTGGCGAACAGTGGTGGTGGTGGCTTACAGCAGTTGCGAACAGCAGCGGCGGTGGCGAACAGCAGCGGCGGTGGCGAACAGCAGCGGCGGTGGCGAACAGCAGCGGCGGTGGCGAACAGCAGCGGCGGTGGCGAACAGTGGTGGTGGTGGCTTACAGCAGTTGCAAACAGCAGCGGCGGTGGCGAACAGCAGCGGCGGTGGCGAACAGCAGCGGCGGTGGCGAACAGCAGCGGCAGTGGCGAACAGCAGCGGCGGTGGCGAACAGCAGCGGCGGTGGCGAACAGTGGTGGTGGTGGCTTACAGCAGTTGCGAACAGCAGCGGTGGTGGCGAACAGCAGCGGCAGTGGAGAACAGCAGTGGCGGTGGGGAACAGTGGTGGTGGTGGCTTACAGCAGTTGCAAACAGCAGCGGCGGTGGCGAACAGCAGCGGCGGTGGCGAACAGCAGCGGCAGTGGCGAACAGCAGCGGCGGTGGCGAACAGTTATGGTGGTGGCTTACAGCAGTTGCGAACAGCAGCGGCGGTGGCGAACAGTGGTGGTGGTGGCTTACAGCAGTTGCAAACAGCAGTGGCAGTGGCGAACAGTGGTGGTGGTGGCGAACAGCAGCGGCAGTGGCGAACAGTGGTGGTGGTGGCGAACAGCAGCGGCAGTGGCGAACAGTGGTGGTGGTGGCTTACAGCAGTGGCGAACAGCGGTGGCGGTGGGGAACAGTGGTGGTGGTGGCTTACAGCAGTTGCAAACAGCAGCGGCGGTGGCGAACAGCAGCGGCGGTGGCGAACAGCAGCGGCAGTGGCGAACAGTGGTAGTGGTGGCGAACAGTGGTGGTGGTGGCGAACAGTGGTGGTGGTGGCGAACAGCAGCGGCAGTGGCGAACAGTGGTGGCGGTGGCGAACAGTGGTGGTGGTGGCTTACAGCAGTTGCAAACAGCAGCGGCAGTGGCGAACAGCAGCGGCGGTGGCGAACAGCAGCGGCGGTGGCGAACAGCAGCGGCAGTGGCGAACAGCAGCGGCGGTGGCGAACAGCAGCGGCGGTGGCGAACAGCAGCAGCGGTGGCGAACAGCAGGGGCAGTGGCGAACAGTGGTGGTGGTGGCGAACAGCAGCGGCAGTGGCGAACAGTGGTGGTGGTGGCGAACAGTGGTGGTGGTGGCTTACAGCAGTGGCAAACAGCAGCGGCGGTGGCGAACAGCAGCGGCGGTGGCGAACAGCGGCGGCAGTGGCGAACAGCAGCGGCGGTGGCGAACAGCGGCGGTGGTGGCGAACAGCGGCGGCGGTGGCGAACAGCAGCGGCGGTGGCGAACAGCAGCGGCGGTGGCGAACAGCAGCGGCGGTGGCGAACAGCAGTGGCAGTGGCGAACAGCGGCGGCGGTGGCGAACAGTGGTGGTGGTGGCTTACAGCAGTTGCAAACAGCAGCGGCGGTGGCGAACAGTGGTGGTGGTGGCGAACAGCAGCGGCAGTGGCGAACAGTGGTGGTGGTGGCGAACAGCAGCGGCGGTGGCGAACAGCAGCGGCAGTGGCGAACAGTGGTGGTGGTGGCGAACAGCAGCGGCAGTGGCGAACAGTGGTGGTGGTGGCGAACAGCAGCGGCGGTGGCGAACAGCAGCGGCGGTGGCGAACAGCAACGGCAGTGGCGAACGGTGTTGGTGGTGGTGAACGGTGCTGGTGGTGGCGAATAGCAGCGGCAGTGGCGAACAGCAGCGGCGGTGGCGAACAGCAGCGGCGGTGGCGAACAGTTATGGTGGTGGCTTACAGCAGTTGCGAACAGCAGCGGCGGTGGCGAACAGCAGCGGCGGTGGCGAACAGCAGCGGCGGTGGCGAACAGCAGCGGCGGTGGCGAACAGCAGCGGCAGTGGCGAACAGTGGTGGTGGTGGCTTACAGCAGTTGCAAACAGCAGCGGCAGTGGCGAACAGCAGCGGCAGTGGCGAACAGCAGCGGCGGTGGCGAACAGCAGCGGCGGTGGCGAACAGTTATGGTGGTGGCTTACAGCAGTTGCGAACAGCAGCGGCGGTGGCGAACAGTGGTGGTGGTGGCTTACAGCAGTTGCAAACAGCAGCGGCGGTGGCGAACAGTGGTGGTGGTGGCGAACAGCAGCGGCAGTGGCGAACAGCAGCGGCGGTGGCGAACAGCAGCGGCGGTGGCGAACAGCAGCGGCGGTGGCGAACAGCAGCGGGGGTGGCGAACAGCAGCGGCGGTGGCGAACAGCAGCGGCAGTGGCGAACAGCGGCGGTGGTGGCGAACAGCGGCGGCGGTGGCGAACAGCGGCGGCAGTGGCGAACAGTGGTGGTGGTGGCGAACAGCAGCGGCGGTGGCGAACAGCAGCGGCGGTGGCGAACAGCAGCGGCGGTGGCGAACAGTGGTGGTGGTGGCTTACAGCAGTTGCGAGCAGCAGCGGCGGTGGCGAACAGCAGCGGCGGTGGCGAACAGCAGCGGCGGTGGCGAACAGCAGCGGCGGTGGCGAACAGCAGCGGCGGTGGCGAACAGCAGCAGCGGTGGCGAACAGCAGGGGCAGTGGCGAACAGGGGTGGTGGTGGCGAACAGTGGTGGTGGTGGCGAACAGTGGTGGCGGTGGCTTACAGCAGTTGCGAACAGCAGCGGCGGTGGCGAACAGTGGTGGTGGTGGCTTACAGCAGTTGCAAACAGCAGTGGCAGTGGCGAACAGGGGTGGCGGTGGCGAACAGTGGTGGTGGTGGCTTACAGCAGTGGCGAACAGCAGCGGCGGTGGCCAACAGCAGCGGCGGTGGCGAACAGTGGTGGTGGTTGCGAACAGCAGCGGCGGTGGAGAACAGTTGTGGTGGTGGCGAACAGTGGTGGTGGTGGCTTACAGCAGTTGCGAACAGCAGCGGCGGTGGCGAACAGCAGCGGCGGTGGCGAACAGCAGCGGCGGTGGCGAACAGTGGTGGTGGTGGCTTACAGCAGTTGCAAACAGCAGCGGCAGTGGCGAACAGCAGCGGCGGTGGCGAACAGCAGCGGCGGTGGCGAACAGTTATGGTGGTGGCTTACAGCAGTTGCGAACAGCAGCGGCGGTGGCGAACAGCAGCGGCGGTGGCGAACAGCAGGGGCAGTGGCGAACAGTGGTGGCGGTGGCGAACAGCAGTTGCGAACAGCAGTGGCAGTGGCGAACGGTGCTAGTGGTGGCGAACAGCAGCGGCGGTGGTGAACAGTGGTGGTGGTGGCTTACAGCAGTTGCAAACAGCAGCGGCGGTGGCGAACAGTGGTGGTGGTGGCTTACAGCAGTTGCAAACAGCAGTGGCAGTGGCGAACAGTGGTGGCAGTGGCGAACAGTGGTGGTGGTGGCTTACAGCAGTTGCGAACAGCAGCGGCGGTGGCGAACAGCAGCGGCGGTGGCGAACAGCAGCGGCGGTGGCGAACAGCAGCGGCAGTGGCGAACAGCAGCGGCGGTGGCGAACAGCAGCGGCAGTGGCGAACAGCAGCGGCGGTGGCGTGGTGGTGGTGGCGAACAGCAGCGGCAGTGACGAACAGTGGTGGTGGTGGCGAACAGCGGTGGTGGTGGCGAACAGCAGCGGCGGTGGCGAACAGCAGCGGCGGTGGCGAACAGCAGCGGCAGTGGCGAACAGCAGCGGCAGTGGCGAACGGTGCTAGTGGTGGCGAACAGCAGCGGCGGTGGTGAACAGTGGTGGTGGTGGCTTACAGCAGTTGCGAACAGCAGCGGCGGTGGCGAACAGCAGCGGCGGTGGCGAACAGCAGCGGCGGTGGCGAACAGTGGTGGTGGTGGCTTACAGCAGTTGCAAACAGCAGCGGCAGTGGCGAACAGCAGCGGCGGTGGCGAACAGTGGTGGTGGTGGCGAACAGCAGCGGCAGTGGCGAACAGTGGTGGTGGTGGCGAACAGCAGCGGCAGTGGCGAACAGTGGTGGTGGTGGCGAACAGTGGTGGTGGTGGCGAACAGCAGCGGCAGTGGCGAACAGTGGTAGTGGTGGCGAACAGTGGTGGTGGTGGCGAACAGCGGTGGCAGTGGCGAACAGCAGCGGCGGTGGCGAACAGTAGTGGCGGTCGCGAACAGTGGTGGTGGTGGCTTACAGCGGTTGCAAACAGCAGCGGCGGTGGCGAACAGTGGTGGTGGTGGCGAACAGCAGCGGCGGTGGCGAACAGCAGCGGCGGTGGCGAACAGCAACGGCAGTGGCGAACGGTGTTGGTGGTGGTGAACGGTGGTGGTGGTGGCGAATAGCAGCGGCAGTGGCGAACAGCAGCGGCGGTGGCGAACAGCAGCGGCAGTGGCGAACAGTGGTAGTGGTGGCGAACAGTGGTGGTGGTGGCGAACAGCAGCGGCAGTGGAGAACAGCTGTGGCTGTGGCGAACAGTGGTGGTGGTGGCGAACAGTGGTGGTGGTGGCGAACAGCAGCGGCAGTGGCGAACAGTGGTGGTGGTGGCGAACAGTGGTGGTGGTGGCGAACAGCAGCGGCAGTGGCGAACAGTGGTGGTGGTGGCTTACAGCAGTTGCAAACAGCAGCGGCGGTGGCGAACAGTGGCGGTGGTGGCGAACAGCAGCGGCGGTGGCGAACAGCAGCGGCGGTGGCGGACAGCAGCGGCGGTGGCGAACAGCAGTGGCAGTGGCGAACAGTGGTGGTGGTGGCGTACAGCAGTTGCAAACAGCAGCGGCGGTGGCGAACAGCAGCGGCGGTGGCGAACAGCAGCGGCGGTGGCGAACAGCGGTGGCAGTGGCGAACAGTGGTGGCAGTGGCGAACAGTGGTGGTGGTGGCGAACAGCAGCGGCAGTGGCGAACAGTGGTGGCGGTGGCGAAGAGCAGCGGCGGTGGCGAACAGTGGCGGCGGTGGCGAACAGCAGCGGCGGTGGCGAACAGCAGCGGCGGTGGCGAACAGCAGCGGCAGTGGCGAACAGTGGTGGTGGTGGCGAACAGCAGCGGCAGTGGCGAACAGCAGCGGCGGTGGCGAACAGCGGTGGCAGTGGCGAACAGTGGTGGCAGTGGCGAACAGTGGTGGTGGTGGCTTACAGCAGTTGCGAACAGCAGCGGCGGTGGCGAACAGCAGCGGCGGTGGCGAACAGCAGCGGCGGTGGCGAACAGCAGCGGCGGTGGCGAACAGCAGTGGCAGTGGCGAACAGTGGTGGTGGTGGCTTACAGCAGTTGCAAACAGCAGCGGCGGTGGCGAACAGCAGCGGCGGTGGCGAACAGCAGCGGCAGTGGCGAACAGTGGTAGTGGTGGCGAACAGTAGCGGCGGTGGCGAACAGTAGTGGTGGTGGCGAACAGTGGTGGTGGTGGCTTACAGCAGTTGCAAACAGCAGCGGCAGTGGCGAACAGCAGCGGCGGTGGCGAACAGCGGCGGCGGTGGCGAACAGTGGTGGTGGTGGCTTACAGCAGTTGCGAACAGCAGCGGCGGTGGCGAACAGCAGCGGCGGTGGCGAACAGCGGTGGCGGTGGCTTACAGCAGTGGCGAACAGCAGCGGCAGTGGCGAACAGCAGCGGCGGTGGCGAACAGTGGTGGCGGTGGCGAACAGCAGTTGCGAACAGCAGCGGCAGTGGCGAACAGCAGTGGCAGTGGCGAACAGTGGTGGCGGTGGCAAACAGCAGTTGCGAACAGCAGCGGCAGTGGCGAACAGCAGCGGCGGTGGCGAACAGCAGCGGCGGTGGCGAACAGTGGTGGTGGTGGCTTACAGCAGTTGCGAACAGCAGCGGCGGTGGAGAACAGTTGTGGTGGTGGCGAACAGTGCGGCAGTGGCGAACAGCAGCGGCGGTGGCGAACAGTGGTGGTGGTGGCGAACAGCAGCGGCAGTGGCGAACAGTGGTGGCGGTGGCGAACAGTGGTGGTGGTGGCTTACAGCAGTTGCAAACAGCAGCGGCGGTGGCGAACAGCGGCGGCGGTGGCGAACAGCAGCGGCAGTGGCGAACAGCAGCGGCAGTGGCGAACAGTGGTGGTGGTGGCGAACAGCAGCGGCGGTGGCGAACAGTGGTGGTGGTGGCGAACAGCAGTGGCAGTGGCGAACAGTGGTGGCGGTGGCGAACAGTGGTGGTGGTGGCTTACAGCAGTTGCGAACAGCAGCGGCGGTGGCGAACAGTGGTGGTGGTGGCTTACAGCAGTTGCGAACAGCAGCGGCGGTGGCGAACAGCAGCGGCGGTGGCGAACAGCTGTGGCAGTGGCGAACAGCAGCGGCGGTGGCGAACAGCGGCGGCAGTGGCGAACAGCAGCGGCAGTGGCGAACAGTGGTGGTGGTGGCGAACAGCAGCGGCGGTGGCGAACAGGGGTGGCGGTGGCGAACAGTGGTGGTGGTGGCTTACAGCAGTTGCAAACAGCAGCGGCGGTGGCGAACAGCAGCGGCGGTGGCGAACAGCGGCGGCGGTGGCGAACAGCGGCGGCGGTGGCGAACAGCAGCGGCAGTGGCGAACAGTGGTAGTGGTGGCGAACAGTGGTGGTGGTGGCGAACAGCAGCGGCAGTGGAGAACAGCAGTGGCGGTGGCGAACAGTGGTGGTGGTGGCGAACAGTGGTGGTGGTGGCGAACAGCAGCGGCAGTGGCGAACAGTGGTGGCGGTGGGGAACAGTGGTGGTGGTGGCTTACAGCAGTTGCGAACAGCAGCGGCGGTGGCGAACAGCAGCGGCGGTGGCGAACAGCAGCGGCGGTGGCGAACAGTGGTGGTGGTGGCGAACAGCAGCGGCGGTGGCGAACAGTGGTGGTGGTGGCGAACAGCAGCGGCAGTGGCGACGGCAGCGGCGGTGGCGGACAGCAGCGGCAGTGGCGAACAGCAGCGGCGGTGGCGAACAGCGGTGGCAGTGGCGAACAGCGGTGGCAGTGGCGAACAGTGGTGGTGGTGGCGAACAGCAGCGGCAGTGGCGAACAGTGGTGGCGGTGGCGAACAGCAGCGGCAGTGGCGAACAGCAGCGGCGGGGGCGAACAGCAGCGGCGGTGGCGAACAGTGGTGGTGGTGGCTTACAGCAGTGGCAAACAGCAGCGGCAGTGGCGAACAGCAGCGGCGGTGGCGAACAGCAGCGGCGGTGGCGAACAGCAGCGGCGGTGGCGAACAGTGGTGGCGGTGGCGAACAGTGGTGGTGGTGGCAAACAGCAGTGGCGGTGGCGAACAGCAGTGGCAGTGGCAAACAGCAGTGGCAGTGGCAAACAGCAGTGGCGGTGGCGAACAGTGGTGGTGGTGGCGAACGGCTGCGGCAGTGGCGAACAGCAGCGGCGGTGGCGAACAGCAGCGGCAGTTGCGAACAGCGGTGGCGGTGGCGAACAGCAGCGGCGGTGGCGAACAGTGGTGGCGGTGGCGAACAGTGGTGGTGGTGGCTTACAGCAGTTGCGAACAGCAGCGGCGGTGGCGAACAGCAGCGGCGGTGGCGAACAGCAGCGGCGGTGGCGAACAGCAGCGGCGGTGGCGAACAGTGGTGGTGGTGGCGAACAGCAGCGGCGGTGGCGAACAGTGGTGGTGGTGGCGAACAGCAGCGGCGGTGGCGAACAGCAGCGGCGGTGGCGAACAGCAACGGCAGTGGCGAACGGTGTTGGTGGTGGTGAACGGTGCTGGTGGTGGCGAATAGCAGCGGCAGTGGCGAACAGCAGCGGCGGTGGCGAACAGCAGCGGCAGTGGCGAACAGCAGCGGCGGTGGCGAACAGCAGCGGCAGTGGCGAACGGTGTTGGTGGTGGCGAACGGTGCTGGTGGTGGCGAATAGCAGCGGCAGTGGCGAGCAGCAGCGGCGGTGGCGAACAGCGGCGGCGGTGGCGAACAGCGGTGGCGGTGGCGAACAGTGGTGGTGGTGGCTTACAGCAGTTGCAAACAGCAGCGGCAGTGGCGAACGGTGCTAGTGGTGGCGAACAGCAGCGGCGGTGGCGAACAGTGGTGGTGGTGGCGAACAGCAGCGGC
>SSNP01000311.1:200299-248741 GCA_006937955.1 Pachypanchax playfairii | reverse complement strand
GCAAACAGCAGCGGCGGTGGCGAACAGTAGCGGCGGTGGCGAACAGCAGCGGCGGTGGCGAACAGCAGCGGCGGTGGCGAACAGCAGCGGCAGTGGCGAACAGTGGTGGTGGTGGCTTACAGCAGTTGCAAACAGAGCGGCGGTGGCGAACAGCAGCGGCGGTGGCGAACAGCAGCGGCGGTGGCGAACAGTAGCGGCGGTGGCGAACAGCAACGGCAGTGGCGAACGGTGTTGGTGGTGGTGAACGGTGCTGGTGGTGGCGAATAGCAGCGGCAGTGGCGAACAGCAGCGGCGGTGGCGAACAGCAGCGGCAGTGGCGAACAGTGGTGGTGGTGGCGAACAGCAGCGGCAGTGGCGAACAGTGGTGGTGGTGGCGAACAGCAGCGGCAGTGGCGAACAGTGGTGGCGGTGGCGAACAGTGGTGGTGGTGGCTTACAGCAGTTGCGAACAGCAGCGGCGGTGGCGAACAGTTGTGGCGGTGGCGAACAGTGGTGGTGGTGGCTTACAGCAGTTGCGAACAGCAGCGGCGGTGGCGAACAGCAGCGGCGGTGGCGAACAGCAGCGGCGGTGGCGAACAGCAGCGGCGGTGGCGAACAGCAGCGGCGGTGGCGAACAGCAGCGGCGGTGGCGAACAGCAGCGGCAGTGGCGAACAGTGGTGGTGGTGGCGAACAGTGGTGGTGGTGGCGAACAGCAGCGGCAGTGGCGAACAGTGGTGGTGGTGGCTTACAGCAGTTGCGAACAGCAGCGGCGGTGGCGAACAGCAGCGGCGGTGGCGAACAGCAGCAGCGGTGGCGAACAGCAGCGGCGGTGGCGAACAGCAGCGGCGGTGGCGAACAGCAGCGGCAGTGGAGAACAGTGGTGGTGGTGGCGAACAGTGGTGGTGGTGGCGAACAGCGGCGGCAGTGGCGAACAGTGGTGGCAGTGGCGAACAGTGGTGGTGGTGGCTTACAGCAGTTGCGAACAGCAGCAGCGGTGGCGAACAGCAGCGGCGGTGGCGAACAGTTATGGTGGTGGCTTACAGCAGTTGCGAACAGCAGCGGCGGTGGCGAACAGCAGCGGCGGTGGCGAACAGCAGCGGCGGTGGTGAACAGTGGTGGTGGTGGCTTACAGCAGTTGCAAACAGCAGCGGCAGTGGCGAACGGTGCTAGTGGTGGCGAATAGCAGCGCCGGTGGCGATCGGCAGCATTGAACAGCAGCGACATCAGTTTGACAGATCTCCTCCAAACTGAAGTCTAAGAGTTGTTTGGTGTTAATTAAATAATTTGAAGGTGATTGAAACGATGAAACCTCTGAGATTTGGGACAGTTACAGTATTGTTATCAGAACCGGTTGGACAGAACCACACTGGAACAACAGAACCTCCCCCTGGGGGTCGTGGTGCTTCTCGGTTGGACTTAGAACCATCCTGACTCGGCTCCAAGCAGCGGACCACCAGCCAAGTTCTCTGGCAAAAAAACAAACATTCCCTGAGGCTCCAAAGCAGAGGGGCAGAGGATGTGTGTGGCGGGGGGGGCGTCACAGAGAAATATCTAAATTTCTGTGGTTAATGCTGGGCCGGGTGACCAGAACCGGTCTCCAAACATGCAGAATAACAGTGGAGGGTCTGGGCAGACGCCATGTTTGTGTGTTGGTACATTCCTCCTGTGTGTTTTCTTTCTGCTGTGCTCCCTCACTGTGGGGGTGGGGTGGTGGGGGGGGGATAACTGTGGTTTGGTTGGTGGTGGCAGAGTGAGGAAGAGGAGGATGGGGTTGGAGTGCTTTTGGATCAGACGAGTCCCAGTGGACGACTATCAGCTCCAACATCAAGCACTCGGACTCAGCCTTTAAATGTGAGGACAAGTCTTGTTTTGTTTTCTAATTCTTGATATTCTCCCCTCCTCCCCCCTCCTGCTCCTCATCATCCTCCCCTACTTTTGTTTTTCTTAAAAACCCTCCCTGCCAAGAGCTGAAACAATAGCAAAGCTTTCCAAAGCCTCCCTGGCTTTAAACAATGCCATCAATCACAGCAAGAGCAGCACACACATGTATGAAGCTCCGCGCCTGTTAACTCTTCATGAGGGCGGATGAAGATGAAGACAGAGTGACTGTTACAGGACAAACAGTTTGGGAACAAGCCAAAACTCTGCAGTTAGCCTGTAAGTCAAGACTCTGGGGGAATTATCACATTTTGTTAGTGACAATCTCTTTTTCTGGAATCCATCCAAAAACAGTTTTAAAGCATTTTGCCCCTGAGGACATGTGTGCGTGCACGTGTGAGTGCGTGTGTGAAGGAGTTTTTGTAGATGGGAGGGGTTTAAACTCAAACTTTAAAAACATTATTTATTCTCTCATTTCATGACTCAGATTCTGTTGTTCATGTTCACAAGTTCCTTAAAAATTCCAAGAAACTTGTTTTGGTTTCAGTTTTTCACACTTTGGAATGTTTCTGTTCCTTCATCACTGATGGTGCGTTCACACCGGCCGCTTTGTCAAAGTCAAGCATCGTTCATAATGCTGCAAGTTTGAAGCTTGTAACTCCTGACCGTTAAAAAGAGCGTGTAGGCGGGGCTTCCTTTGTTATCGGATGTTCGGAGCTATGGTGGATCATATAGAGAGAGTGGCGTGGCTTTATTTACTCCGTTTGTGGATACACTCCATTCTTCAGATGCGTTCTGAGTTTGAGGAGTTAAACCATTTGCTCCAGGAGCTACATATGGATGAGGTTAGCTTCCAGCGCTACTGCCGTCTGTCTCGCTCCCTGTTTGAGGACTTCCTGCTTCATTCAGGTTACGTGCAGTGACATCACTACGATGAGACGCTCTGATTGGTTGACATGCCTCTTCAAGAGCGTCAAAAGTTCAGCTAGCTGAACTTCTTCGTTGCTTGCGTTTCAAGCTTCAACGCCTGAAACGCTTGAAAAGCTTTGAAACGCCCCTCTGACGCCCCTCTGACGTCCCTCTGACGCCCCCGACGTCCCTCTGACGTCCCTCTGAGCCCCTCTGACGTCCCCGACGTCCCTCTGACGTCCCTCTGACGCCCCTCTGACGTCCCTCTGACGCCCCCGACGTCCCTCTGACGTCCCTCTGACGCCCCTCTGACGTCCCTCTGACGCCCCTCTGACGCCCCTCTGACGTCCCTCTGACGCCCCTCTGACGCCCCTCTGACGTCCCTCTGACGCCCCTCTGACGCCCCCTGACGCCCCTCTGACGCCCCTGGACACGTCTTCACCTGTCTAACGCTGTGCTCTTGTCCTTATCACAATTTTAATTTCTAAATTCTCCAGTGTTCTTTGTGATGACCTTTGATCTTCTCAGACTGATGGGCAGTAACAGTTATGTCTGTAGGCAGCTGCTGATCAGTTAATCGATACCTCTGATCAGCAGCTGTGGGCTGACACTGACCCTCCTCTTATCGATGATGTCATGAGGACGGAATCTGGTTTTACTGTTTCTGTATTTTAATTTAAAATTATTTAATTATTGTGTGCTAATGAGGTTGTATTTATTATGACGGGGGCTTCAGGGGTGTCAGACTCAACTATCCTGCATGTTTTCGATGTTTCCCTGCTTCAATCTGATTCATTCTGCTAACTGTAGCCCTCAAGGCCCCGCCCACCCCATCAGGTCAGGACACCTGGACGCTGCCCCTCCTTTGCACCACTATCATTCCATGTAAACATTGTTGGCAGGCTCCTCATGACAGGACTTTAACCATTGCTTTAGGGGGTGTGGTTAGTGAGAGCCCCCTCCCTGAGTAAACTGAGCATGTGAACTCTGACCCCCTCACGCCAGAGTCCATCAGATATTCACATGAACATGTTCTCCTGCAGAAACAAGACCAGCTGATTCACATTATATAGTTTTAAACTGAAAAGAAGATAAAGAACCGTTTGATAAAAAAACTAAATCTTTACAGGCTGAACCTGCTCAGTTTTGGTTCTGATTCCATCCATCCGTCCATCCATCCATCCATCCATCCATCCATCCATCCATCCATCCATCCATCCATCCATCCATCCATCCCTCCATCCATCCGTCTATCCGTCCGTCCATCCATCCATCCATCCCTCCGTCCATCCATCCATCCGTCCCCCGTCCATCCATCCATCCATCCATCCATCCGTCCCTCCGTCCGTCCGTCCGTCTCTCCCTCCATCCATCCATCCGTCCGTCCGTCCATCCATCCATCCATCCATCCATCCATCCATCCATCCGTCTATCCGTCCGTCCGTCCCTCCATCCATCCATCCATCCATCCATCCATCCATCCATCCATCCATCCATCCATCCATCCCTCCATCCATCCGTCTATCCGTCCGTCCGTCCCTCCATCCATCCATCCATCCATCCATCCGTCCGTCCGTCCGTCCCTCCGTCCGTCCGTGTCTCCATCCATCCATCCGTCCGTCCGTCCGTCCGTCCATCCGTCCATCCGTCCCTCCGTCCCTCCGTCCGTCCGTCCGTCCATCCGTCCATCCGTCCATCCGTCCCTCCGTCCGTCCGTCCGTCCATCCATCCCTCCGTCCATCCGTCCCCCGTCCATCCATCCATCCATCCATCCATCCGTCGGTCTGTCCATCTGTCCGTCCTGAGGCTGAACCCTGGTTGGACAGTCTGGTAAAATCAGCCGTCTGTGTGGTTTTATAGATATCTCTGTTTACTTTCAGCTGGAACCTGCGTGTTTATTTAGAAATGAGCCTGAAACTTGATAAATGAAATTTTACTTTTAGGTGAAACTGCAGGAAACAGCAGAGATATTAATGTCAAACCCTTGAAGGTTATAAAAAGGTAAATTTCTGCTAAAATCCACCTGGAAAAATATTCCTTCCACTATCAAGAAAGTCTTCTTTTACTGCATGTTGTTTAGGGTGTTCCATGTGTTCCGTTAAGACATGAAGAACAAACATAAGAACATTTCTGTGTTTTTCCTTCATGTCGTCTCATAACGGCTGCCTGAGCTTCACAGGAGAATAAATACAGAGTAAATACTGGACTGGATGAAAAGGGTGAAAATGACTGAATAAATATAAAAACTTCATGTTGTCTGAAAAAAGAGATGTTAGTGTTTCTTGAGTGAAGAGTCTGAAGCAGGAAAACGTCTTCCTGTCGGCACATCTTCTTTCTGTAGAAATGTGAGTTTTTGAGAACTATAAATCTGCATGAAAAAGCAGAAGAAGCTGTTGATCAGAAAGAGAGTGCGGGTGAAACAAACATGGTGCGTTTGCATCTACGTCCTGATGCTGCAGCAGTCGTATGAGACGAAGGTTCCACCGTGCAGAACAATGAGCCACCATGTTGCTCTATTACAATCACTCAAACCACAAGCAGCAGCAGAACAAACCCATGACTTCCCTCAAACTAAAGAGAAACCCCCCCCCCCTCCACCCCCATCTCTTCATGAGAAACCAACCTTTGGTTTTACATACAAACTGCTTACTCATGACCAAGTACCGCAGTGACCCGTCAGCCCCACGGCATGCTGGGAGGCCCTACAGATGCTGCACCGCTCTGCGTTATTCTCTCACTGAGTTTCCTCATCTGTAGGAGGAGCTTCATGCAAGCTGTAATGTCAGCCAGGTGGAGGGGCGTGGCTTCATCATCATGCATCCTGCAGCAGAGAAATGCAGACACCAACAAGCTGTGATGTCAGCCAGGTGGAGAGGCGTGGCTTCATCATCATGCATCCTGCAGCAGAGAAATGCAGACACCGACAAGCTGTGATGTCAGCCAGGTGGAGGGGCGTGGCTTCATCATCATGCATCCTGCAGCAGAGAAATGCAGACACCGACAAGCTGTGATGTCAGCCAGGTGGAGGGGCGGGGCTTCATCTAAAAGATATCTGTTCCATTAAGTGCAATAAACATCATAGATATTTTAAAATCTCTCTGTCCAGACCTTCATGACTAAAATCAAGACTGAGTCTGGAGTTCAGCTTCATACCTGGGAGTTCTAAGAGTTCAAGTTGCTCTTTGTTTTTAACCTGCCGGTTCTGATGGGGACTTGGGTTGAACTAGAATCAGGTTTAGCTGGAGAAATGAGGTTTTGAACCTGAACCTTGACCCGGGTTCTGTCCTGTGTTTTGTTCTTCTGTACTTGGTGCGTTGCAGAACTCAGAAATCATCAACGTGAAGCAGAAATAACCCTGAACCAGGTACTCCAATACAACATGAGATGTTCAGGGTAACAGAGAGATGGTATCAGCAGACCGCAGGGTCTCTGGTGGGCTGGTGGCTCCAGCTGTTCTTCTCACACTTCCTTCTCCTTTTTGTAGGAGCTCTCTGGGTGTTTTCCCTGTCGGTGCGACTGCCAGAGGCCTCGCAGGAGCTGCAATGATCCGTGCAGCGAGCAGCAGAATAAGAACCAGGCGCTGGTCATAATGCTGTGAATTATTAACACACAGGAACTCTCACAGCAACAGCACAGTTATCAGATTCAGCTTCGAACTCGAGCTGCATTCAAATACTAAACATTTATTCACCCGTTCAGCCCACAGTTTGCTCTGGAAGTCCTCCAGCATGTTCGGAGCTCTGCAGCTATAGGTTGTTTATTCAGTGTGACGGTGGAGCAGCGGAGGAGCAGCAGGAAGTTACCATGAAGATGAAGGTTCTGCTTCAACTGCTGCAGGAATCTGGATTTTTAAACTTTTTATTGTGTTTTTTGTTCAGTTTTAAAGATGTTTGTTGGAGGTCAGTTTGTTCTGGAAGCTTCCAAAACAACAATAAAACGTTTAAATCACCAGAAGAGCTGAGATGCTTTGTGTGTGTGTGTGTGTGTGTGTGTGTGTGTGTGTGTGTGTGTGTGTGTCTGTATGGGGTTTGTATTTCTGACCTCCTGGGGACCCGTTTCCTGACTTTTACTATCTTTCTGGGGTCCGAGGGTTCTTGTGGGGACCGAAGCCTGGTCCCCATGAGGGGGACTCCCCTTTTTAGGGTTAGGGGTTAGGTTTATAGGTATGGTGTGAATAGAGTTTTAGTTAGTCTTAGGGTTAGTTATAGATCAGTAATGGTTAAGGTTAGTAAAAGGGTTTGGGTTAGGTATAAATCTAGTTACTAAAATCAATGGAAGTCAATGGACGGTCCCCATAAGGATACCAAAACACACTTGTGTGTGTGTGTGTGTGTGTGTGTGTGTGTGTGTGTGTGTGTGTGTGGGTTTGTATTTCTGACCTCCTGGGGACCCGTTTCCTGACTTTTACTATCTTTCTGGGGTCCGAGGGTTCTTGTGGGGACCGAAGCCTGGTCCCCATGAGGGGGACTCCCCTTTTTAGGGTTAGGGGTTAGGTTTATAGGTATGGTGTGAATAGAGTTTTAGTTAGTCTTAGGGTTAGTTATAGATCAGTAATGGTTAAGGTTAGTAAAAGGGTTTGGGTTAGGTATAAATCTAGTTACTAAAATCAATGGAAGTCAATGGACGGTCCCCATAAGGATACCAAAACACACTTGTGTGTGTGTGTGTGTGTGTGTGTTTTCAAAAAACGGATGGATGGAAAATAGTTTGAAGCATCAGGAGCTCAAACAGAACCAGATCAGGAGAGTTTCTGGACTGGATCAAGAGTTTTAGGGTTGTGCATCTGAACCCAGCAGGTGGTATAATTTCAGGTTCAGAGTCATTTTAATATAACTTGAAAAAATGTGACATTATAAGATCATCATCTGAGTTTAGTTTGTTGTCTGTAGAAAACGTAATACTTGTAATACTCATTACATAAAATCTCATTCTGGTCTGGTGACCTGTCCAGGTGTAGCCCCGCCTCTCGGCCACTGACCCCTTGAGACAGACACCAGCTATCTGAACCCTGACCAGGGACAAGCAGGTGCAGATAATAGATGTATGGACAGTCTCATTCTGGTCACAACTCAAACACTATTAACTGTTTTACAAACACATTCAGGGATTTTACAGGAATAAAATGAACATTTTGTTGATTCACAAACTGAGTGAAAGTCCTTCTGGATCTGTCTTCATGGAGTCTGTTGGTGAACATGAGCTTCTCAGAGAACAAACAGTCAAAGCACTGCTTGTCCTTTTAGCCTCAGTAAAGTGCAGTTCGGTCACCTCAGGAGTCACAGAAAAACCACAGTTAATATTCAACACAGGCCAAACAGAGCAGATAGATGGATCAGGCCTCTGACACACTCTCCACACAACATGTCAACCAAATGAAGTACTTTGAGACTGCAAACACCAGCAATCTGAAAATAACCACATCTTCTGCAGTGATTGTAAACACACAGCCAGAAGCAAATACAGCCATTTATTTAAGGAACAAATGCTCCTATTTCAATGTGAACACCACCATCATCTCACCCCAAAGTCCCTTCAAGGTCCAAATACTTCCAAGAACCCGGTCCAGAACACTCAGTGAGAGCAAACTAGCAAACTGGTCTGATTATCACAAAGTCTGAGACAAACCTGAAGACCACATCAGCACATCTGAACAATGCAGAGCTGCAAACAACTAACTCCAAAAAGAATTTGACATTTACTTAGTTTTGTTTGGATAAATCAACTAAAGGCCCTCAGAGAGCGCAGACCTCCACCGAGGACCTCAGCTCCACAACCAAACCCAGCCACATGCTCAGCTCCACCTACCAACGTTAAAGAAAATGTCCAGGATCCTTACGGTCATCCAGATCGCCCAAAAACTAATCACTTGTTCCTTCACCCATTCCAGATATTTCTTAAAAATTTCATGAAAATCTGTCCTCAACTTTTCAAGTTATGTTGCAAATAGACAGAGAAACAAACCCACGCTGGAAACCATCAGCTCCTGGTGAAGTTAACTAGAAACCCATCAGCTCCTGGTGAAGTTAACTAGAAACCATCAGCTCCTGGTGAAGGTAACTAGAAACCATCAGCTCCTGGTGAAGGTAACTAGAAACCATCAGCTCCTGGTGAAGTTAACTAGAAACCCATCAGCTCCTGTTGAAGGTAACTAGAAACCCATCAGCTCCTGTTGAAGTTAACTAGAAACCATCAGCTCCTGTTGAAGTTAACTAGAAACCATCAGCTCCTGTTGAAGGTAACTAGAAACCCATCAGCTCCTGTTGAAGTTAACTAGAAACCATCAGCTCCTGGTGAAGGTAACTAGAAACCATCAGCTCCTCGTGAAGTTAACTAGAAACCATCAGCTCCTGTTGAAGTTAACTAGAAACCATCAGCTCCTGTTGAAGTTAACTAGAAACCATCAGCTCCTGGTGAAGTTAACTAGAAACCATCAGCTCCTGTTGAAGTTAACTAGAAACCATCAGCTCCTGGTGAAGGTAACTAGAAACCATCAGCTCCTGGTGAAGTTAACTAGAAACCATCAGCTCCTGTTGAAGTTAACTAGAAACCATCAGCTCCTGTTGAAGTTAACTAGAAACCATCAGCTCCTGTTGAAGTTAACTAGAAACCATCAGCTCCTGGTGAAGGTAACTAGAAACCATCAGCTCCTGGTGAAGTTAACTAGAAACCATCAGCTCCTGTTGAAGTTAACTAGAAACCATCAGCTCCTGGTGAAGGTAACTAGAAACCATCAGCTCCTGTTGAAGTTAACTAGAAACCATCAGCTCCTGGTGAAGGTAACTAGAAACCCATCAGCTCCTGTTGAAGTTAACTAGAAACCATCAGCTCCTGTTGAAGTTAACTGGAAACCATCAGCTCCTGGTGAAGTTAACTAGAAACCCATCAGCTCCTGTTGAAGTTAACTAGAAACCCATCGGCTCCTGGTGAAGGTAACTAGAAACCCATCGGCTCCTGGTGAAGTTAACTAGAAACCCATCAGCTCCTGTTGAAGTTAACTAGAAACCCATCAGCTCCTGTTGAAGTTAACTAGAAACCACCAGCTCCTGGTGAAGTTAACTAGAAACCATCAGCTCCTGTTGAAGTTAACTAGAAACCATCAGCTCCTGGTGAAGTTAACTAGAAACCATCAGCTCCTGTTGAAGTTAACTAGAAACCATCAGCTCCTGGTGAAGTTAACTAGAAACCCATCGGCTCCTGGTGAAGGTAACTAGAAACCCATCGGCTCCCGGTGAAGGTAACCCATCGACTAGGTAACTAGTAACCAGTGGCGGCTGGTGTCATTTTATCCAGGGGGGGCTATAGCTCACAAAATAATCATAAAAAAATAGCAAGCAGATAATGTACTAATGGTGTCACATTAGCATATTTAAACAAATAAAAACAATAAAAATCTTGTGAGGGCTGAAGATTTTCAGGTGTTGTTTACTTAACTTGTGCTGTACTCTCGTCCTCTGTCTTTGGACTGCTGGCGAATGGTGATGTCCGGCTGATCAGGTCCAAGCTGCTTCACCTCAAGCTTCTCTTGAAATGTTCTCCTCTCAAATTAAAATTTTTTAAGAGACTTCACAGAATTGTTTAATTTCTCCGTCTCCATTTTGCTTCGTTCTCCTTTGTTCGTCTCCATCTCCCGCACAAACTCGAAATCACTCCGCCGCGCCTTGTGACCGACGGTGACAGTGACATCACGGCGCGAGGGCAGTGACGTGTAAATCCAGCTGCACTCACCTTTGGGCGCAGGCTGGCCGCGCCTGAGAAGCTCCTATCTGTTTGTATTGAAGAGACACAACTGCGCATGTCCAACTTAAAGCGAGAGTCTGTGAGCAAAGATTTCTGCGCCCTGAGGAGGAAACACGTGACCAATAACCGTAGGCTCTGACCATAGACAGCATGGATGAATAAAATAACTTTAAACACACAAACTATGTAATATATATCCTATTTATATCAGAAAAATATACCCGTATATTTTGAAGTATTTTATTAGCATTTTTTTTTTTTTGTGGAGAGTGGCAAGTGGTGGGGCGGCGTCCTAGCGCCCTCTATTGGCCGGCCGCCACTGCTAGTAACCCATTGGCTCCTGGTGAAGATAACTGGAAACCCATCGGCTCCCGGTGAAGGTAACTAGAAACCGTCAGCTCCTGGTTAAGGTAACTAGAAACCGTCAGCTCCTGGTTAAGGTACCTAGAAACCCATCGGCTCCTGGTTAAGGTAACTAGAAACCCATCGGCTCCTGGTTAAGGTAACTAGAAACCATCAGTTCCTGGTGAAGGTAACTAGAAACCCATCAGCTCCTCGTGAAGGTAACTAGAAACCGTCAGCTCCTGGTGAAGGTAACTAGAAACCCATCGGCTCCCGGTGAAGGTAACTAGAAACCATCAGTTCCTGGTGAAGTTAACTAGAAACCATCAGCTCCCGGTGAAGGTAACTAGAAACCCACTGGCTCCTGGTTAAGGTAACTAGAAACCCATCAGCTCCCGGTGAAGGTAACTAGAAACCATCAGTTCCTGGTGAAGTTAACTAGAAACCGTCAGCTCCCGGTGAAGGTAACTAGAAACCCATCGGCTCCTGGTTAAGGTAACTAGAAACCCATCGGCTCCTGGTTAAGGTAACTAGAAACCATCAGTTCCTGGTGAAGGTAACTAGAAACCCATCAGCTCCTGGTTAAGGTAACTAGAAACCCATCGGCTCCTGGTTAAGGTAACTAGAAACCATCAGTTCCTGGTGAAGGTAACTAGAAACCATCAGTTCCTGGTGAAGGTAACTAGAAACCCATCAGCTCCTCGTGAAGGTACCTAGAAACCCATCGGCTCCTGGTTAAGGTAACTAGAAACCCATCGGCTCCTGGTTAAGGTAACTAGAAACCATCAGTTCCTGGTGAAGGTAACTAGAAACCCATCAGCTCCTCGTGAAGGTACCTAGAAACCCATCGGCTCCTGGTTAAGGTAACTAGAAACCCATCGGCTCCTGGTGAAGGTAACTAGAAACCCATCAGCTCCTCGTGAAGGTACCTAGAAACCCATCGGCTCCTGGTTAAGGTAACTAGAAACCCATCGGCTCCTGGTTAAGGTAACTAGAAACCATCAGTTCCTGGTGAAGGTAACTAGAAACCATCAGTTCCTGGTGAAGGTAACTAGAAACCCATCAGCTCCTCGTGAAGGTACCTAGAAACCCATCGGCTCCTGGTTAAGGTAACTAGAAACCCATCGGCTCCTGGTTAAGGTAACTAGAAACCATCAGTTCCTGGTGAAGGTACCTAGAAACCCATCGGCTCCTGGTTAAGGTAACTAGAAACCATCAGTTCCTGGTTAAGGTAACTAGAAACCATCAGTTCCTGGTGAAGGTAACTAGAAACCCATCGGCTCCTGGTTAAGGTAACTAGAAACCATCAGTCCCTGGTGAAGGTAACTAGAAAGCCATTGGCTCTCTGTTAAGGTAACCTTTAACCCCCATTATGTAGTGTGAGTATTAGACTGAATCACTGCTGTTTCTATGGAAAGGAATAAAAGTTATACTGACAGTAATTATATTAAACTGACCAGAAATCCAAACAGGAAAGTCATTTGTTGTAAAGTTACTTTTTAAATTAGGGGTCTAATCGGTTCTTCCCAACCTCAACACAATAATCTGCAGCTACCAATTACACCCTAACCATGGAAATGACAGAGATTCGTCAGCAGTAAACCTGGAATAAACATAAGCTCACTGGACCGTGTGAGAGGATTACTCACAATGAAGTCCAGCCAACTGGGCCTGGACTCTGAGAGGAGCTGCAAAAGCAGCCAGAGAAGATTTCTGCACATAAAATAGAAATAAAGAAGAATGAAAGCAGATTCCAACTACTAACAGGATAATATATTCCATTCGCAGGAAGACTCTACAGCCAACTTCACACAATCATGGTCCAAAAACCAAATAGAGCTTGATGTGTCTTTACACCCTTTTACATGCTAAAGCTGAGTCAGAGGATCCATCTGATTCTAGAGCTGCTCAGATAAAGTCAGCACCTCCACCAACATGCAGTTACAACATCTGATTAGCTGAACAGCTGATTATAAAAGCTTTTCCTCACAAGTTTTTCTGAAACATAAAAATGGGCAAAAGCGACAAATAAAACAAGAACAGACATAAAAATGGTACAAGGAAAGGGAGACATCTGAAGTAATGATGAGTGACAGATGGATGTAGAGCCCCCCTCCGAGGCCTGGCTACAGGCTGAGATCCAAGAAAGGTTTTAAAATGGTAAATGGTGTGTACTTGTATAGCGCTTTACTCAGGTCCTACAACCCCCAAAGTTTATCATTCACACACAGACTCACACGTTTGGTGATGATTAACTACACACATGTTGTAGCCACAGCTGTCCTGGGACACACACTGACAGAGGCGAGGCTGCCAGACGCCACCGGACCCTCCGACCGCCACCAAACAGCCACCGGACCCTCCGACCGCCACCAAACAGCCGCCGGACCCTCCGACCACCACCAAACAGCCACCGGACCCTCCGACCGCCACCAAACAGCCACCGGACCCTCCGACCACCACCAAACAGGCACCGGACCCTCCGACCACCACCAAACAGGCAAGGTGGGGATTCAAACCGGTGACCCTCCGGTTACAAGACGACGTGCTCTACCGCCTGATGGCCACCCCCGTTTAAAAAGTTTATTTTCAAAATGGGAACAGTGTTTCCAGAGGAAGGTCTTGTGGAGGAAACAGAACTTGATCTTGAGCTTCTCCTGATATCCATCAGTCTTTCTTTTCTTTTTTAGGCCAGGCAACATCAGCAGGATCGCCAATATTAGCGCCAGCCAGAGGTGATCTTGCAGGGTGGAAGAGGAAACCAGTAATGATGTCATCAACAACAGGTAGAATCTAAAACAATCCATGTTCAAACAACACAGTATCTGTTAATTTTCAAATAATTTAATCCAAAATCAAACCATCCTCGTGGTAAAAGAGGCAACAGTCAGGACCTCTGAGAGCATGGACCTCAGACTTGGTACGGGATGGGGTGAAGAGCAAGATTGAGGAGGAAAATCAAAACTGTTGGTCCAAATCTGATATTTAAAGACAGAACCACGTCTGTACACTCTATGAGAAGACACGAACATTGTACCTCTGTGACCGAAGCAAGCTGACAATCTGGCTCTGGAGGACAACCAGAGACAGGCAGGAACCATGACCTGGTCCAATGCAGAGGTGTCACATTGACTGTGCAGCCAATAACCCGGTCATGCACACTCATGTAAACACAGACAAAAACCCGGATATGCTCATAACCAGGTTTTTATGAGACCTGGGGGAACTCTTTTCTAACACAAACATTTGGACATGTAAATGTGTATCGGTATATCCCCATCAGAAGGAACATTCATTTGTGTTCTGCGCATCTTTTATTCACAAGGAATCCTGGTCTTTTCAGTATATGAAAACCTGCATGCAGAAGTAAACAGGAAGTAGAGGTAAACATGGCGAGACGCAGCACAGCACTTTTGGAATGAGAAGGAAACCGATTTATTTGTTAGTGTGGTGAAAACCATGAATATAAAGTCTCTTGTTGAGATTTACAAGAAGGAGACTCTAACCGTACAGGAGTAACTCTCTCTGCTCACACAGGTAAACAGGTTATAATGAATGTTTCAGAAACAAGAATAATAATAAAACTGGCCTCTATGTCAGAACCAGGTTCCCTTAAAGAACCCACTCAGAGACAAACAGCTCCAAACAGCACGGCTACTGTGTTCCTCGGTGAATGAAAACTAAGTGTCTAACTACACCTGGAACACCTCTGAGTCTTGGGTTCCAGGTGAGCCCACCTCACTACTCAGAGCTGAAACAAGGTAGAGTTTCTGTTTGGATGAGACTTGTAGTTTCCCTCAACAACCACTGCAGTAACATCTGGACATGTTTAAAAGTGAGTGACATCCATCTGAAATTCTGGAGGAACACTAGTTTAAACCAGAACTCCAACCAAATGTTTTCTGGGAGGAACCTTCTTCAGGACATGTTTCCCTCTCCGTGCACTCTGGATCCACCTTGTCAGCATTCCTGCCTGCTCTCTTGTAATGTCCTGATGATGCATTCACAACGTGCATGTTTTCTGGCACATATTTCAAGTTGAATCTGTCATATTTCATTCAGGAACATGTGGAAGTCATCAGACACTCTGCCAGCTGCTTGTTTCTCTCCATCAACCTGCTCTCTCACTTTTCCTCTTCTTATTTTATTATCTTTGAGGTTCCCAGTCTGGGTGTCTTTAAACTCATCTAGAAACTTGAATTTATTATCCAGGCTAGGAAACTTTGCTTTTTAGTCCAAACTCTGGGATTATTTGTGACCTCAGGTCTAAAATCACATATTGGTGACTCTAGTCATGTGGATGTGGCGATGCGATGCAGAATCATAGGATTGTTTCATTTTTGAATAAAGATTGATCAGTCCATGATATCTTTAAAAAAAACATCCTCCTTAATGCATCAGATGTTTAAAACTCACCAGAAACAGAAACAGAGTAACAAGGATCATCAAATGAAGTCAGTTAACACAAAATTATTCAGAAGTGTCACTAATGAGTGACGACATAAAAAACATGTTTAAGGTTCAAGAACTGAGAAAAATCTGTTTTTTTTTCTCTCTTTGTCTTTATGCAGCTCCGTGTCTCTGACCTGCTGATGTCCATCTGGACATAGTTCAGACATCTGGCTAGTTCGGATATTTGATCTCAGTTTCCTTAAACACATTGTTGTTTTTTAATTTCAGCACTTAAGAACCAGAAACCTGCTTGATTTTCTTCTCTGATGGATATTTGTTTTGTTCTTCCTCTTATGACCTGATCGGACATTTCGGAGAATCTTCTCTCTTTTTATTTTGTGATGGTCAGTATGGACCATTGCAGTGGTTCCGGTCCAACTTGTAATTGTTTGGTGACCGTGTTCAGCTGTTTAACGTTCTGCCAGCTGAACGTGATCTGAACCTCGCCGTGATAACGTCGGTCAGTAAACTACAACAAACTGCAGGTTGTTAACCTCATATCTGAATTTCATTTCTTTCAAACCATAAAAACTCACCAGTTTCAGTCTGACTGAGATCTTTTCAGTATAAGTTGCAAAACATTTGTAATAATTTGTTTTATTTGGGCTGAATTTTTGAGATTTTAAACTGTTTCGGAGACAGAAACTGATTTACACCTCAGTTAAGAGATTAAAACAGTAAAAGTCAAAAGAATAGAAATATTATTATTAAAAATTTTATAATATTTGGGTTTGGCTGAGTTCAAATACACAGATTAGGTTCAAGGTAACAGAAAAAAAATATATAAAAGATAAACATGTAATAAAAATATTTGCAAAATATATACAGAAAGTATATACAATATAAACTTGGAGGTGTGTGAGTATAAATAAATGTTCTACAAGATGTAAGTTTTCTATTATATTATAGATTATTGCTCATTGATTAGAAATAACTACACAGAGGTTTTATAAAATAATATAAAGTATTACAACACAGTACATACACAGTTTAACATAAGATCAAAGTAGTACTAATACATTCATGTATAAATACACACACTAATATATCAGTCTTGAGGTTGAAAACTGTGATGCAACATGTGACGTCACAGAACCCTGGACCTCATCAGAACCCTGGACCTCATCAGAACCCTGGACCTCATCAGAACCCTGGACCTCATCAGAACCCTGGACCTCATCAGAACCCTGGACCTCATCAGAACCCTGGACCTCATCAGAACCCTGGACCTCATCAGAACCCTGGACCTCATCAGAACCCTGGACGTCATCAGAACCCTGTGTGTTTAGAAGTTTCTGATGAGATGAGGAGAATCTAATCTACGTACTTGTTGATGAAGAAACTAAGAACAAGATGTTTTAAGTTATAATTATTTGTAACTGTATCATGGCCGTCATGAAGTAACCTGGATTTCTTCTATAATTCCCCTTTTATTAAACTATAAAACTCCTTTTATAGTATCGGTGATCAAAAATCACCGATAAAGAGAGATATTAACATAATATGATCATAATCACAAAATAATAATCATAATGCAATAATCAAACACATAACCCTCCAGGAAAGGAGATGAACCCCAAATTAAACTTTTACTTTTTCTGTTTAAATTAAAGATGAACATTTTTAAAGAATATACAGTTTATTGTTTACAGCATCTGTTCCCATTTAAGTTCTGGGGAACTCTGGGGTTGATGTGAAACATCTGCAGGGAGCACAAGATATGATACTATTTAAATATAAATAAATAATAAATACATAGATAAATAGATAATAAATAAAGAGAATAAATAGAGTTTTAATACATGACATGAAAACAGGATCTTATGATGATACATCTACTCCTGGAAGATGAACCAGAAAGATGAAGATGGATGGAATAACTCCATCTGTCAGTCTGATGACCAGTTGGATTAAAATACTCTGACATGTAATGTTCACTGTAGAGAACGAAGACTCTGGATCTGTGAAACCTTCTCTTCTTCAGGAATCTTCTCACTTCTTTATGATATTGATTTGGAAAATATTTAAATCAAAAACCAGAGATTTTAGAGTCACACAAAAACTGAAAAGATTATTAATCATATTCGCTTCATTCTTCTTCGCATTTTATTCATATTAACTTTTACTTCACACTTTATTCCTGTTTTCACTCCAGAGATCTGATAAATGTTTATTAAGAAATAACACAAATACATGTGTTGATAATGAACCAAAGCTCTAGAAAGTTCATCAACGGGGAGTTTAAACCAGTAATATTATTTATTTATACCTTAACATTCTTCTATCAGCTGTAATCAATGTTATGGAATAATTTCTAAATATCAGATGAATAAACAGGTGTTCCTATGTAGCTAACGTTAGCAGGCTGGTGGACATACGGTACAGTATATATATTTTGTCAGAAAAAACTAACAATGTTCAGTCTTACCTGTGAAATCCCGCGAGTCCTGATCTCAATATTCTGTTTATTAGAGCAGAAATATGCTGAACAACATTCAGACATCCTGTATGAACCGCTGTTGTTTTTAACTGTGAGTCTGCGTCGAATACTATAATGGCGGCCGCATTTCCTGCGCCGCAGCAGCCAATGGGGCGTCTAGTGATTTATATACATGTCTATGAAAAAATAAAATCCCGTCTCTCCTCCAGGCCCCTCCCTCGTGAGTGCTGCCCCTCAAGCTGCCTGAATAAAATGATGAATAAATTCCTGTAACTCTCACAGCTAAATGCACATTTTCACTGAGACATTTATAGAAAGTAAAATACTACAAACGGTGGTGTTTAGTGTCTTACTTCAGACTCTGGCAGCTTGGGGTGTGTGTGTTTAATCTGCAGGTCCTGGTGTAACATTGTTACATCACTATGTTACAGTCAGGTGGTTTTCCAGGAGAGAGTGGAGCAGCTGCTCAGAGCGCAGGATTCAGGACCCAAACCCAAAAACCACTCTGGAGGGTTTAATAAGGAAATGACATCATAACGTGGTTAAAAGATACAAACAGCTGATTTTACATGATACAGGAAGTTTAAATTTCTTCAGTATGTCAGTGATGTAAAGATAATATGAAAATGGGAAATAATTAGTTACTCTGTTCTAAATAAAAATACCTCAAACTTTTTCACCCCAAAAAATCTAAAACCAGCAGAAGAATTTGGTAAAACAAAGTTCTTTTATTACAATATTTGATTTTTGGCATTTAATATATATTTTATTCATATATATTTAATATAGGCTTATTTTACAACTGAGTCATGAAGTTTAAAATAACAACAAAGTGCTGTCTTCTTCCTCGTTGGTACAAGTCAGAAAATGTTTTTCTACTTAGCAAGTCGCAGGTCAAAGGTCATCAGAAGGCACCGTGTGAGGATGATTCAGCCGAGGGGACGAGGAAGAGCCGCGCTGCATAGAAACACGTTCACGTTTCTCCCATTTGCACAAAATCAAAAACATCAAAACATGAATGTCTGCAGAGTGAGATGTGGTTCTGTTTGGTTTGTCTGTCCAGATCAGAACCAGATCAGAACCAGATCAGTATCCTGTGCTTTAGTGCATGTGAGAGTGCTGCTTCAGTCCCACCAGGTTTCCTGTGAGCTGCTGCAGGTACCAGTTTTATTCTCATTCAGTTTGACTTTGGTGTAAATGAACAGAGTCGGGTCAGAATAACTACTGGGAGCGGGTCGGTTGCTGTTTCTGGGTGATTAGAAGTTTTTTATTTCAGATGTGAGTCTAGAAGCCTGTGAAGTGGAGATCAAGGCTTCCTGACAGGATGGATGCTGAGATTCACAGTTTTCCTGTCAGTGAACAAACATCTGAAACATTTGACTGAATATTATGAAACCTTTTCGCTTGCAGGTATAAAGATGAGTTTGCACCACCTGCTCTGTTTATTTAAAAAAACTGTGTGCAGCTAATCACAAGAAATGTCCGTCCAGAATCTGCAGACAACAAATACACAGTTCAGCCATGTAAGTAGTGGCACTTAGCATTTCCGAGTTCAAACACAAGTTACATTTCACTATGGAGACGGTTAATGCAAATAATCCACAATAATAACAGAAACACATGCACGCGGCTGGCCCGCGATCACCCCGCGTGCCCTACCTTAGCTGCACTGAAATGTGAGCTGAGTGTGCACTCAGTCTGTACGAGAATAAGGCACGTAACAACCAGTCCTCTGGATCTGCAGGAGAATCAGCTTATCGGCTTTCTGCACAAAAACTTTACAAAGGCACGTGAACTGTGTTTAAAACCACAGAAACGTTTTTCAATTCAGTCGCTTTAAATCTTCTGAGTCCAGCTCAGTGTGCTTTCTGTCTGAGGAAACCCTGAAACAACGCGAACCAAAGCAGCTTCAAGTTTGGGGGTTTTTTCTGCACTTTGGTTGATGTTTTACAGATGTTTTACAGATGTTTTACAGCTGTCTGAGGAGAAGATGAGACCGTGAGGACACAGACTGATGTTTTTGGAGCTGCCTCTCAACTCTCACAATAAATCCATCATCGTACCAGCTTCTGTCGGGTCCCTCTCCGGTTCCAGCCCGGTTCGGATTTGTCTCAGCTGCCCATGGGTTTGAATGATCCGTCCGGCAGCTGTCGGAAGATGCCTCGTAACGTGTCCAGCTCCCGGGTCAGGTGCTCCACTCTCCGCCTCAGTCTGTCGTTGTCGGTCGTCAGCTCCACCACCTTCTGCTGCGTCTCCAGGTTGCGCATCTTTGCCTTGTCCCGGCTCTTGCGCACGGCCACATTATTGCGCTCGCGCCTCAGCCGGTACTCCGGGCTGTTTTTATCAATGTGCTTCTTGGCTTTCCCGCTTCCCCGCTGCTCCAGCAGCTTCAAGCCACCTTGCTGCGGGTGTTGGTGTGCGTGTTGGTGGTGGGGGCTGGGTACTGGGGTCGGCGGAGGCGTCGGGTGTCCTGGCTGGAGGTGCATGGTGGTCTGCGCGCAGTGCGCAATCTGGTACTGCAGGTGCGGCATCTGCTGCTGCTGCTGTGAATACTGCTGGGGATGCACGTGCGGGTGGTGGTAAGAGGGGGGCAGACCCGGATTCAGGTCCTCGTCATCCCGGGGCTCCTGCTTTATGGCTACCGGTCGGATGCGCGGCGGGTTGTGCTCGTAGAAGGGCTCCAGCTTGGACTCCATGTAGTTGGACATGTAGAGCTGCTGCGGTCCCGGGCCGCATGACACCGAGTCGTAATCCCCGTTCATCATCTTCAGTTTGTCCTGTCGCGAGCTGTGGTGGAACAGGTCTGCCAGGAAGTCGTCGTTGAAAGCTGATGGATCGATGTAGGCGCTCAGGTCGATGGAGGTCTCGTTGTCTCCGATCTCACCACCGAGGTCACCCGGGTCTCTGTAGCCGGAGGGAGGCTGCTGGCCGTGGGTCAGGCTGCTCATCGGGGGCCGGGGTGCGACCTCGTATAAGTTAGAGAGCTCCATGGAGAATCTAAACCCGGGCAGACATGGCGAAGTGCTCCGGGAATCCAGTTTGTGTGTGAGGCACTCAGGTAAGACAGACAGCTGCGGGCACGCGCTGAACAGAACCTGAAGCTGGAACTGGTGTGACACTAAGGTCCAGCGCGGAGGGAGCGGCTGCAGGCTGCGGTTGATTCCAACTGTTCAGTAAGCTCTGAGCTGTCAAACCGCGGCTTTATAGCAGTGGAGTGGGCGGGTACACGCGCGTGCGCACATACACGCGCACACAGTCTTAAATTCAAACCTCTATCGTCACACAAAGACGTTTTCATCAGGCTGTAACTCCAACCTGCGCCTCCCTCACACAATGCGAACTCACTCAAACTGGACCCGGATCGCCCCTGATGAGGGACAGCAGACTACAGTAGAACTAGAACTGAGCCTCAGAAGCCGCGCGCGCGATCCAGATGTAGTTACTGAAAAAGAAAAAAGGTTTGAGTCTGTGCAAATCAACATGCAGAACATCTCTGAGTTTGGTCTCTGTGAGGAAGAAGCACCTCGTGAATAAGAAAGCAGCAACAGTTCGGATCATCTGGACCGTGCACGAGGCTGCGCGACTGCAATCAAATGTCATTCTCACGTCACGTGTCCAGAAACATGAAAAAGTTCCAGGTTCAGTGCGAATGAATGAACTAATAACATGTAGTCTAATGTTCCTGTGACACGCACGCACACGCGCCCTCACACACACAGCTAAACTCCTCTGACCTGTGTGTGTGTGAATGTTAGCTCTGTGCGATTGTGTGCGTGTACTACATGTAAGTGCGTGTGCGTGTGCGTGCAGATACGTGTATGTGTGTGTGAGTGCAGGAGCAAGTGCGTGTATGCATGTGTTTGCGTGTGCGTGTGAGGACCTGATATGTGGACTGCAGCGCCCTCTGTCTGATGATTCCTGTGTCGTTGCAGACTGTAGTGTCCAACATGAGACCAGGTTCTACTGTCACTCTGATGTGTTATGGACCTGTGAGATGTTCATGGTCATTCAGAAGGTGCCACTGATCCATCTTTAGGTTCTGTAAAGATTTATTAGTCTGTTCCGTTAGTGTTTTTGTCACTTCCTAGTTATACATCATGGTTCTCCACTTGTACAGATTATAACATGATTATAACTGTCAGACTTTGATCCAGACTCCAGTCAACATCACATGATCATCTGAGGGACGCCGTCCAGCTGAATGACAGCTGCAGTCAGAGGCTTCCATCCCGTCACGCTGAGCTTTGGTTTGAAATGTTCCATTTCCAGGTGGGATCATTATACAGAACATGTATTAGATTATTTTAAATTCAAAAAGTGAGTTTACAAGCTGAACATTGTGGTGGGTTTTATCTCTTTCACAGCAGTTCAGTAGTGAAAACACAACATCTGTTAGCAAGCTGCACACCGATGAATGTTTGTCCTGGTGGAACATACTCACACGTTTCAGTTACTTAACTCATATTCAGGTACATGTGAAGAATTTGAAGTTAAATCAGTACTAAATAACTTTTCTGCAGCCGTGTCTCAGAATGCTGTTGCTGGAACTGGTGTTCTATTGAAATATGCTACCTGTTGAGATATGCTACTGATTACTTCTGTACGTGTGTCGTTCTACAGTCTTGACTTCAATAAACAGATTTATTGTTTATTTTTGTTTCTATATTTTTCCATAAATACATTTTATCTATCAAATAAATTCTCACAGGACAGAAACACTAAATATGATGTTATTTTTACTTTCTTTACATTGTCAGAGCAACAGGCAAATGTTTGGACACACCCAGAGGAGAAGGACCCAACAATGGCTGATAAGGACTCAGAGGGCTTTTATATAGAAAATATCAGGGAAGGATCATAAAAATATGTTTAAATAATGAATAGGACACACTCACTATAAACAAGAACTTCTAATAGCATCTCATTATGAAATAAGTTGTTACAATGGAGGCATTTTTCATCAGGACAGCATAAATCATCAGAACACCCGATGCAGTGAAATTATTCAGTCTATTGTAGGACCATTGGTGGGAGTGTCTAATATGAAGATGAACATGTTTTTTGGTGAGTATCTACTTAGGCAAGTTTCATAACAGTAGATTAAAGTTTTTAAAGTTATTTAGTACCGATTTAATGATTCCATCCAGTCTGTGCATTAGTACCACAGCATGGTGTTACCACCACCGTGCTTGACAGTAGTTGTAGGTTTGAAAGCCTCAGCTTGAATCCTTCAAACATTCTTTCTGTAATTGTGGTTTAATAGTTCACTCATCTCATTAAGCCATGAATAATTTAAGTGGGTGGAATCTTCTGAGCTCAGCTGTTGCTTCTGTCAAAGAAAGAGGAAGTATAAAAGATTCTTCATAATGTCCTCCTCTTCGACTTTTCTTCAGTCAGTTTGCAGTTTGAACACGCAAGGCTGAATTACTGTGAACTCACCAGGACAGAGAAAGTTTAAATCATTTTCCAGTCTTAATGTCAGTAAAAAGAAGAGAAGCTCCAGAAATCCAGGATTTAGCTGAACAGATCAATATTACAGTTGAAAGATAATTGAAAAACGAATAACAGAAAATGTTGAAGGGCAGCAGATCAGCTCAGACTCCAGGGTTCAGACTGAATCTGTCAGAAGGTTTAAACATGCAAACGGTTGAACTGCTGATTAAAGGTCAAAAACTTATTCACACATTCAGATTCCAAACACTGAATGTGCCACAACGAAGCGATTCATCCTGATGAGGAGAGCGCAGGACATGAGATCAAGTTCACACAAAGGATCCACCTGAAGAACCTGCGCCTAAAGCCGCATCACGTGGTATAAATACAGCTTATATTTCTTTGATTGGATGGACACAGAGTTTCAGGAGAATTAAAGCTGGACATTTAAAGATGAAGTCCGAATATTTGAACCATCGATTTATCGATGGTTTGAAGTCATCTGGACAACCTCACATTACACAAACAAAATCAACAGGGAAGCCACGTTCTATTGGTCCAAAGGCATGACAATCTTACTTGGTATTGCGTCACTCCTTCATTTACTGTACTTTGATTGGATTGCAGTTCTATACGTTCCCGCCTACTCTCCTGCGATTGGCTGATACTGAACTTTGCCGAACATGGTAAAAGCGATTTCGCAATCGGCTCCATGTTCCAAACAAAAACACTTTCAGCTCCGACACACGGAATTTAACCCAGACTTTCTCTTTTTCTCTCAGCATTTTAATGGATGGTTGACTCCTCCACCGCCTTGTGAAGGTAAATGTCGTTTTAGTATTTTGGCTGCAAAACAGAACTATCGACAAATTCAGGACTTATTAGCGACAGAAGCTAATCGGCTAACAGGCTAAACGGCCGAAGTGGAACATGAAATACGTTCCTGTTTGTTATTTAAGCTATATTTTACTCCCAACATGGTTTATACCGAGAACAGCAGTGAGCTGCCGCGAGCCGGAGGCTTCCGGGGAAATACGAGGCGTCAAAGTATCGAGAAATGAGAATAAATTGATTTAAAGCCGCGTGTTTGTGTCACTGAACCGTTTGGGTCGGTTTTCTGTGTATTTAACGTACTCCAGCCTCTGAACAGTGAGATTTGCGTTGAACCCCGCATGACTCTGGATTTCCCCGCTGCTGATGATGCAACATCAGGTAACAGAGTTTCCACCCGGAGTGCTTTCCGCTGCGCACAGCTGAGCGGCTGCATAGCAACGCGCCGACCAATCAGTGCGCGCCAACTGACTGACGCTTCACAACAATCACGTGATAACAAGCAGGACAGGTGAACAAAGCGCGCGCACAGACTGCAAGGTCAGAAAATCTATGGCAGGCGGGTGCAGACAGGTGGGCTGAACTCAGGTGTGTTAAATCAAGGACAGGTATTTTATGGGTTGATGTCGGGTGTCCACGTGATGGAACAGTGATGTCTCAGGGAAGTGACCCGTGTCCTTCCAGCTCGAGTGTTTGTGTCTATAAACACATGTCTGTGTCTTCTTCAGGTTCGTTCCGGCTCCACGATCTTCTTCTCTGCTTCTTGTCACTGGTTCATTTCTACACCTGAGGAGACTCAGATCAGAGATCACCGCTTGCAGGCAGCACATCCAAATGAGCCGGCCGTCGCAGCCGAAACTCACTACAACTGACCACAACGGCGTGAGTGTCATCCAGAGTCAGGCCCACGCCGCCTCGTCCTCTTCGTCCCTGCTATCAGCCGTTACTGGAGTGCAGCAGGTTCCCCAGCTCGTTCCTGCCAACCCGTCCACCGCAGGAGGCAAAGCCCCGCCCCCAAGCAAGATGAAGAAACCTTCAGTGGACAAGGACAGCGAGGAGTACCGCCAGCGACGGGAGCGCAACAACCTGGCAGTGAAGAAGAGCCGCATGCGCAGCAAGCAGAAGGCGATGGACACGCAGCAGCGTGTCAACGAACTGAAGGAGGAAAACGAGCGACTCGAGGCCAAAATCAAACTGCTGAGCAAAGAGCTGAGTGTACTCAAAGACCTGTTCCTGGAGCACGCACATAACCTGGCTGACAATGTCCAGCCACCTGTAAGTGGTGAGGGCTCCAGCCCCGCCCCCAACAGCACATCCAACAATGGGCAGTGAGAGGGAGGGGCCACAAGTACTTTAATATCTGCAGGTCATCTGGAAACAAGCCTACACCTTTCACCTTTCTCACACACTCTCATTTCCTGTTCTTACTGTGCCCCCCCCACATGCACACTCACACCTTCGTCTGGTCTATCAGGAAGTCACCTGCAGATGTTGACCCCCCCCTACACACACACCTGCAGATGTTGACCCCCCCCTACACACACACCTGCAGATGTTGACACACACACCCCTACACACACACACCTGCAGATGTTGACACCCCCCCTACACACACACCTGCAGATGTTGACACCCCCCCACACACACCCTGCAGATGTTGACACCCCCCCTACACACACACCTGCAGATGTTGACCCCCCCCCCACACACCTGCAGATGTTGACACTCCCCCTACACACACACCTTCAGATGTTGACACACACACCCCTACACACACACCTGCAGATGTTGACCCCCCCCACACACACACCTGCAGATGTTGACACCCCCCCTACACACACACCTGCAGATGTTGACACTCCCCCTACACACACACCTTCAGATGTTGACACACACACCCCTACACACACACCTGCAGATGTTGACCCCTCCCCTACACACACACCTTCAGATGTTGACCCCTCCCCTACACACACACCTGCAGATGTTGACACCCCCCCTACACACACACCTGCAGATGTTGACACACACACCCCTACACACACACCTGCAGATGTTGACCCCCCCCCTACACACACACCTGCAGATGTTGACCCCCCCCCCACACACCTGCAGATGTTGACCCCCCCTACACACACACCTGCAGATGTTGACCCCCCCCTACACACACACCTGCAGATGTTGACCCCCCCCCTACACACACACCTGCAGATGTTGACCCCCCCCTACACACACACCTGCAGATGTTGACACCCCCCCACACACACCTGCAGATGTTGACACCCCCCCTACACACACACCTGCAGATGTTGACACACACACCCCTACACACACACCTGCAGATGTTGACACTCCCCCTACACACACACCTTCAGATGTTGACACACACACCCCTACACACCTGCAGATGTTGACACTCCCCCTACACACACACCTTCAGATGTTGACACACACACCCCTACACACACACCTGCAGATGTTGACACCCCCCCTACACACACACCTGCAGATGTTGACACCCCCCCACACACACCTGCAGATGTTGACACCCCCCTACACACACCTGCAGATGTTGACACCCCCCCTACACACACACCTGCAGATGTTGACACACACACCCCTACACACACACCTGCAGATGTTGACCCCCCCCTACACACACACCTGCAGATGTTGACCCCCCCCTACACACACACCTGCAGATGTTGACCCCCCCCCTACACACACACCTGCTGATGGGAACCTTTTTAAAAAGGGTTTTTTAGCTTTTTAAGATAAAATCTGTAACAGACTTTACCAGCTGGCGTGGTGGTGAGGCGGAGCCGCTGGTATCGAACCTGAGATTGTTTTCGAGGACAGTGGAGACAGACTGAGGATCACACTGCGTCTCCTCTTCCTGTTGACTCTTTTCATAATGTGTATTTGGTTCTGTTTGTTTTGTTTGGACTGGAAGTGAGTTCACTACACGTTCAGACCATGTTGGTTTTTTTAGACCAAAACCAGTTCTGACTCTGCTGAGGATAAACCAGGGTTCTACATGTGTCATGGATCAGAACTTGTTTGAGTTGCACATTTTTAATCTTTATGTCATGTTATTGGAGTCTTTGTGGATTCTTGTTTGTGGAAACCTGAAGCCCGACATTTGTCTTGGTTCTGAAATCACAACGGAACCAAATCTGGACCGGAAGGGATGAACTTTGAGTTCAGAGCTGAGAAAAACCCAGTAGAGGTTCAAAAGTTTTTCAGTATCAGAGCTACAGAAGAACCAGTTCCTCACAGCTGTGTGGAAGAAACTATCATCTGGATCAGAACCAACTCGTCGTCTTAGAGTTTGATCTGCGTTGAACAGCGACGTGCGGCTGCTGAAGAGATTTCCTTTAGGATAAGTTCAGAAGCATGTGAATACAGGTTTATAAAACTTGTTCATGTATCAGGCTGGTGTTCATGTTCACCTGCAGGACTTTACAGGAAGCCAGGTGTTGGATGACAGAACACATCAGACTTCCTGAACCTTTCAGTCAGCATTGTGTGGAAACAGGATCAGTAACACCTGATTAGTCAGGTTCAAAGGTGTCGGAGTCAGCGGAGCCACTGTTGTATGCTGGGAACGCTTGTTTATCTGTAAACAGGAAGCTGATCATTTGAAATGGTCACTTACATGACAGTGTGTGTTGAAACTGAACCCTGCTGAGGCGTCTTGTCCAGACAGGTGTGTCTGTGAGAATGCTGGGCGGACCCAGACACTTGAGACCCCTACAGGTGAGCTGCAGCTTTACCTAAATCCAGATTTAAACTAGACTGGTTCATTAGTCATCTGCTAATGAGGTCTGAGCAGATTGGGACAGGTCTCCACTGTGGTCCCACCCTGCCACAGAGAGGGGCGGGGCCACAGGGTAACTCTGTTCAACTTTATAATTACCTGAGGCGTGGAGTGTTTGTGTGTTAGGAGCTTCACCTGCCCACAGGTGTGGTGGTCTCGTAATCCTTTTGAGCATCCCAGTTAAACCCAGCTTCATTACTCAGAACCGTCGTGACTCTTTAGGTCAAGCAGTTACAATTCATCTGGTCAAGATGCAGAACTGTTTGCTGAATGTTCCTTCACGAGGTGTTTGACAGCGCCGCCGTCTTGATCTCTGATGAGAAGTTACACTCTGCTTCTAGTTTTTACAGCAACATCTCAGTGTTCAAGGTCTAAATAATCAAAGATGGTGGCCATGAGATGGACCGCTGACCTGTCCAGGCGTAACCCTGGAGACGGACACCAGCCTCCTGTTACCTTGAGATGGAACAGGTGGGGACAGAAGATGGATGAATGATTAAATGGATACTCAGAGATCTTTTCAGTAAAACTTTTATCACAACAGAACAAAATTGGAAGAGAAATAACTCAGTTTCAGGTCCTTCACTGATCTTAAAAAACTTTAAATCATATCTGTATCTGGACTGAATCAGCTGTGTGTGGAGATTAAAGTCCAGTTCACACTAGGGATGTCCTTATCCGATCACGTGATTTCAGACTCAATCAGAATCGGACCTTTCCTCCCGATCAGGACTCAAAAATATGAAGTCCAGAAGTGAAAAATGACTTGTTTGTTCAAGTAACTTCATGGAAGGCCTGTGTTCGTTAACAGAACTGCTAAAATAGGGTGAATTAAATAAAAATAAAGAACATCCTGGATCTGTTTATTTGCTCTTTTTTGTTCTTTTTAAATGTATTACAGATTATCGGATCGGGACTCTGTAGTAATTGATACTCAAAATCAAATGACTTGGACTCACGGGCAGGACCTGATCAGGACATCCCTAGTTCCCACTGAGATTTGTCCAGATTCTGGATCATTAAAATCATCAGCCTGTTCTTTACCTCCTTAGCTGAGGGTTTCCATGGTAACAATATGTTTAGTTTCAGAGATGAAAGCCTGATGTTTAATCCAGTGTGAACCAGCTGTGGCATTGATTTTTTTTTTTTCCAATTTGGTCGTTTCAGACGTCAAGAGTATTTTACAGCTGATTTATTCTGAAACTCAGACAGGAACGAGTTTAGGATCAGCTGATGTTTGTTACTCTGATCTCTGTCTCACACCCTAACCTCAGCTCCAGTGTGAGTGTCCGCCATCTTCTGATGAAACTCCAACAGCACTTGCAGCTCCAGATACCTGCTGAAGATTTAAATCCAGGTGTGGATTCTGCTGGTGAATCTTTCTATTGTTTTTTACTCTTTTATTGCAGCAGCATGATGTAAAGGGAAGCGTTTGCATGAGGGTTTGGTGTCACGTTTCTCTGTCAATCACTTTTTATATCAATGGGGTTCATGGATGTTGTCAATTAAACCCGAGACTAAAACTTCACCTGTGTCCTGACTTCTGTTAGCTGTGTGTGCGTGTGTGTGTGTGTGTGTGCGTGCATTGATAAAAGGTTATATGCTGACAGCCTTATGAACCAAATGGAGATAATGATTGACACAATGACATCATCAAGGCTTGAGCTCATTAAACTCAGACATTTTTGTTTTTGCAGTTCAAAGGTCACAGTGATTGTGTCAGTGGAGCATAGAGGTCAACCATGGCTCCTCCCACCTTCACCTCCTCACATGGTTGCTATCATAACCAGCACTGTGGTCTTGTCAGCGTCTAAACACAAGTCCTCTAAACACGTGCGTGTTAATGTGACGTGTTGCCTGTTAATTTTAACACACTGCATCTGCCAGAATCTCACACACGACACTGACATCAGTTCAAACATCAGGAATGTCTGTCTCATACCAAAGAGGTGGACTAAACCTCTAAAGGTCTGTCAGTGTGGACACAGTTTCTTCCAAGCTTTTAACTTTGTTAATGATATTAGAAGACCTTTAACAGATTTTCCATTAAACCAATACCACCACAACTTCAGCTGCTTGTGTTTCTGCTCTTGTGTTTCAGCCACTTGAGTTTCAGCTGCTTGAGTTTCAGCTGCTTGAGTTTCTGCCACTTGTGTTTCAGCTCTTGTGTTTCAGCTCTTGTGTTTCTGCTCTTGTGTTTCAGCTGCTCGTGTTTCAGCTCTTGTGTTTCAGCTGCTTGAGTTTCAGCTGCTTGAGTTTCTGCTCTTGTGTTTCTGCTCATGTGTTTCAGCTGCTTGTGTTTCAGCCACTTGAGTTTCAGCTGCTTGAGTTTCAGCTGCTTGTGTTTCAGCTGCTTGAGTTTCAGCTGCTTGAGTTTCTGCCACTTGTGTTTCAGCTCTTGTGTTTCTGCTCTTATGTTTCAGCTGCTCGTGTTTCAGCTCTTGTGTTTCAGCTGCTTGAGTTTCAGCTGCTTGAGTTTCTGCTCTTGTGTTTCTGCTCATGTGTTTCAGCTGCTTGAGTTTCAGCTGCTTGAGTTTCAGCCGCTTGTGTTTCAGCTGCTTGAGTTTCTGCCACTTGTGTTTCCGCTCTTGTGTTTCAGCTCTTGTGTTTCTGCTCTTGTGTTTCAGCTGTTTGTGTTTCTGCTCTTGTGTTTCTGCTCGTGTTTCTGCCACTTGTGTTTCTGCTCTTGTGTTTCAGCTCTTGTGTTTTAGCTGCTTGAGTTTCAGCTCTTGTGTTTCAGCTGCTTGAGTTTCTGCTCTTGTGTTTCAGCTGCTTGTGTTTCAGCTCTTGTGTTTCAGCTGCTTGTGTTTCAGCTGCTTGTGTTTCTGCTCTTGTGTTTCAGTCGCTTGTGTTTCAGCCGTTTGTGTTTCTGCTCGTGTTTCTGCCACTTGTGTTTCAGCTGCTTGTGTTTCTGCTCTTGTGTTTCAACTGCTTGAGTTTCAGCTCTTGTGTTTTAGCTGCTTGAGTTTCAGCTCTTGTGTTTTAGCTGCTTGAGTTTCTGCTCTTGTGTTTCAGCTGCTTAAGTTTCTGCTCTTGTGTTTCTGCTCATGTGTTTCAGCTGCTTGTGTTTCAGCCGCTTGAGTTTCAGCTGCTTGAGTTTCAGCCGCTTGTGTTTCAGCTGCTTGAGTTTCTGCTCTTGTGTTTCAGCTGCTTGTGTTTCTGCTCTTGTGTTTCAGCTGCTTGAGTTTCAGCTGCTTGTGTTTCAGCTCTTGTGTTTCAGCTGCTTGTGTTTCAGCTGCTTGTGTTTCTGCTCTTGTGTTTCAGTCGCTTGTGTTTCAGCTGTTTGTGTTTCTGCTCGTGTTTCTGCCGCTTGTGTTTCAGCTGTTTGTGTTTCTGCTCTTGTGTTTCTGCTCGTGTTTCTGCCACTTGTGTTTCTGCTCTTGTGTTTCTGCTCTTGTGTTTCAACTGCTTGAGTTTCAGCTCTTGTGTTTTAGCTGCTTGAGTTTCAGCTCTTGTGTTTTAGCTGCTTGAGTTTCTGCTCTTGTGTTTCAGCTGCTTGAGTTTCTGCTCTTGTGTTTCAGCTGCTTGAGTTTCAGCTGCTTGTGTTTCAGCCCTTGTGTTTCAGCCGCTTGTGTTTCAGCCGCTTGAGTTTCCGCTCTTGTGTTTCCGCTCTTGTGTTTCTGCTGCTTGAGTTTCAGCTCTTGTGTTTTAGCTGCTTGAGTTTCAGCTCTTGTTTTTTAGCTGCTTGAGTTTCTGCTCTTGTGTTTCTGCTCTTGTGTTTCAGCTGCTTGAGTTTCAGCTCTTGTGTTTTCGCTGCTTGAGTTTCAGCTCTTGTGTTTTAGCTGCTTGCGTTTCTGCTCTTGTGTTTCAGCTGCTTGAGTTTCTGCTCTTGTGTTTCAGCTGCTTGAGTTTCAGCTGCTTGTGTTTCTGCTCTTGTGTTTCAACTGCTTGAGTTTCAGCTCTTGTGTTTTAGCTGCTTGAGTTTCAGCTCTTGTGTTTTAGCTGCTTGAGTTTCTGCTCTTGTGTTTCAGCTGCTTGAGTTTCTGCTCTTGTGTTTCTGCTCATGTGTTTCAGCTGCTTGTGTTTCAGCCGCTTGTGTTTCAGCTGCTTGAGTTTCAGCTGCTTGTGTTTCAGCTGCTTGTGTTTCAGCTGCTTGAGTTTCTGCCACTTGTGTTTCCGCTCTTGTGTTTCAGCTGCTTGTGTTTCAGCTGCTTGTGTTTCAGCTGCTTGTGTTTCTGCTCTTGTGTTTCAGTCGCTTGTGTTTCAGCTGTTTGTGTTTCTGCTCGTGTTTCTGCCACTTGTGTTTCTGCTCTTGTGTTTCTGCTCTTGTGTTTCAACTGCTTGAGTTTCAGCTCTTGTGTTTCAGCTGCTTGAGTTTCTGCTCTTGTGTTTCAGCTGCTTGAGTTTCTGCTCTTGTGTTTCAGCTGCTTGAGTTTCAGCTGCTTGTGTTTCAGCTCTTGTGTTTCAGTCGCTTGTGTTTCAGCTGTTTGTGTTTCTGCTCTTGTGTTTCTGCTCTTGTGTTTCAGCTGCTTGAGTTTCAGCTCTTGTGTTTTAGCTGCTTGAGTTTCAGCTCTTGTGTTTTAGCTGCTTGAGTTTCTGCTCTTGTGTTTCAGCTGCTTGAGTTTCTGCTCTTGTGTTTCAGCTGCTTGAGTTTCAGCTGCTTGTGTTTCAGCTCTTGTGTTTCAGCTGCTTGTGTTTCAGCTGCTTGTGTTTCTGCTCTTGTGTTTCAGTCGCTTGTGTTTCAGCTGTTTGTGTTTCTGCTCGTGTTTCTGCCCCTTGTGTTTCTGCTCTTGTGTTTCAGCTGCTTGTGTTTCAGCCGCTTGAGTTTCAGCTGCTTGAGTTTCAGCTGCTTGTGTTTCAGCTGCTTGTGTTTCAGCTGCTTGTGTTTCTGCTCTTGTGTTTCAGTCGCTTGTGTTTCAGCTGTTTGTGTTTCTGCTCTTGTGTTTCTGCTCTTGTGTTTCAACTGCTTGAGTTTCAGCTCTTGTGTTTTAGCTGCTTGAGTTTCAGCTCTTGTGTTTTAGCTGCTTGAGTTTCTGCTCTTGTGTTTCAGCTGCTTAAGTTTCTGCTCTTGTGTTTCTGCTCATGTGTTTCAGCTGCTTGTGTTTCAGCCGCTTGAGTTTCAGCTGCTTGAGTTTCAGCCGCTTGTGTTTCAGCTGCTTGAGTTTCTGCTCTTGTGTTTCAGCTGCTTGAGTTTCTGCTCTTGTGTTTCCGCTCTTGTGTTTCAGCTGCTTGTGTTTCAGCTCTTGTGTTTCAGCTGCTTGTGTTTCAGCTGCTTGTGTTTCAGCTGCTTGTGTTTCTGCTCTTGTGTTTCAGTCGCTTGTGTTTCAGCTGTTTGTGTTTCTGCTCTTGTGTTTCTGCTCGTGTTTCTGCCACTTGTGTTTCTGCTCTTGTGTTTCTGCTCTTGTGTTTCAACTGCTTGAGTTTCAGCTCTTGTGTTTTAGCTGCTTGAGTTTCAGCTCTTGTGTTTTAGCTGCTTGAGTTTCTGCTCTTGTGTTTTAGCTGCTTTAGTTTCAGCTCTTGTGTTTTAGCTGCTTGAGTTTCAGCTCTTGTGTTTTAGCTGCTTGAGTTTCTGCTCTTGTGTTTCAGCTGCTTGAGTTTCTGCTCTTTGTTTCAGCTGCTTGAGTTTCAGCTGCTTGTGTTTCAGCTGCTTGAGTTTCAGCTGCTTGTGTTTCAGCTGCTTGAGTTTCTGCCACTTGTGTTTCCGCTCTTGTGTTTCAGCTGCTTGTGTTTCAGCTGCTTGTGTTTCAGCTGCTTGTGTTTCTGCTCTTGTGTTTCTGCTCGTGTTTCTTCCACTTGTGTTTCTGCTCTTGTGTTTCTGCTCTTGTGTTTCAACTGCTTGAGTTTCAGCTCTTGTGTTTTAGCTGCTTGAGTTTCAGCTCTTGTGTTTTAGCTGCTTGAGTTTCTGCTCTTGTGTTTCAGCTGCTTAAGTTTCTGCTCTTGTGTTTCTGCTCATGTGTTTCAGCCGCTTGTGTTTCAGCTGCTTGAGTTTCAGCTGCTTGAGTTTCAGCCGCTTGTGTTTCAGCTGCTTGAGTTTCTGCCACTTGTGTTTCAGCTCTTGTGTTTCAGCTGCTTGTGTTTCAGCTGCTTGTGTTTCTGCTCTTGTGTTTCAGTCGCTTGTGTTTCAGCTGTTTGTGTTTCTGCTCTTGTGTTTCTGCTCTTGTGTTTCAGCTGCTTGAGTTTCAGCTCTTGTGTTTTAGCTGCTTGAGTTTCAGCTCTTGTGTTTCAGCTGCTTGAGTTTCTGCTCTTGTGTTTCCGCTGCTTGAGTTTCAGCTGCTTGTGTTTCTGCTCTTGTGTTTCAGTCGCTTGTGTTTCAGCTGTTTGTGTTTCTGCTCGTGTTTCTGCCACTTGTGTTTCTGCTCTTGTGTTTCTGCTCTTGTGTTTCAACTGCTTGAGTTTCAGCTCTTGTGTTTTAGCTGCTTGAGTTTCAGCTCTTGTGTTTCAGCTGCTTGTGTTTCAGCTGCTTGTGTTTCTGCTCTTGTGTTTCAGTCGCTTGTGTTTCAGCTGTTTGTGTTTCTGCTCGTGTTTCTGCCACTTGTGTTTCTGCTCTTGTGTTTCTGCTCTTGTGTTTCAACTGCTTGAGTTTCAGCTCTTGTGTTTTAGCTGCTTGAGTTTCAGCTCTTGTGTTTCAGCTGCTTGTGTTTCAGCTGCTTGTGTTTCTGCTATTGTGTTTCAGCCGCTTGTGTTTCAGCTGTTTGTGTTTCTGCTCGTGTTTCTGCCACTTGTGTTTCAGCTGCTTGTGTTTCAGCTCTTGTGTTTCAGCTGCTTGTGTTTCAGCTGCTTGTGTTTCAGCTGCTTGTGTTTCTGCTCTTGTGTTTCAGTCGCTTGTGTTTCAGCTGTTTGTGTTTCTGCTCGTGTTTCTGCCACTTGTGTTTCTGCTCTTGTGTTTCAACTGCTTGAGTTTCAGCTCTTGTGTTTTAGCTGCTTGAGTTTCAGCTCTTGTGTTTTAGCTGCTTGAGTTTCTGCTCTTGTGTTTCAGCTGCTTAAGTTTCTGCTCTTGTGTTTCTGCTCATGTGTTTCAGCCGCTTGTGTTTCAGCTGCTTGTGTTTCAGCTGCTTGAGTTTCTGCCACTTGTGTTTCAGCTCTTGTGTTTCAGCTGCTTGTGTTTCAGCTGCTTGTGTTTCTGCTCTTGTGTTTCAGTCGCTTGTGTTTCAGCTGTTTGTGTTTCTGCTCTTGTGTTTCTGCTCTTGTGTTTCAGCTGCTTGAGTTTCAGCTCTTGTGTTTTAGCTGCTTGAGTTTCTGCTCTTGTGTTTCAGCTGCTTGAGTTTCTGCTCTTGTGTTTCAGCTGCTTGTGTTTCTGCTGCTTGTGTTTCTGCTCTTGTGTTTCAGCTGCTTGTGTTTCAGCTGCTTGTGTTTCTGCTCTTGTGTTTCAGCTCTTGTGTTTTAGCTGCTTGTGTTTCTGCTCTTGTGTTTCAGCTGCTTGAGTTTCAGCTGCTTGAGTTTCTGCTCTTGTGTTTCTGCTCATGTGTTTCAGCTGCTTGTTTTTCAGCTGCTTGAGTTTCAGCCGCTTGTGTTTCAGCTCTTGTGTTTCAGCTCTTGTGTTTCAGCTGCTTGTGTTTCAGCTGCTTGTGTTTCTGCTCTTGTGTTTCAGTCGCTTGTGTTTCAGCTGTTTGTGTTTCTGCTCCTGTGTTTTAACTGCTTGAGTTTCAGCTCTTGTGTTTCTGCTCATGTGTTTTTGCTGCTTGTGTTTCTGCTGCTTGAGTTTCCGCTCTTGTGTTTCAGCTGCTTGTGTTTCAGCTCTTGTGTTTCAGCTGCTTGTGTTTCAGCTGCTTGTGTTTCAGCTGCTTGTGTTTCAGCTCTTGTGTTTCAGCCGCTTGTGTTTCAGCTCTTGTGTTTCAGTCGCTTGTGTTTCAGCTGTTTGTGTTTCTGCTCTTGTGTTTCTGCTCTTGTGTTTCAGCTGCTTGAGTTTCAGCTCTTGTGTTTTAGCTGCTTGAGTTTCAGCTCTTGTGTTTTAGCTGCTTGAGTTTCTGCTCTTGTGTTTCAGCTGCTTGAGTTTCTGCTCTTGTGTTTCAGCTGCTTGAGTTTCAGCTGCTTAAGTTTCTGCTCTTGTGTTTCAGCTGCTTGAGTTTCAGCTGCTTGAGTTTCAGCCGCTTGTGTTTCAGCCGCTTGTGTTTCAGCCGCTTGAGTTTCCGCTCTTGTGTTTCCGCTCTTGTGTTTCAGCTGCTTGTGTTTCAGCTGCTTGTGTTTCTGCTCTTGTGTTTCAGCTGCTTGAGTTTCAGCTGCTTGTGTTTCTGCTGCTTGTGTTTCAGCTGCTTGAGTTTCAGCTCTTGTGTTTTAGCTGCTTGAGTTTCAGCTCTTGTGTTTTAGCTGCTTGAGTTTCAGCTCTTGTGTTTCAGCTGCTTGAGTTTCTGCTCTTGTGTTTCAGCTGCTTGAGTTTCAGCTGCTTGAGTTTCTGCTCTTGTGTTTCTGCTCATGTGTTTCAGCTGCTTGAGTTTCAGCTGCTTGAGTTTCAGCCGCTTGTGTTTCAGCCGCTTGTGTTTCAGCCGCTTGTGTTTCCGCTCTTGTGTTTCAGCTGTTTGTGTTTCAGCTTTGTGTTTCTGCTCTTGTGTTTCAGTCGCTTGTGTTTCAGCTGTTTGTGTTTCTGCTCGTGTTTTTGCCACTTGTGTTTCAGCTGCTTGTGTTTCTGCTCTTGTTTTTTTGCTGCTTGAGTTTTAGCTCTTGTGTTTTAGCTGCTTGAGTTTCTGCTCTTGTGTTTCAGCTGCTTGAGTTTCTGCTCTTGTGTTTCAGCTGCTTGTGTTTCTGCTGCTTGTGTTTCTGCTCTTGTGTTTCAGTCGCTTGTGTTTCAGCTGTTTGTGTTTCTGCTCTTGTGTTTCAACTGCTTGAGTTTCAGCTCTTGTGTTTTAGCTGCTTGAGTTTCTGCTCTTGTGTTTCAGCTGCTTGAGTTTCAGCTGCTTGAGTTTCAGCCGCTTGTGTTTCAGCTGCTTGATTTTCTGCCACTTGTGTTTCAGCTCTTGTGTTTCAGCTGCTTGTTTTTCAGCTCTTGTGTTTCAGCTCTTGTGTTTCAGCTCTTGTGTTTCTGCTCTTGTGTTTTAGCTGCTTGGGTTTCAGCTGCTTGAGTTTCTGCTCTTGTGTTTCTGCTGATGTGTTTTAGCTGCTTGTGTTTCAGCTGCTTGAGTTTCAGCTTCTTGTGTTTCAGCTGCTTGAGTTTCTGCCACTTGTGTTTCAGCTCTTGTGTTTCAGCTCTTGTGTTTCTGCTCTTGTGTTTCAGCTGCTCGTGTTTCAGCTCTTGTGTTTCAGCTGCTTGTGTTTCAGCTGCTTGTGTTTCAGCTGCTTGTGTTTCAGCTCTTGTGTTTCAACTGCTTGTGTTTCAGCTGCTTGTGTTTCTGCTCATGTGTTTCAGCTGCTTGAGTTTCAGCCGCTTGAGTTTCAGCTGCTTGAGTTTCAGCCGCTTGTGTTTCAGCTGCTTGAGTTTCTGCTCTTGTGTTTCAGCTGCTTGAGTTTCTGCTCTTGTGTTTCAGCTGCTTGAGTTTCAGCTGCTTGTGTTTCAGCTCTTGTGTTTCAGCTGCTTGTGTTTCAGCTGCTTGTGTTTCAGCTGCTTGTGTTTCTGCTCTTGTGTTTCAGTCGCTTGTGTTTCAGCTGTTTGTGTTTCTGCTCTTGTGTTTCTGCTCGTGTTTCTGCCACTTGTGTTTCTGCTCTTGTGTTTCTGCTCTTGTGTTTCAACTGCTTGAGTTTCAGCTCTTGTGTTTTAGCTGCTTGAGTTTCAGCTCTTGTGTTTCAGCTGCTTGAGTTTCTGCTCTTGTGTTTCAGCTGCTTGAGTTTCAGCTGTTTGTGTTTCTGCTCTTGTTTTTCAGTCGCTTGTGTTTCAGCTGTTTGTGTTTCTGCTCTTGTGTTTCAGCTGCTTGAGTTTCCGCTCTTGTGTTTTAGCTGCTTGAGTTTCTGCTCTTGTGTTTCAGCTGCTTGAGTTTTAGCTGCTTGAGTTTCTGCTCTTGTGTTTCTGCTCATGTGTTTCAGCTGCTTGAGTTTCAGCTGCTTGAGTTTCAGCCGCTTGTGTTTCAGCTGCTTGAGTTTCTGCCACTTGTGTTTCCGCTCTTGTGTTTCAGCTCTTGTGTTTCTGCTCTTGTGTTTCAGCTCTTGTGTTTCAGCTCTTGTGTTTCTGCTCTTGTGTTTCAGCTCTTGTGTTTCAGCTCTTGTGTTTCTGCTCTTGTGTTTCAGCTGCTTGTGTTTCTGCTGCTTGTGTTTCAGCTGCTTGTGTTTCAGCTCTTGTGTTTCAGCTGCTTGTGTTTCAGCTCTTGTGTTTCAGTCGCTTGTGTTTCAGCTGTTTGTGTTTCTGCTCTTGTGTTTCAGCTGCTTGAGTTTCAGCTCTTGTGTTTTAGCTGCTTGAGTTTCAGCTCTTGTGTTTTAGCTGCTTGAGTTTCTGCTCTTGTGTTTCAGCTGCTTGAGTTTTGCTCTTGTGTTTCAGCTGCTTGAGTTTCAGCTGCTTTAGTTTCTGCTCTTGTGTTTCTGCTCATGTGTTTCTGCTGCTTGAGTTTCTGCTGCTTGAGTTTCAGCCGCTTGTGTTTCAGCTGCTTGAGTTTCTGCCGCTTGTGTTTCCGCTCTTGTGTTTCAGCTGCTTGTGTTTCAGCTCTTGTGTTTCAGCTGGTTGTGTTTCTGCTCTTGTGTTTCAGTCGCTTGTGTTTCAGCTGTTTGTGTTTCTGCTCTTGTGTTTCTGCTCGTGTTTCTGCCGCTTGTGTTTCTGCTCTTGTGTTTTTGCTCTTGTGTTTCAACTGCTTGAGTTTCAGCTCTTGTGTTTTAGCTGCTTGAGTTTCTGCTCTTGTGTTTCAGCTGCTTGAGTTTCTGCTCTTTTGTTTTAGCTGCTTGAGTTTCAGCTGCTTGAGTTTCAGCCGCTTGTGTTTCAGCTGCTTGAGTTTCTGCCGCTTGTGTTTCAGCTGCTTGTGTTTCAGCTGCTTGTGTTTCAGCTGCTTGTGTTTCAGCTCTTGTGTTTCAGCTGCTTGTGTTTCTGCTCTTGTGTTTCAGTCGCTTGTGTTTCAGCTGTTTGTGTTTCTGTTCTTGTGTTTCTGCTCGTGTTTCTGCTCTTGTGTTTCTGCTCTTGTGTTTCAACTGCTTGAGTTTCAGCTCTTGTGTTTTAGCTGCTTGAGTTTCTGCTCTTGTGTTTCAGCTGCTTGAGTTTCAGCCGCTTGTGTTTCAGCCGCTTGTGTTTCAGCCGCTTGAGTTTCCGCTCTTGTGTTTCCGCTCTTGTTTTTCAGCTGCTTGTGTTTCAGCTGCTTGTGTTTCTGCTCTTGTGTTTCAGTCGCTTGTGTTTCAGCTGTTTGTGTTTCTGCTCTTGTGTTTCTGCTCGTGTTTTTGCCACTTGTGTTTTTGCTCTTGTGTTTCTGCTCTTGTGTTTCAGCTGCTTGAGTTTCAGCTGCTTGAGTTTCTGCTCTTGTGTTTCTGCTCTTGTGTTTCAGCTGCTTGAGTTTCAGCTCTTGTGTTTTAGCTGCTTGAGTTTCAGCTCTTGTGTTTTAGCTGCTTGAGTTTCTGCTCTTGTGTTTCAGCTGCTTGAGTTTCTATTCTTGTGTTTCAGCTGCTTGTGTTTCAGCTGCTTGTGTTTCTGCTCTTGTGTTTCAGTCGCTTGTGTTTCAGCTGTTTGTGTTTCTGCTCTTGTGTTTCAGCTCTTGTGTTTTAGCTGCTTGAGTTTCAGCTCTTGTGTTTTAGCTGCTTGAGTTTCTGCTCTTGTGTTTCTGCTCATGTGTTTCAGCTGCTTGAGTTTCAGCTGCTTGAGTTTCAGCCGCTTGTGTTTCAGCTGCTTGAGTTTCTGCCACTTGTGTTTCCGCTCTTGTGTTTCAGCTCTTGTGTTTCTGCTCTTGTGTTTCAGCTCTTGTGTTTCAGCTCTTGTGTTTCTGCTCTTGTGTTTCAGCTCTTGTGTTTCAGCTCTTGTGTTTCTGCTCTTGTGTTTCAGCTGCTTGAGTTTCAGCTCTTGTGTTTTAGCTGCTTGAGTTTCAGCTCTTGTGTTTTAGCTGCTTGAGTTTCTGCTCTTGTGTTTCAGCTGCTTAAGTTTCTGCTCTTGTGTTTCTGCTCATGTGTTTCAGCTGCTTGTGTTTCAGCCGCTTGAGTTTCAGCTGCTTGAGTTTCAGCCGCTTGTGTTTCAGCTGCTTGAGTTTCTGCCACTTGTGTTTCAGCTCTTGTGTTTCAGCTGCTTGTGTTTCAGCTGCTTGTGTTTCAGCTCTTGTGTTTCAGCCGCTTGTGTTTCAGCTGTTTGTGTTTTTGCTGTTGTGTTTCTGCTCTTGTGTTTCAGCTGCTTGAGTTTCTGCTCTTGTGTTTTAGCTGCTTGAGTTTCAGCTCTTGTGTTTTAGCTGCTTGAGTTTCTGCTCTTGTGTTTCAGCTGCTTGAGTTTCTGCTCTTGTGTTTCTGCTCTTGTGTTTCAGTCGCTTGTGTTTCAGCTGTTTGTGTTTCTGCTCTTGTGTTTCTGCTCTTGTGTTTCAGCTGCTTGAGTTTCTGCTCTTGTGTTTCAGCTGCTTGAGTTTCAGCTCTTGTGTTTCAGGTCTTGTGTTTCAGCTGCTTGTGTTTCTGCTCTTGTGTTTCAGTCGCTTGTGTTTCAGCTGTTTGTGTTTCTGCTCGTGTTTCTGCCACTTGTGTTTCTGCTCTTGTGTTTCTGCTCTTGTGTTTCAGCTGCTTGAGTTTCTGCTCTTGTGTTTCAGCTGCTTGAGTTTCAGCTCTTGTGTTTCAGCTCTTGTGTTTCAGCTGCTTGTGTTTCTGCTCTTGTGTTTCAGTCGCTTGTGTTTCAGCTGTTTGTGTTTCTGCTCGTGTTTCTGCCACTTGTGTTTCTGCTCTTGTGTTTCTGCTCTTGTGTTTCAACTGCTTGAGTTTCAGCTCTTGTGTTTTAGCTGCTTGAGTTTCTGCTCTTGTGTTTCAGCTGCTTGAGTTTCAGCTGCTTAAGTTTCTGCTCTTGTGTTTCTGCTCATGTGTTTCAGCTGCTTGAGTTTCAGCTGCTTGAGTTTCAGCCGCTTGTGTTTCAGCCGCTTGTGTTTCAGCCGCTTGAGTTTCCGCTCTTGTGTTTCCGCTCTTGTGTTTCAGCTGCTTGTGTTTCAGCTGCTTGTGTTTCAGCTCTTGTGTTTCAGCTGCTTGTGTTTCAGCTGCTTGTGTTTCAGCTGCTTGTGTTTCTGCTCTTGTGTTTCAGTCGCTTGTGTTTCAGCTGTTTGTGTTTCTGCTCTTGTGTTTCTGCTCGTGTTTCTGCCACTTGTGTTTCTGCTCTTGTGTTTCTGCTCTTGTGTTTCAGCTGCTTGAGTTTCAGCTCTTGTGTTTTAGCTGCTTGAGTTTCTGCTCTTGTGTTTCTGCTCATGTGTTTCAGCTGCTTGAGTTTCAGCTGCTTGAGTTTCTGCCACTTGTGTTTCCGCTCTTGTGTTTCAGCTGCTTGTGTTTCAGCTGCTTGTGTTTCTGCTCTTGTGTTTCAGCTGCTTGAGTTTCTGCTCTTGTGTTTCAGCTGCTTGAGTTTCAGCTCTTGTGTTTCTGCTCATGTGTTTCAGCCGCTTGTGTTTCAGCTGCTTGAGTTTCAGCGGCTTGTGTTTCAGCCGCTTGTGTTTCAGCTGCTTGAGTTTCTGCCACTTGTGTTTCCGCTCTTGTGTTTCAGCTGCTTGTGTTTCAGCTGCTTGTGTTTCAGCTGTTTGTGTTTCTGCTCTTGTGTTTCTGCTCGTGTTTCTGCCACTTGTGTTTCTGCTCTTGTGTTTCTGCTCTTGTGTTTCAACTGCTTGAGTTTCAGCTCTTGTGTTTTAGCTGCTTGAGTTTCTGCTCTTGTGTTTCAGCTGCTTGAGTTTCTGCTCTTGTGTTTCAGCTGCTTGAGTTTCAGCTGCTTAAGTTTCTGCTCTTGTGTTTCAGCTGCTTGAGTTTCAGCTGCTTGAGTTTCAGCCGCTTGTGTTTCAGCCGCTTGTGTTTCAGCCGCTTGAGTTTCCGCTCTTGTGTTTCTGCTCTTGTGTTTCAACTGCTTGAGTTTCAGCTCTTGTGTTTTAGCTGCTTGAGTTTCAGCTCTTGTGTTTTAGCTGCTTGAGTTTCTGCTCTTGTGTTTCAGCTGCTTAAGTTTCTGCTCTTGTGTTTCTGCTCATGTGTTTCAGCCGCTTGTGTTTCAGCTGCTTGAGTTTCAGCCGCTTGTGTTTCAGCCGCTTGTGTTTCAGCTGCTTGAGTTTCAGCTGCTTGAGTTTCAGCCGCTTGTGTTTCAGCCGCTTGAGTTTCTGCTCTTGTGTTTCAGCTGCTTGAGTTTCTGCTCTTGTGTTTCAGCTCTTGTGTTTCAGCTGCTTGTGTTTCAGCCGCTTGTGTTTCAGCCGCTTGTGTTTCAGCTGCTTGTGTTTCTGCTCTTGTGTTTCAGTCGCTTGTGTTTCAGCTGTTTGTGTTTCTGCTCGTGTTTCTGCCACTTGTGTTTCAGCTGCTTGTGTTTCTGCTCATGTGTTTCAGCTGCTTGAGTTTCAGCTGCTTGAGTTTCAGCTGCTTGTGTTTCAGCTGCTTGAGTTTCTGCCACTTGTGTTTCCGCTCTTGTGTTTCAGCTGCTTGTGTTTCAGCTGCTTGTGTTTCAGCTGCTTGTGTTTCTGCTCTTGTGTTTCAGTCGCTTGTGTTTCAGCTGTTTGTGTTTCTGCTCTTGTGTTTCTGCTCGTGTTTCTGCCACTTGTGTTTCTGCTCTTGTGTTTCTGCTCTTGTGTTTCAGCTGCTTGAGTTTCAGCTCTTGTGTTTTAGCTGCTTGAGTTTCTGCTCTTGTGTTTCAGCTGCTTGAGTTTCTGCTCTTGTGTTTCAGCTGCTTGTGTTTCAGCTGCTTGAGTTTCTGCCACTTGTGTTTCCGCTCTTGTGTTTCAGCTGCTTGTGTTTCAGCTCTTGTGTTTCAGCTGCTTGTGTTTCAGCTGCTTGTGTTTCTGCTCTTGTGTTTCAGTCGCTTGTGTTTCAGCTGTTTGTGTTTCTGCTCTTGTGTTTCTGCTCTTGTGTTTTAGCTGCTTGAGTTTCAGCTCTTGTGTTTTAGCTGCTTGAGTTTCTGCTCTTGTGTTTCAGCTGCTTAAGTTTCTGCTCTTGTGTTTCTGCTCATGTGTTTCAGCTGCTTGAGTTTCTGCTCTTGTGTTTCAGCTGCTTGAGTTTCAGCTCTTGTGTTTCAGCTCTTGTGTTTCAGCTGCTTGTGTTTCAGCTGCTTGTGTTTCTGCTCATGTGTTTCAGCTGCTTGAGTTTCAGCTGCTTGAGTTTCAGCTGCTTGTGTTTCAGCTGCTTGTGTTTCTGCTCTTGTGTTTCAGTCGCTTGTGTTTCAGCTGTTTGTGTTTCTGTTCTTGTGTTTCTGCTCTTGTGTTTTAGCTGCTTGAGTTTCTGCTCTTGTGTTTTAGCTGCTTGAGTTTCAGCTCTTGTGTTTTAGCTGCTTGAGTTTCTGCTCTTGTGTTTCAGCTGCTTGAGTTTCTGCCACTTGTGTTTCAGCTCTTGTGTTTCAGCTGCTTGTGTTTCAGCTGCTTGTGTTTCTGCTCTTGTGTTTCAGTCGCTTGTGTTTCAGCTGTTTGTGTTTCTGCTCTTGTGTTTCTGCTCTTGTGTTTCAGCTGCTTGAGTTTCTGCCACTTGTGTTTCCGCTCTTGTGTTTCAGCTGCTTGTGTTTCAGCTGCTTGTGTTTCAGCTGCTTGTGTTTCTGCTCTTGTGTTTCAGTCGCTTGTGTTTCAGCTGTTTGTGTTTCTGCTCTTGTGTTTCTGCTCGTGTTTCTGCCACTTGTGTTTCTGCTCTTGTGTTTCTGCTCTTGTGTTTCAGCTGCTTGAGTTTCAGCTGCTTAAGTTTCTGCTCTTGAGTTTCTGCTCTTGTGTTTCAGCTGCTTGAGTTTCAGCTGCTTGAGTTTCAGCCGCTTGTGTTTCAGCCGCTTGTGTTTCAGCTGCTTGAGTTTCAGCTGCTTGAGTTTCAGCCGCTTGTGTTTCAGCCGCTTGAGTTTCTGCTCTTGTGTTTCAGCTGCTTGAGTTTCTGCTCTTGTGTTTCTGCTCATGTGTTTCAGCTGCTTGTGTTTCAGCCGCTTGAGTTTCAGCTGCTTGAGTTTCAGCCGCTTGTGTTTCAGCTGCTTGAGTTTCTGCTCTTGTGTTTCAGCTGCTTGAGTTTCTGCTCTTGTGTTTCAGCTGCTTGAGTTTCAGCTGCTTGTGTTTCAGCCTTGTGTTTCAGCTGCTTGTGTTTTAGCTGCTTGTGTTTCTGCTCTTGTGTTTCAGCTGCTGGAGTTTCTGCTCTTGTGTTTCAGCTGCTTGAGTTTCAGCTGCTTGTGTTTCAGCTCTTGTGTTTCAGCTGCTTGTGTTTCAGCTGCTTGTGTTTCTGCTCTTGTGTTTCAGTCGCTTGTGTTTCAGCTGTTTTTGTTTCTGCTCGTGTTTCTGCCACTTGTGTTTCAGCTGCTTGTGTTTTAGCTGCTTGTGTTTCTGCTCTTGTGTTTCAGTCGCTTGTGTTTCTGCTGTTTGTGTTTCTGCTCTTGTGTTTCTGCTCTTTTCTGCCACTTGTGTTTCTGCTCTTGTGTTTCTGCTCTTGTGTTTCAGCTGCTTGTGTTTCAGCCGCTTGAGTTTCAGCTGCTTGAGTTTCAGCCGCTTGTGTTTCAGCCGCTTGTGTTTCAGCCGCTTGAGTTTCTGCTCTTGTGTTTCAGCTGCTTGAGTTTCAGCTGCTTGTGTTTCAGCTCTTGTGTTTCAGCTGCTTGTGTTTCTGCTCTTGTGTTTCAGTCGCTTGTGTTTCAGCTGTTTGTGTTTCTGCTCGTGTTTTTGCCACTTGTGTTTCAGCTGCTTGTGTTTCTGCTCATGTGTTTCAGCTGCTTGAGTTTCAGCTGCTTGAGTTTCAGCTCTTGTGTTTCAGCTGCTTGAGTTTCTGCTCTTGTGTTTCAGCTGCTTGAGTTTCTGCTCTTGTGTTTCAGCTGCTTGAGTTTCAGCTGCTTGTGTTTCTGCTCTTGTGTTTCAGTCGCTTGTGTTTCGGCTGTTTGTGTTTCTGCTCTTGTTTCTGCCACTTGTGTTTCTGCTGCTTGTGTTTCTGCTCTTGTGTTTCAACTGCTTGAGTTTCAGCTCTTGTGTTTTAGCTGCTTGAGTTTCAGCTCTTGTGTTTTAGCTGCTTGAATTTCTGCTCTTGTGTTTCAGCTGCTTAAGTTTCTGCTCTTGTGTTTCTGCTCATGTGTTTCAGCTGCTTGTGTTTCAGCCGCTTGAGTTTCAGCTGCTTGTGTTTCAGCTCTTGTGTTTCAGCTGCTTGTGTTTCAGCTGCTTGTGTTTCTGCTCTTGTGTTTCTGTCGCTTGTGTTTCAGCTGTTTGTGTTTCTGCTCTTGTGTTTCTGCTCTTGTGTTTCAACTGCTTGAGTTTCAGCTCTTGTGTTTTAGCTGCTTGAGTTTCAGCTCTTGTGTTTTAGCTGCTTGAGTTTCTGCTCTTGTGTTTCAGCTGCTTAAGTTTCTGCTCTTGTGTTTCTGCTCATGTGTTTCAGCCGCTTGTGTTTCAGCTGCTTGAGTTTCAGCTGCTTGAGTTTCAGCCGCTTGTGTTTCAGCTGTTTGTGTTTCTGCTCGTGTGTTTCTGCTCTTGTGTTTCAGCTGCTTGAGGTTCTGCTCTTGTGTTTCAGCTGCTTGAGTTTCTCTCTTGTGTTTCAGCTGCTTGAGTTTCAGCTGCTTGTGTTTCAGCTCTTGTGTTTCAGCTGCTTGTGTTTCAGCTGCTTGTGTTTCTGCTCTTGTGTTTCAGTCGCTTGTGTTTCAGCTGTTTGTGTTTCTGCTCGTGTTTCTGCCACTTGTGTTTCAGCGGCTTGTGTTTCTGCTCTTGTGTTTCAGTCGCTTGTGTTTCAGCTGTTTGTGTTTCTGCTCTTGTGTTTCTGCTCTTGTGTTTCAGCTGCTTGAGTTTCAGCTCTTGTGTTTTAGCTGCTTGAGTTTCTGCTCTTGTGTTTCAGCTGCTTGAGTTTCAGCTGCTTGAGTTTCAGCCGCTTGTGTTTCAGCCGCTTGTGTTTCAGCTGCTTGAGTTTCAGCTGCTTGTGTTTCAGCCGCTTGTGTTTCAGCCGCTTGTGTTTCAGCGGCTTGAGTTTCTGCTCTTGTGTTTCAGCTGCTTGAGTTTCTGCTCTTGTGTTTCAGCTGCTTGAGTTTCAGCTGCTTGTGTTTCAGCTGCTTGAGTTTCTGCCACTTGTGTTTCAGCTCTTGTGTTTCAGCTGCTTGTGTTTCAGCTGCTTGTGTTTCTGCTCTTGTGTTTCAGTCGCTTGTGTTTCAGCTGTTTGTGTTTCTGCTCTTGTGTTTCTGCTCTTGTGTTTCAGCTGCTTGAGTTTCTGCCACTTGTGTTTCCGCTCTTGTGTTTCAGCTGCTTGTGTTTCAGCTGCTTGTGTTTCAGCTGCTTGTGTTTCTGCTCTTGTGTTTCAGTCGCTTGTGTTTCAGCCGTTTGTGTTTCTGCTCGTGTTTCTGCCACTTGTGTTTCTGCTCTTGTGTTTCTGCTCTTGTGTTTCTGCTCTTGTGTTTCAGCTGCTTGAGTTTCAGCTCTTGTGTTTTAGCTGCTTGAGTTTCAGCTCTTGTGTTTTAGCTGCTTGAGTTTCTGCTCTTGTGTTTCAGCTGCTTGTGTTTCAGCCGCTTGTGTTTCAGCCGCTTGTGTTTCTGCTCTTGTGTTTCAGCTGCTTGAGTTTCAGCTGCTTGTGTTTCAGCCGCTTGTGTTTCAGCCGCTTGTGTTTCAGCCGCTTGAGTTTCCGCTCTTGTGTTTCTGCTCTTGTGTTTCAGGTGCTTGTGTTTCAGCTGCTTGTGTTTCTGCTCTTGTGTTTCAGTCGCTTGTGTTTCAGCTGTTTGTGTTTCTGCTCTTGTGTTTCTGCTCTTGTGTTTCAGCTGCTTGAGTTTCAGCTCTTGTGTTTTAGCTGCTTGAGTTTCTGCTCTTGTGTTTCAGCTGCTTGAGTTTCTGCTCTTGTGTTTCAGCTGCTTGAGTTTCAGCTGCTTAAGTTTCTGCTCTTGTGTTTCTGCTCATGTGTTTCAGCTGCTTGAGTTTCAGCTGCTTGAGTTTCAGCCGCTTGTGTTTCAGCCGCTTGTGTTTCAGCTGCTTGAGTTTCAGCTGCTTGAGTTTCAGCCGCTTGTGTTTCAGCCGCTTGAGTTTCTGCTCTTGTGTTTCAGCTGCTTGAGTTTCTGCTCTTGTGTTTCAGCTCTTGTGTTTCAGCTGCTTGTGTTTCAGCGCTTGTGTTTCAGCTGCTTGTGTTTCAGCCGCTTGTGTTTCAGCCGCTTGAGTTTCTGCTCTTGTGTTTCAGCTGCTTGAGTTTCAGCTCTTGTGTTTTAGCTGCTTGAGTTTCTGCTCTTGTGTTTCAGCTGCTTAAGTTTCTGCTCTTGTGTTTCTGCTCATGTGTTTCAGCTGCTTGTGTTTCAGCCGCTTGAGTTTCAGCTGCTTGAGTTTCAGCCGCTTGTGTTTCAGCTGCTTGAGTTTCTGCCACTTGTGTTTCAGCTGCTTGAGTTTCTGCTCTTGTGTTTCAGCTGCTTGAGTTTCAGCTGCTTGTGTTTCAGCTCTTGTGTTTCAGCTCTTGTGTTTCGGCTGCTTGTGTTTCAGCCGCTTGTGTTTCAGCCGCTTGAGTTTCTGCTCTTGTGTTTCAGCTGCTTGAGTTTCTGCTCTTGTGTTTCAGCTCTTGTGTTTCAGCTGCTTGAGTTTCAGCTGCTTGAGTTTCAGCTGCTTGTGTTTCAGCTGCTTGAGTTTCTGCTCTTGTGTTTCAGTCGCTTGTGTTTCAGCTGTTTGTGTTTCTGCTCTTGTGTTTCTGCTCTTGTGTTTCAGCTGCTTGTGTTTCAGCCGCTTGTGTTTCAGCCGCTTGAGTTTCTGCTCTTGTGTTTCAGCTGCTTGAGTTTCAGCTGCTTGTGTTTCAGCTCTTGTGTTTCAGCTGCTTGTGTTTCAGCTGCTTGTGTTTCAGCTGCTTGAGTTTCAGCTGCTTGAGTTTCAGCTGCTTGTGTTTCAGCTGCTTGAGTTTCTGCCACTTGTGTTTCCGCTCTTGTGTTTCAGCTGCTTGTGTTTCAGCTGCTTGTGTTTTAGCTGCTTGAGTTTCTGCTCTTGTGTTTCAGCTGCTTGAGTTTCTGCTCTTGTGTTTCAGCTGCTTGAGTTTCAGCTGCTTAAGTTTCAGCCGCTTGTGTTTCAGCCGCTTGTGTTTCAGCCGCTTGAGTTTCCGCTCTTGTGTTTCCGCTCTTGTGTTTCAGCTCTTGTGTTTCTGCTCATGTGTTTCAGCTGCTTGAGTTTCAGCTGCTTGAGTTTCAGCCGCTTGTGTTTCAGCCGCTTGTGTTTCAGCCGCTTGAGTTTCTGCTCTTGTGTTTCAGCTGCTTGAGTTTCAGCTGCTTGTGTTTCAGCTCTTGTGTTTCAGCTGCTTGTGTTTCTGCTCTTGTGTTTCAGTCGCTTGTGTTTCAGCTGTTTGTGTTTCTGCTCGTGTTTCTGCCACTTGTGTTTCAGCTGCTTGTGTTTCTGCTCTTGTGTTTCAACTGCTTGAGTTTCAGCTCTTGTGTTTTAGCTGCTTGAGTTTCAGCTCTTGTGTTTTAGCTGCTTGAGTTTCTGCTCTTGTGTTTCAGCTGCTTAAGTTTCTGCTCTTGTGTTTCTGCTCATGTGTTTCAGCTGCTTGAGTTTCAGCTGCTTGAGTTTCAGCCGCTTGTGTTTCAGCCGCTTGTGTTTCAGCCGCTTGAGTTTCCGCTCTTGTGTTTCCGCTCTTGTGTTTCAGCTGCTTGTGTTTCAGCTGCTTGAGTTTCAGCTCTTGTGTTTTAGCTGCTTGAGTTTCAGCTCTTGTGTTTTAGCTGCTTGAGTTTCTGCTCTTGTGTTTCAGCTGCTTAAGTTTCTGCTCTTGTGTTTCTGCTCATGTGTTTCAGC
>SSNP01000311.1:173014-200262 GCA_006937955.1 Pachypanchax playfairii | reverse complement strand
TTCTGCTCTTGTGTTTCAGCTCTTGTGTTTCTGCTCTTGTGTTTCAGCTGCTTGAGTTTCAGCTCTTGTGTTTTAGCTGCTTGGTTTCAGCTCTTGTGTTTTAGCTGCTTGAGTTTCTGCTCTTGTGTTTCCGCTCTTGTGTTTCAGCTGCTTGTGTTTCAGCTGCTTGTGTTTCTGCTCTTGTGTTTCTGCTCATGTGTTTCAGCTGCTTGAGTTTCAGCTGTTTTGTTTCAGCTCTTGTGTTTCAGCTCTTGTGTTTCAGCTGCTTGTGTTTCAGCTGCTTGTGTTTCTGCTCTTGTGTTTCAGTCGCTTGTGTTTCAGCTGTTTGTGTTTCTGCTCTTGTGTTTCTGCTCTTGTGTTTCAGCTCTTGTGTTTCTGCTCATGTGTTTCAGCTGCTTGAGTTTCAGCTGCTTGAGTTTCAGCCGCTTGTGTTTCCGCTCTTGTGTTTCAGCTGCTTGTGTTTCAGCTCTTGTGTTTCAGCTGCTTGTGTTTCAGCTGCTTGTGTTTCAGCTGCTTGTGTTTCAGCTCTTGTGTTTCAGCTGCTTGTGTTTCAGCTCTTGTGTTTCAGTCGCTTGTGTTTCAGCTGTTTGTGTTTCTGCTCTTGTGTTTCTGCTCTTGTGTTTCAGCTGCTTGAGTTTCAGCTCTTGTGTTTTAGCTGCTTGAGTTTCTGCTCTTGTGTTTCAGCTGCTTAAGTTTCTGCTCTTGTGTTTCTGCTCTTGTGTTTCTGCTCATGTGTTTCAGCTGCTTGAGTTTCAGCTGCTTGAGTTTCAGCCGCTTGTGTTTCAGCCGCTTGTGTTTCAGCCGCTTGTGTTTCAGCCGCTTGAGTTTCCGCTCTTGTGTTTCCGCTCTTGTGTTTCAGCTGCTTGTGTTTCAGCTGCTTGTGTTTCAGCTGCTTGAGTTTCAGCTCTTGTGTTTTAGCTGCTTGAGTTTCAGCTCTTGTGTTTTAGCTGCTTGAGTTTCTGCTCTTGTGTTTCAGCTGCTTGAGTTTCTGCTCTTGTGTTTCAGCTGCTTGAGTTTCAGCTGCTTGTGTTTCAGCTCTTGTGTTTCAGCTGCTTGTGTTTCTGCTCTTGTGTTTCAGTCGCTTGTGTTTCAGCTGTTTGTGTTTCTGCTCGTGTTTCTGCCACTTGTGTTTCTGCTCTTGTGTTTCTGCTCTTGTGTTTCAACTGCTTGAGTTTCTGCTCTTGTGTTTCAGCTGCTTAAGTTTCTGCTCTTGTGTTTCTGCTCATGTGTTTCAGCTGCTTGAGTTTCAGCTGCTTGAGTTTCAGCCGCTTGTGTTTCAGCTGATTGTGTTTCAGTCGCTTGTGTTTCAGCCGCTTGAGTTTCCGCTCTTGTGTTTCCGCTCTTGTGTTTCTGCCACTTGTGTTTCAGCTCTTGTGTTTCTGCCACTTGTGTTTCAGCTGTTTGTGTTTCTGCTCTTGTGTTTCTGCCACTTGTGTTTCAGCTGTTGTTCTGTCAGTCACTTGTGATCATTGGTAAGAGATGGAACGTAGACCATCAGTAGTGCTTTTAGTTCATCTATCTCTTCACCAAAACAGACTGTAAAATCTTAGTTCACTTGTTGATCATCTGCTCAGTTTTATCCTGACTCATGAACACAACCTGAGGAACTTGAAACTCCTTCACTTGAAAAAGCAGCTGACTTAGGAATCCACACTCTCACAACTGAAGTCCGTGACCTCAGACTTGGAGGAGAACTAATCCTCACTGCAAACATCTCCAGTGGCTCCTGGAGGTCTAAACATGAGCACATCTTCTAAATAAATCCTCAGCAGAGTAAACTGGAAGAACCTCTTTCTGTAGTTTCAGCCCAAAAATGTTATGAGTCCATAAACAATCATAGGAGAGAGTCCAGTACCCCATACTGCTAAAGCATCATCAACAGGCCTAACCACGCAATCGTCAGGCTCTTTAAACAGGCCATTTCAAACACATTTCAGGACTTTGTGGTTATTTCTTAAGTATTAACCAGTAATATGAAACATTTTATATCTAAAAAACGTCAGGAAACACTGATTAACAGACCTTTCAATCTGCCTGCACTAAAATTCCGGTGGTTCCGTCAGGCTTCGAGCAGCAGCTCATTAATATTCATTATTCGAATTTGCTGGACTCAGATTGGCTAACAAACTAGCCTATGAGAGCAAGGTATACTGTTTCCTGCCCCGCTGCGCATGGTAACAGTTCACATAGCAAAGAGCAAAGGAGTTGTGATGAAACAGATACAGGCTGTTAGAACTCAGGAGAACTCAGGTTTTATCACCACCTGTGTAGTTTGAGAGATTAAAACTGAAAGAGAAGTTGTTGATCTGTTTTCACCCACTATGAAGGTAAGAACACCTGTGGAGCTAAAATATTCAACAGAAACCTCAGAAACACTGTTTTTAATGGAAGGACCTCTTTAACATCCAAAAAAGTAAAAGAAAACAGACAAATAAAGCCCGGTTAGGTAAAGTCCCCCACACTCTCCAGTGTCCTCAAAGCAAACCTAAAAAACTGGTCCAACTGGTCACCTGCTGCAGTTAGAGGTCCAGTTTAAAGAAGGTCACAAAACCTTCAGCTGAAGTCCATCAAGTCTTCCAGTTGCTGCTTGTTCGTGTTAAACTCTGTGTCTGATTCAGTCTGTGTGTGTGTGTGTGTGTGTGTGTGTGGGGGGGTGATGGGTAGTGGTGCCCAACTGTGTTGTGATCTGCCTTGCAACATTTGAAATAGACTCTTTTATCCCAGAATGCTTTGCTCTCTTTCTCCCCAGATGGGAAAACATGAAAAACAAAATATTTCAAACATAAAAATGAGTGATGGCCTCGTCTTCAATCGCCAAGATACATTTGTTTAAAATTCACCTCCTCTGAGAATCTGGCTGAGCTCTTTACACTGAAACATCTGGAAAATGTGTTCTACGCTTGTTTCTTCTTTATTCACTGCATCACACACATCTGCAACGCTGCTCATCTCTCCAAGACTTTAGATCCATTGTTGCATGAAATGTGGAGAATATCAGAGAGCTGGAAATGTTTGCCTGTAAATTACAGGCTGCGCTGCTTTTACAGGGTTTTCTGTAAAGCAGATTAACAACAAACTGTAATCCTGTGCAGGTTGGTCAGTTCAGTAACTGCAGAACCGATACTCACGTCACCTGATGCAGAGATCGTTAAACAAACTTACATATAATTTGTAACAACAGCAAACTGAATACCTAATGAATCTTCCTCAGCAGCGTCTCTATAACAGCAGGACGTTGATCTGGAGCCTACAGGTGTGTGTTAACACCAAACACAGCAGCACAGACCTCAGAGAAGCAGCTGCTGGAAGGGTCAAAGGTCACTTCTAAACTCTTTGGTATCCATCGTTGTACAGAGAAAAAGATTCATAAGTGGAAACAGTTCAGACAGCAGCTGAATGTCCCAGCAGGTTCTCCTAGAGGTCAGTTAGTAGGTTAAAGGTTAAAGTTCATGACACGACCTGCAGCTCCTGTTTCATCGTCTTCATGGTTCTGTCAGGCAGACGTTTCTCACAATCAGGAACATTTTCAGGAATATCAACCAGAAGAAGAGGTTTGTTGATTTTACCCATTCTGTTGTTATGATCTGTTACCATGGTAACCACTGATAAAGATGGAGACGGCTGCTTGATAAGGGATGAAATTTCTTCTGTATCAGTTCAAATGAGATTTAAATCAAATAAACCCAAAATAAATCAGCTGGGAAACAGAAACATGGACTGTGTCTCTAGTCTCATTGTCCAGACTGAAAACAGGACGTGCTGCAGGTCACAGTCATACATACATGTGACCACCATGTCTGAATCAGTGATGAGAACGTGGTGCTGAAGGTTCAACATGTGTGAACAGAAGCTAATGGATGAACACTTGGACTAACGATGAAACCTCCAGAGAGTCAGATGTTTCCTGAAGAGGAGGCCGAAAGGTGAAGCTGTTCACACTGTTATCGAGTTTGAAGAGAAGCTGTCAAAGCTCCAGATATCTGCAAGTAATCAGGGTCAGAGTGATTGACAGCATGAGGCTCAGGCTGTCAGGATGAGTTAGATGATCGGAGTGGAGCAGCAGAAACGCAGCCGAAGACGATAACGTCACTGAGAGCTGCTGATTTATTCCAGCTTTCACAACTCGTAAACAAGATAAACGTTCAGCCAGGCTCGGCTCAATGTTGGTGAGCTACAGGGACGGGAATGTTCTGACATGCAGAGGAGACACATGTGCTGTCTGAGTCCTTACATGTGTCCACATGTGTCCTTCCTGTGCTACTTTTCATGAAGCTGATTGTGTCTTTGTTCATTTTATTTTTATTCTTTTTAATGTGTCTCGGGCTGTTTTGTCTTTCACTGTCCTTTTCTGTCTCACTTCAGGGTCTTTGTCTGCTTTTTTGTTGATTATCAGTCTTGTGTTGGTTGAAAGTGTTTGAGGGTTTAATGTTTAGTTTGTATTGAGATGCTTGTGAGTCAGATGTGTTGTTGTGCCTTTTGTTTTGGAATTTCTGTTAAAAACTGTGAGGATGTTCCTTTTCCTGAAGATCCTGCTGTTTTTTGCCTTTTTCTGTAAAGATTTTATAATCTTATATTCTTTTGTGCAAAGATGCAGGATTTGTTGCTCTTCTTTCTCCATGTATTTCATCCATGTAGCCTGTAGCGCCACCTGCTGACTACAAGTCACACAGTTCATTCAGTCCAAAGGAGACACTTCTGAAGTTGTCTTTATTGTGACAGTTGGGAGGAAAGCAGCCAGCAGTGTGTGGTCACTGGGTGAAAGGCAGCTCCCGTTGTGGAACTGGGATGTTGGCTGAAAGCCTCCCTGCAGGCTGGTGAATCAGCAGACGAGTGCGTGAGCTGCTGCTTCCTTCAGACAATAATTAATCAGCGTCAACAGGGACTGAGGGACAGACAGGCTGTGCTGCATGTCCTGCTCTATTGACTGGCGCGCTGGTCTGCAGACTAAATATTAAACTCACAGATAGCGCTGCGGTGACCTGGATACACACACACAGTCAGGTGGGCTGCTGCTTTGTGTTTGTGTGTGCTGTATCGCTGTCATTTCCAGCACTGATAGGACACATTATCTTTACACAGTGATAAAGAGACACTGACCCACTTCTGTCCCTCACCTGGCACCAGGTACACTGCCTGATGAACAAGAACCATCTGATCTTTGCATCAACGGTAATCTGAAGGAGACCAGCAGTATGAAAACTTTATTATAAAAAGGGTTAAAACTACAGAACATGTTGAGCCTGGACCTGGTCTGGTTTCTGATCAGGTTTTAAATGGATTTATAGATATTGAAATTTTGTCGGCTCTTGGAAAGGGTTCTAGACTTTGAAACAGGTTCTTTTTACATTTGGCCTAGTTTCTAAACTGTTTTTAGTTTATATTTATAGAGGGGATAAGCCAGGCTTTTTACATTGGCCAGTGTAAATGTCACCCCTTCTCATTTTAACTATACGGCCTGTTTTACTGCTCCAGTTTGTTTGTTTTACCGTACTTTGTTGTATAACTTTTAACTGTTTTATGATGTGAATATTTCATTCTTTGTGTCGTGTTATCCTGTGCAGCGCGTTGGTTGGTGGTAATGCCATCTTAAAAGCACTTTTATAAATAAGTATGGTATGGTATGGTATGGTAATGCTATGGTATGCTATGCTATGCTATGCTATGCTATGCTATGCTATGCTATGCTATGGTGGTATGGAGGAGCAGAGGGCAGCCATCTTGAACAGCGCCCGGGGGGCAGTTGCCCAAGGATACTTCGACACGTAGTATCTTGCCAGGACACGGGATCATGACCTCCTTCCCGACAGACTACAGCCACCCCGAGGCAATGGCGGGTTCAGTTTCTTGCCCAAGGATACTTTGATGTAGCTTGCCGGCACCGGGGATCGAACCCGCCATCTTTTAGGGCGATCTCCCTTCCGCTAGACTAATATACACACAATTCTATGTTTTATACATATATACGCAGACCTTGTTTCTCCGGGCGACGTCTGAGCCGTCATCTCATGTGTTTCATTATCTCTCATCATGGTATGAAGTAGGCGTAGGCATGAAGGGCCTTGTCCAAGGACCCACACTGGATGGTGTTCATAGCTCACTGTTCATAGCTGGATGGATTTAGCTAGGTTTTTTTTTTCCCTAGGTGGGAATCGAACCCGGTCTCCCAGGTCTCCCACATACTTGGAAGATGAAGGTGACAATAGTACCCGTGGTAATCGGAGCACTTGGGGCAGTAACCCCCAAACTGGAGGAATGGCTCCAGCAGATCTCTGGAAGAACCTCAGACATCTCAGTCCAGACAAGTGCAGTACTCGGAACAGCTAAAACATTTTGTTAATTTACCTCAGCTGCATTGAAGCAGGGGCACATCTAACACATGCAGGACCGTATGCCTTGAGGACCAGGGTTGGGAAACACTGATGTTGCGGTTGGTAGATCTGTTGCCTTAGAGAGGGAAGGGTTCGAATCCAGGCTGGGGCCTTTCTGCATGGAGTTTGCATATTCTCCCTGTGGATGGTGGGTTTTCTCCGGGGATTCCGGTTTCCTTCTACAGTCCAAGAGAGGTTAATTGGCAACTCTAAATTGTCCCTAGTGTATATATAGGTGTGAATGGTTGTTTGTCTATGTGTGGCCCTGTGATGGACTGGCGACCTGTCCAGGGTGTCCCCTGCCTCTCATCCAAAGACTGCCAGAGGTAGACACCAGCTCCCAGCGACCCTGAAAGAGGAAAAAGCGGGTTTAGAAAATGGATGGATGGAGGGTCTAGAGGAGGATAACAAAGATGGAGGCAGCAGGAGTAGAATGAGTGTAAATGGAAACAGCGTAGCATCAAGAATAAGCAGTTTTTTACAGGTGGTGAGAGAGAGAGAAGCGATTCCTTACTGTCACACAGGTAAGTGATGATTCTTCACTGGATATTTTCTACTTCAGACTTCAGTCTGGGGAGCTCACACAGGGATCAATGAAGAGGCAGCTTAAACACAAAAGGTGAAAAAACACGAGAAATTTCTTCAAAATCAAACATGTGATAAAGGAACAGGACACTGGCCAAGACAATGACTGAACAGTCTGGTATTATTACACCGCCAACCGTCAGCGTCAGAAACATCAAGTTTACATGTAAAGTCCATGGTGGAGTCCGTCAGAGGGACGTCAGAGGGACGTCAGAGGGGCGTCAGAGGGGCGTCAGAGGGGCGTCAGAGGGACGTCAGAGGGACGTCAGAGGGGCGTCAGAGGGGCGTCAGAGGGGCGTCAGAGGGACGTCAGAGGGGCGTCAGAGGGGCGTCAGAGGGACGTCAGAGGGGCGTCAGAGTCTCTGCGGCGCTTTGTGAGCATTAGCAGCATCAACTTTCAAAGCTTTTCAAGCGTTTCAGGCGTTGAAGCTTGAAATGCAAGCAACGAAGAAGTTCAGCTAGCTGAACTTTTGACGCTCTTGAAGAGGCATGTCAACCAATCAGAGCGTCTCATCGTAGTGACATAGTGACGTCACTGCGCGTAACCTGAATGAAGCAGGAAGTCTTCAAACAGGGAGCGAGACAGACGGCAGTAGCGCTGGAAGCTAACCTCATCCATATGTAGCTCCTGGAGCAAATGGTTTAACTCCTAAAACTCAGAACGCATCTGAAGAATGGAGTGTGTCCACAAACGGAGTAAATAAAGCCACGCCACTCTCTCTATATGATCCACCATAGCTCCGAACATCCGATAACAAAGGAAGCCCCGCCTACACGCTCTTTTTAACGGTCAGGAGTTACAAGCTTCAAACTTGCAGCATTATGAACGATGCTTGACGTTGACAAAGCGGCCGGTGTGAACGCACCATCAGAGTATGGAAGGTGCTGAGTTACTCCCAGATGCAACCCAGTTAGCTCCTTCAGCTAGGACTCACCTGAAGGAAAACAAACAGGAAAATCGAGTAAAAAAGGGGAAAGTATGAAAAACTCCTCAAAACCCCAGAACCCTAACCTTGCACCAGTCCACAACAAAACTCATCTCAAGGCACCACATGTACACATGACCAGTTCACATCAAAAGTCCACATCAAAGCAAATTATACACAATCAATTTGGTGCAACTGTAACTGTATGAAATACCAATTAGTAAAATGTTTCCTGTCTAAAAGAACCAGCCGACTGCATCGAATCTTCAGTTGAAACTGGTAGTAAAGAGTAACATGATGAGAATCTGATAAGCACATGCCTGATAACATGAACAGAGTCCAGATTCAGAAAGGAGGAGCTTCCAGTCGGAGTCAGAAGAACCTGATGACGTGTTCCTGCAGTGTTGCTGATATTTACAGAGTAATTCAGATGTGACTGAACAGCCCCACTGAGCACGTGCAAACATTTACACAGTGAGTGTGCACCTGGTGACCCACAGCCAGCTTCTGAGCTGGGTCAAAGTGATCTGTCTGAGCTCTCAGGTGACGTGTCAGCTTCACACCGAATTGATTCCTCACGGGCCGATTATCTGGGTAATGATTATCAAGGTAGGACATTAGTGTGGTTGGGGGGGTGGGCTGTTTTGTCTGATGCCATGGGCCTTGTTTATGGGGGGGACAGGGGGGACATGTCCCCCCCATGTTTTGCTGAGCAAAACAAAGTAAAAAGTGGAAAGTCGCTAGTTTCTTATAAAAATCATCTGTCAAAATCATCATTCTTCACAAAGAATGGATTCAGTGACAATGACGCTGATGTATAAATTTAACAGAACCTTTCCCTTGGCCTGCATGGGGGACCTGCGACTGCATTTTTTCCAAGAAATGCCCTTTTTCTACTTTTTTGCAGGACTACGGTAGACAAATATATATATATACAGTGGGGCAAAAAAGTATTTAGTCAGCCACCAATTGTGTAAGTTCTCCCACTTAAAAAGATCAGAGAGGCCTGTAATTTTCATCATAGGTATACCTCAACTATGAGAGACAAAATGAGGAAAAAAATCCAGAAAATCACATTGTCTGATTTTTAAAGAATTTATTTGCAAATTATGGTGGAAAATAAGTATTTGGTCACCTACAAACAAGTAAGATTTCTGGCTTTCACAGACCTGTAACTTCTTTAAGAGGCTCCTCGGTCCTCCACTCGTTACCTGTATTAATGGCACCTGTGTGAACTCGTTATCAGTATAAAAGACACCTGTCCACAACCTCAAACAGTCACGCTCCAAACTCCACTATGGCCAAGACCAAAGAGCTGTCAAAGGACACCAGAAACAAAATTGTAGACCTTCACCAGGCTGGGAAGACTGAATCTGCAATAGGTAAGCAGCTTGGTGTGAAGAAATCAACTGTGGGAGCAATTATTAGAAAATGGAAGACATACAAGACCACTGATAATCTCCCTCGATCTGGGGCTCCACGCAAGATCTCACCCCGTGGGGTCAAAATGATCACAAGAACGGTGAGCAAAAATCCCAGAACCACACGGAGGGACCTAGTGAATGACCTGCAGAGAGCTGGGACCAAAGTAACAAAGGCTACCATCAGTAACACACTACGCCGCCAGGGACTCAAATCCTGCAGTGCCAGACGTGTCCCCCTGCTGAAGCCAGGACACGTCCAGGCCCGTCTGCGGTTTGCTAGAGAGCATTTGGATGATCCAGAAGAGGATTGGGAGAACATCATATGGTCAGATGAAACCAAAATAGAACTTTTTGGTAGAAACTCAACTTGTCGTGTTTGGAGGGGAAAGAATGCTGAGTTGGATCCAAAGAACACCTTACCTACTGTAAAGCATGGGGGTGGAAACATCATGCTTTGGGGCTGTTTTTCTGCAAGGGGACCAGGACGACTGATCCGTGTAAAGGAAAGAATGAATGGGGCCATGTATCGTAAGATTTTGAGTGAAAACCTCCTTCCATCAGCAAGGGCATTGAAAATGAGACGTGGCTGGGTCTTTCAGCATGACAATGATCCCAAACACACCGCCCGGGCAACGAAGGAGTGGCTTCGTAAGAAGCATTTCAAGGTCCTGGAGTGGCCTAGCCAGTCTCCAGATCTCAACCCCATAGAAAATCTCTGGAGGGAGTTGAAAGTCCGTGTTGCCCAGCGTCAGCCCCAAAACATCACTGCTCTAGAGGAGATCTGCATGGAGGAATGGGCCAAAATACCAGCAACAGTGTGTGAAAACCTTGTGAAGACTTACAGAAAACGTTTGACCTCTGTCATTGCCAACAAACGCTATATAACAAAGTATTGAGATTAACTTTTGTTATTGACCAAATACTTATTTTCCACCATAATTTGCAAATAAATTCTTTAAAAATCAGACAATGTGATTTTCTGGATTTTTTTTCCTCATTTTGTCTCTCATAGTTGAGGTATACCTATGATGAAAATTACAGGCCTCTCTGATCTTTTTAAGTGGGAGAACTTACACAATTGGTGGCTGACTAAATACTTTTTTGCCCCACTGTATATATCATGAAATATGCAGTCAGAAATGCTTCAAAAATCGCCTCCGGCCATTGGTAAGTTGTTGACTTCTGGGGGCCGCTTAAGGCCCCCAGACCCCCGGCCGCTAGTGCTTCGGCCCCTCGGGCCTCTTATTGACCCCCCCATTATATCTTATTAAACAAGGCCCTTGTCTGATGCTTTAATTTTAAAGACTAATAACTCAATCATTATCCCAGGGTTTATAAATGGTGGTTCAGAGACCCGAAAAGGGCCAAGCAAGGGTTCCTCAGTTTGGGGATTTTAAAATGAATAAGGATGTACAAATAGAGAGCAGCCATTGTTGTTTAGATATAACTGACTCAAATGTCATTGTAAAATGCTGAAAGAGCCGAGGAGAAACAGTTATGGTGCATTCACACCGGCCCAGGAGTCAGCGTTACAAGCATCAAGATTACATGTAAAGTCTATGGCTGAGTCCGTCAGACGGGCGTCAGAGTCTCTGCAGCGCTTTGTGAGCATTAGCAGCTTCAACTTTTCAAGCTTTTCTTGCGTTTCAAACGGCATAGCTTGAAACGCGAGCAACGCAGAAGTTGAACTGAACTCTTGACAGCTTGAAGCGGCGCATTAACCAATCAGAGCGTCTCATGGTAGTGATGTCACGGCACGTAACTTTAATGACACAGGAACAAGAAAAACATCATTTCAATAATGGAAGACAAGCTTATTGCTAATGCACCCGACATCGACGTTGTCTAGTTTTATTAAGCAAATAAAGCCGAGCCACTTGATTTGATCCGCCATAGTTCAGAACATACGGTAACAGAGGAAGCCCCGCCTACGTGCTCTGTTCTGTTCAGAAGCTGCAGGTGTTACAAGCTTCAACATACAAACATCAAACTGGAAGCGTTGTGAGCGTTGCTTGATGCTGATAAAGCCTTTGGTGTGAACGCACCATTAGAAGAATAGTTAACAAATGAAATTTACAGGTACATTTTCACATAAACACATTAATAACTTCATATTAATGAACAACTCTCAATTTTTTTACCTTTAAATGAGCTGAAAGGTTTTTAAATTGCTGCTATTCTTAAATCAGTACTAAATAACTTTTCTGCAGCCGTGTCTCAGACAGGTGTTGCTGGAACCGGTGTTCTATTGAAATATGCTACCTGTTGAGATACTGATTGAGATACTGATACTGCTACTGATTGCTTCTGTACGTGTGCAGGTCTACAGTCTTGACTTCCATAAACAGATTTATTGTTTATTTTTGTTTCTATATTTTTCCATAAATACATTTTACCTATCAAATAAATTCTCCCAGGACAGAAACACTAAATATGATGTTATTTTTACTTTCTTTACATTGTCAGAGCAACAGGCAAATGTTTGGACACACCCAGAGGAGAAGGACCCAACAATGGCTGATAAGGACCCAGAGGACTTTTATATAGAAAATATCAGAGAAGGATCATAAAAATATGTTTAAATAATTAACAGGAAACACTCACTATAAACAAGAATACTGTATAAACTTCTAATAACATCTTGTTATGAAATAAGTTGTTAATTTGTACTATGGAGGCATTTTTCATCAGGGCAGCATAAATCACCAGAACACCACTTCCTGCTGAGACCTGAATTACTGAAGTTATTAGGAGTAATATAGGAGGACCAGAGACGTCCAGAGTGTCTAATATGAAGATGAACATGTATTTCAGTGAGTATCAACAAGACAAGTTTCATAACAGCTTAAATTTGTAAAGGTTACCAGGTAGCTAGCAGGATGCTAACATAGTAACTCAAGAGATTTGATCCTGTGGAGCCGATGTTATGGACTAGTTGAGATCTGGACCTTTTCAGGACCTCTGTAATCAGGATGTATCTTCTGGGGAGCAGGAATATGGACAGTGAACCACATGGAACTGGTCCAGAAGCTCTTACGATGTCTTCTTGTCACAGTGCAGGGTGGAGACCTTGTGGCTCTGCACTCATATAAATTATTGGGTGGTTGCTTCGTTGGCTGAGTGTCTCTGTTGCTGTATCCTATTAAACTGAACCATAACTCAGCAGCTGTGGCCTGGCAGGGCTAATGATAGCAGCAGGTATCAGGGCCTGACACGCTCCTGATGAGGTCACATGACTCACTGCTGATAGCGCCGTTAAAACTGACAGAGCAGCTTAACTTTCAAGTTTGCAAATTTGTTTATGATGAAGCTGCAAGGAATTGGAGAGCCCTCTCTGCATTGGAGCATTTTCAATAAGAGTTATTGTATGTTCCTTTTACAATCAGAACATTTTCAGTACAGACAAAATGTTACAGAGATTTAAAAAAAATGACTTGAATGATGGTACAAAGTTTAGAGTTTAATAAAAAAACAGCAGAATCCCTGAAATGCTGCAGAATTTCATCATTTAAAGGTTTATTCAAGATCCCTCATGCATCATGCTATCTAACCTTTATACAGCAAATGTGTGTGTGTGTGTGTGTGTGTGTGTGTGTGTGTGTGTGTGGTTAGGTTTTTGTGTGTGGGGGGGAGGTGAACGACTGCTTGGAGACCTTTGAGCAACGCTGGGAGTGTGCTGTTCACGTGTTGGCCTCCTCTTTATCCGTCTGTCCCTCCATGAGCCAATCAGGTTGGCTGCCTGCCTGAGATGGTGATGACCTCGGGAAGGAGGGAGAGGAAGATGGAAAATATCCAAGTAGAGATGAAGAGTCAGATGGTGGGGAGCTATTTCTGAGCTCTGATTGGCTGCCTGATCAACACAGGTGGACCTGTTCAGGTGTTCACCTGACTCTCTGTCAGACTGTAGTTTAGAAACAGATGTGCAGCTGTGAGATGTTAGTGTGAATATTGATCATTTGATTCTTTATGTATTATTGATTATTTTAAATTTAGAATGTTTAAAAAGAGCAATTAAGTGTTGATTTTTAACCGTTTCACTTGATTTTTGTCTTCAGACATTCAGTCTGGAATATTTAAAGAGAGTCAGTCATGTTCACTCTCATTCAGAGGCTTCCTGAACCTCATCAGATTGTTTTTATAAGACAGATAGGGTTTGACTCTTCATTTTAATTTACCTTATTCATTTATTTTGCAATAAGATGATACGTGTTATTCCTTTTCTGTGAAGAAATTTTTAAAGAACATGTAAATCTCCTGTTTCCCATGTTTGGTCTCCCAATTGAAGGATCTGTGAACCAATATCCTGATGATACTGAAAATTCATGGTGATACTGAGACTTCATGATGATACTGAGACTTCATGATGATGATGATAATGAGACTTCATGATGATGATGAGACTTCATGATGATGCTGAGACTTCATGATGATACTGAGACTTCATAATGATGATGATGATAATGACACTTCATGATGATGATGAGACTTCATGATGATGATGATAATGAGACTTCATGATGATGATGAGACTTCATGATGATGCTGAGACTTCATGATGATACTGAGACTTCATAATGATGATGATGATAATGACACTTCATGATGATGATGAGACTTCATGATGATGATGATAATGAGACTTCATGATGATGATGAGACTTCATGATGATGCTGAGACTTCATGATGATACTGAGACTTCATAATGATGATGATGATAATGACACTTCATGATGATGATGAGACTTCATGATGATGATGATAATGACACTTCATGATGATACTGAGACTTCATGATGATGATGATAATGACACTTCATGATGATACTGAGACTTCATGATGATACTGAGACTTCATGATGATACTGACACTTCATGATGATACTGAGACTTCATGATGATACTGAGACTTCATGATGATACTGACACTTCATGATGATACTGAGACTTCATGATGATACTGAGACTTCATGATGATGCTGACACTTCATGATGATACTGAGACTTCATGATGATGATACTGAGACTTCATGATGATTATGATAATGAGACTTCATGATGATGCTGATACTTCATGATGATGATGATAATGAGACTTCATGATGATGATGAGACTTCATGATGATGATGATGATACTGAGACTTCATGATGATACTGACACTTCATGATGATACTGAGACTTCATGATGATACTGAGACTTCATGATGATGATGATAATGAGACTTCATGATGATACTGAGACTTCATGATGATACTGAGACTTCATGATGATACTGACACTTCATGATGATACTGAGACTTCATGATGATACTGAGACTTCATGATGATACTGACACTTCAAGATGAAGATGATGATGATAATGAGACTTCATGATGATACTGAGACTTCATGATGATTATGATAATGAGACTTCATGATGATACTGAGACTTCATGATGATGATGATAATGAGACTTCATGATGATGATGAGACTTCATGATGATGATGATGATACTGAGACTTCATGATGATACTGACACTTCATGATGATACTGACACTTCATGATGATACTGAGACTTCATGATGATGATGATACTGAGACTTCATGATGATACTGACACTTCATGATGATACTGACACTTCATGATGATGATTATACTGAGACTTCATGATGATACTGAGACTTCATGATGATGATGATGAGACTTCATGATGATGATGATGAGACTTCATGATGATGATGATGAGACTTCATGATGATGCTGAGACTTCATGATGATACTGAGACTTCATAATGATGATGATGATAATGACACTTCATGATGATGATGAGACTTCATGATGATGATGATAATGACACTTCATGATGATACTGAGACTTCATGATGATGATGATAATGACACTTCATGATGATACTGAGACTTCATGATGATGATGATAATGAGACTTCATGATGATACTGAGACTTCATGATGATACTGAGACTTCATGATGATACTGACACTTCATGATGATACTGAGACTTCATGATGATGATGATACTGAGACTTCATGATGATACTGAGACTTCATGATAATACTGAGACTTCATGATGATACTGAGACTTCATGATGATGATGATGATAATGAGACTTCATGATGATACTGAGACTTCATGATGATGATGATGATAATGACACTTCATGATGATAATGACACTTCATGATGATACTGAGACTTCATGATGATGATGATAATGAGACTTCATGATGATGCTGAGACTTCATGATGATGCTGAGACTTCATGATGATACTGAGACTTCATAATGATGATGATGATAATGACACTTCATGATGATGATGAGACTTCATGATGATGATGATAATGACACTTCATGATGATACTGAGACTTCATGATGATGATGATAATGACACTTCATGATGATACTGAGACTTCATGATGATGATGATAATGAGACTTCATGATGATACTGAGACTTCATGATGATACTGAGACTTCATGATGATACTGACACTTCATGATGATACTGAGACTTCATGATGATACTGACACTTCATGATGATACTGAGACTTCATGATGATACTGAGACTTCATGATGATACTGACACTTCATGATGATACTGACACTTCATGATGATACTGACACTTCATGATGATACTGAGACTTCATGATGATACTGACACTTCATGATGATACTGACACTTCATGATGATGATTATACTGAGACTTCATGATGATACTGAGACTTCATGATGATGATGATAATGAAACTTCATGATGATGATGATGCTGAGACTTCATGATGATGATGATACTGAGACTTCATGATGATGATGATGATGATAATGACACTTCATGATGATGATGAGACTTCATGATGATGATGATACTGAGACTTCATGATGATGATGATGATAATGACACTTCATGATGATACTGAGACTTCATGATGATGATGATAATGAGACTTCATGATGATACTGAGACTTCATGATGATACTGAGACTTCATGATGATACTGACACTTCATGATGATACTGAGACTTCATGATGATACTGAGACTTCATGATGATACTGACACTTCATGATGATACTGAGACTTCATGATGATGATACTGAGACTTCATGATGATGATTATACTGAGACTTCATGATGATACTGAGACTTCATGATGATACTGACACTTCATGATGATGATTATACTGAGACTTCATGATGATACTGAGACTTCATGATGATACTGAGACTTCATGATGATGATGATAATGAAACTTCATGATGATGATGATGCTGAGACTTCATGATGATGATGATACTGAGACTTCATGATGATGATGATGATGATAATGACACTTCATGATGATGATGAGACTTCATGATGATGATGATAATGACACTTCATGATGATACTGAGACTTCATGATGATGATGATGATGATAATGACACTTCATGATGATGATGAGACTTCATGATGATGATGATACTGAGACTTCATGATGATACTGAGACTTCATGATGATGATGATAATGAGACTTCATGATGATACTGAGACTTCATGATGATGATGATAATGAGACTTCATGATGATGATGAGACTTTATGATGATACTGAGACTTCATGATGATGATGATGATAATGACACTTCATGATGATGATGATACTGAGACTTCATGATGATACTGAGACTTCATGATGATACTGAGACTTCATGATGATGATGATACTGAGACTTCATGATGATACTGAGACATCATGATGATACTGACACTTCATGATGATACTGAGACTTCATGATGATGATGATAATGACACTTCATGATGATGATGAGACTTCATGATGATGATGATAATGACACTTCATGATGATACTGAGACTTCATGATGATGATGATAATGAGACTTCATGATGATACTGAGACTTCATGATGATAATGAGACTTCATGATGATACTGAGACTTCATGATGATGATGATGATAATGAGACTTCATGATGATACTGAGACTTCATGATGATGATGATGATAATGACACTTCATGATGATAATGACACTTCATGATGATACTGAGACTTCATGATGATGATGATAATGAGACTTCATGATGATACTGAGACTTCATGATGATACTGAGACTTCATGATGATGATGATACTGAGACTTCATGATGATACTGAGACTTCATGATGATACTGAGACTTCATGATGATACTGACACTTCATGATGATACTGAGACTTCATGATGATACTGAGACTTCATGATGATACTGACACTTCATGATGATACTGAGACTTCATGATGATGATGATACTGAGACTTCATGATGATACTGACACTTCATGATGATACTGAGACTTCATGATGATACTGAGACTTCATGATGATACTGACACTTCATGATGATACTGAGACTTCATGATGATGCTGATGATAATGACACTTCATGATGATGATGAGACTTAATGATGATGATGATACTGAGACTTCATGATGATACTGAGACTTCATGATGATGATGATAATGAGACTTCATGATGATACTGAGACTTCATGATGATGATGATAATGAGACTTCATGATGATACTGAGACTTCATGATGATACTGAGACTTCATGATGATGATGATACTGAGACTTCATGATGATACTGATACTTCATCATGATGATGATAATGATACTTCATGATGATGATGAGACTTCATGATGATGATGATAATGACACTTCATGATGATACTGAGACTTCATGATGATGATGATAATGAGACTTCATGATGATACTGAGACTTCATGATGATAATGACACTTCATGATGATACTGAGACTTCATGATGATGATGATAATGAGACTTCATGATGATACTGAGACTTCATGATAATACTGAGACTTCATGATGATACTGAGACTTCATGATGATGATGATGATAATGAGACTTCATGATGATACTGAGACTTCATGATGATGATGATAATGAGACTTCATGATGATACTGAGACTTCATGATGATACTGAGACTTCATGATGATACTGACACTTCATGATGATACTGAGACTTCATGATGATGATGATGATGAGACTTCATGATGATGATGATAATGAGACTTCATGATGATACTGAGGCTTCATGATGATGATGATTATACTTCATGATGATACTGAGACTTCATGATGATACTGAGACTTCATGATGATGATGATGAGACTTCATGATGATACTGAGACTTCATGATGATGATGATAATGAGACTTCATGATGATACTGAGACTTCATGATAATACTGAGACTTCATGATGATACTGAGACTTCATGATGATGATGATGATAATGAGACTTCATGATGATACTGAGACTTCATGATGATGATGATGATAATGACACTTCATGATGATAATGACACTTCATGATGATACTGAGACTTCATGATGATGATGATAATGAGACTTCATGATGATACTGAGACTTCATGATGATGATGATAATGAGACTTCATGATGATGATGAGACTTCATGATGATGATGATGATAATGAGACTTCATGATGATACTGAGACTTCATGATGATGATGATAATGAGACTTCATGATGATACTGAGACTTCATCATGATGATGATAATGAGACTTCATGATGATGATGAGACTTCATGATGATGATGATGATAATGAGACTTCATGATGATACTGAGACTTCATGATGATACTGAGACTTCATGATGATGATGATGATAATGACACTTCATGATGATACTGAGACTTCATGATGATGATGATGATAATGACACTTCATGATGATAATGACACTTCATGATGATACTGAGACTTCATGATGATGATGATAATGAGACTTCATGATGATACTGAGACTTCATGATGATAATGACACTTCATGATGATACTGAGACTTCATGATGATGATGATAATGAGACTTCATGATGATACTGAGACTTCATGATAATACTGAGACTTCATGATGATACTGAGACTTCATGATGATGATGATGATAATGAGACTTCATGATGATACTGAGACTTCATGATGATGATGATGATGATAATGACACTTCATGATGATGATGAGACTTCATGATGATGCTGATGATAATGAGACTTGATGATGATACTGAGACTTCATGATGATGATGCTACTGAGACATCATGATGATACTGAGACTTCATGATGATGATGATGATACTTCATGATGATACTGAGACTTCATGATGATACTGAGACTTCATGATGATGATGATGAGACTTCATGATGATGATGATGCTGAGACTTCATGATGATACTGAGACTTCATGATGATACTGAGACTTCATGATGATGATGATAATGAGACTTCATGATGATACTGAGATGTCATGATGATAATGATGCTGAGACTTCATGATGATACTGAGACTTCATGATCATACTGAGGCTTCATGATGATGATGATGATGATAATGAGACTTCATGATGATACTGAGACTTCATGATGATACTGAGGCTTCATGATGATGATGATGATACTTCATGATGATACTGAGACTTCATGATGATACTGAGACTTCATGATGATACTGAGACTTCATGATGATGATGATACTGAGACTTCATGATGATACTGACACTTCATGATGATACTGACACTTCATGATGATGATTATACTGAGACTTCATGATGATACTGAGACTTCATGATGATGATGATAATGAGACTTCATGATGATGCTGAGACTTCATGATGATACTGAGACTTCATGATGATACTGAGACTTCATGATGATGATGATAATGAGACTTCATGATGATACTGAGACTTCATGATGATACTGATACTTCATGATGATACTGAGACTTCATGATGATACTGACACTTCATGATGATGATGATGAGACTTCATGATGATGATGATGCTGAGACTTCATGATGATACTGAGACTTCATGATGATACTGAGACTTCATGATGATGATGATGATGAGACTTCATGATGATGATGATAATGAGACTTCATGATGATACTGAGGCTTCATGATGATGATGATGATACTTCATGATGATACTGAGACTTCATGATGATGATGAGACTTCATGATGATGATGATGAGACTTCTTGATGATGATGATGAGACTTCATGATGATGATGATGAGACTTCATGATGATGATGAGACTTCATGATGATACTGAGGCTTCATGATGATGATGATGATAATGAGACTTCATGATGATACTGAGACTTCATGATCATACTGAGGCTTCATGATGATGATGATGATGAGAATGAGACTTCATGATGATGATGAGACTTCATGATGATGATGATGATAATGAGACTTCATGATGATACTGAGACTTCATGATGATACTGAGACTTCATGATGATGATGATGATAATGACACTTCATGATGATACTGAGACTTCATGATGATGATGATGATAATGACACTTCATGATGATAATGACAATTCATGATGATACTGAGACTTCATGATGATGATGATACTGAGACTTCATGATGATGATGATGATAATGACACTTCATGATGATACTGAGACTTCATGATGATGATGATGATAATGACACTTCATGATGATAATGACACTTCATGATGATACTGAGACTTCATGATGATGATGATAATGAGACTTCATGATGATACTGAGACTTCATGATGATACTGAGACTTCATGATGATACTGAGACTTCATGATGATGATGATGATAATGAGACTTCATGATGATACTGAGACTTCATGATGATGATGATAATGATGAGACTTCATGATGATGATGAGACTTCATGATGATACTGAGACTTCATGATGATGATGATGAGACTTCATGATGATGATGATGCTGAGACTTCATGATGATACTGAGACTTCATGATGATAATGAGACTTCATGATGATGATGATGATGAGACTTCATGATGATGATGATAATGAGACTTCATGATGATACTGAGACTTCATGATGATACTGACACTTCATGATGATACTGACACTTCATGATGATAATGAGACTTCATGATGATGATGAGACTTCATGATGATACTGAGACTTCATGATGATGATGATGATGAGACTTCATGATGATGATGATGAGACTTCATGATGATGATGAGATGATAATGACACTTCATGATGATGCTGAGACTTCATGATGATGATGATGATGATACTTCATGATGATGCTGAGACTTCATGATGATGATGATAATGAGACTTCATGATGATACTGAGACTTCATGATGATACTGAGACTTCATGATGATACTGAGACTTCATGATGATGATGATGAGACTTCATGATGATACTGAGACTTCATGATGATGATGATGAGACTTCATGATGATGATGATGCTGAGACTTCATGATGATACTGAGACTTCATGATGATACTGAGACTTCATGATGATACTGAGACTTCATGATGATGATGATGATAATGAGGCTTCATGATGATGATGATGCTGAGACTTCATGATGATGATGATACTGAGACTTCATGATGATACTGAGACTTCATGATGATACTGAGACTTCATGATGATACTGACACTTCATGATGATACTGAGACTTCATGATGATGATGATACTGAGACTTCATGATGATACTGACACTTCATGATGATACTGACACTTCATGATGATACTGACACTTCATGATGATGATTATACTGAGACTTCATGATGATACTGAGACTTCATGATGATGATGATAATGAAACTTCATGATGATGATGATGATGAGAATTCATGATGATGATGATACTGAGACTTCATGATGATGATGATGATGATAATGACACTTCATGATGATGATGAGACTTCATGATGATGATGATACTGAGACTTCATGATGATGATGATGATAATGACACTTCATGATGATACTGAGACTTCATGATGATGATGATGAGACTTCATGATGATGATGAGACTTCATGATGATGATGATGAGACTTCATGATGATGATGAGACTTTATGATGATACTGAGACTTCATGATGATGATGATGATAATGCGACTTCATGATGATACTGAGACTTCATGATGATACTGAGACTTCATGATGATGATGATGAGACTTCATGATGATACTGAGACTTCATGATGATGATGATGAGAATTCATGATGATGATGATAATGAGACTTCATCATGATACTGAGACTTCATGATGATACTGAGACTTCATGATGATGATGATGATGAGACTTCATGATGATGATGATAATGAGACTTCATGATGATACTGAGGCTTCATGATGATGATGATTATACTTCATGATGATACTGAGACTTCATGATGATACTGAGACTTCATGATGATGATGATGAGACTTCATGATGATACTGAGACTTCATGATGATACTGACACTTCATGATGATACTGAGACTTCATGATGATGATGATAATGAGACTTCATGATGATACTGAGACTTCATGATGATACTGAGACTTCATGATGATACTGAGACTTCATGATGATGATGATGATAATGAGACTTCATGATGATACTGAGACTTCATGATGATTATGATAATGAGACTTCATGATGATACTGAGACTTCATGATGATGATGATAATGAGACTTCATGATGATGATGAGACTTCATGATGATGATGATGATAATGAGACTTCATGATGATACTGAGACTTCATGATGATGATGATAATGAGACTTCATGATGATACTGAGACTTCATGATGATGATGATAATGAGACTTCATGATGATACTGAGTCTTCATGATGATACTGACACTTCATGATGATACTGAGACTTCATGATGATGATACTGAGACTTCATGATGATGATTATACTGAGACTTCATGATGATACTGAGACTTCATGATGATACTGAGACTTCATGATGATGATGATGATAATGAGACTTCATGATGATGATGAGACTTCATGATGATGATGATAATGACACTTCATGATGATACTGAGACTTCATGATGATGATGATAATGAGACTTCATGATGATACTGAGACTTCATGATGATAATGACACTTCATGATGATACTGAGACTTCATGATGATGATGATAATGAGACTTCATGATGATACTGAGACTTCATGATGATACTGAGACTTCATGATGATACTGAGACTTCATGATGATGATGATGATAATGAGACTTCATGATGATGATGATAATGAAACTTCATGATGATGATGATGATGAGAATTCATGATGATGATGATACTGAGACTTCATGATGATGATGATGATGATAATGACACTTCATGATGATGATGAGACTTCATGATGATGATGATACTGAGACTTCATGATGATGATGATGATAATGACACTTCATGATGATACTGATACTTCATGATGATGATGATAATGACACTTCATGATGATGATGAGACTTCATGATGATGATGATGATAATGAGACTTCATGATGATACTGAGACTTCATGATGATGATGATAATGAGACTTCATGATGATACTGAGACTTCATGATAATACTGAGACTTCATGATGATACTGAGACTTCATGATGATGATGATGATAATGAGACTTCATGATGATACTGAGACTTCATGATGATGATGATGATAATGACACTTCATGATGATAATGACACTTCATGATGATACTGAGACTTCATGATGATGATGATAATGAGACTTCATGATGATGATGATGATAATGAGACTTCATGATGATACTGAGACTTCATGATGATGATGATAATGAGACTTCATGATGATACTGAGACTTCATGATGATGATGATAATGAGACTTCATGATGATGATGAGACTTCATGATGATGATGATGATAATGAGACTTCATGATGATACTGAGACTTCATGATGATGATGATAATGAGACTTCATGATGATACTGAGACTTCATGATGATGATGATAATGAGACTTCATGATGATGATGAGACTTCATGATGATGATGATGATAATGAGACTTCATGATGATACTGAGACTTCATGATGATTATGATAATGAGACTTCATGATGATACTGAGACTTCATGATGATGATGATAATGAGACTTCATGATGATGATGAGACTTCATGATGATGATGATGATAATGAGACTTCATGATGATACTGAGACTTCATGATGATGATGATAATGAGACTTCATGATGATACTGAGACTTCATCATGATGATGATAATGAGACTTCATGATGATGATGAGACTTCATGATGATGATGATGATAATGAGACTTCATGATGATACTGAGACTTCATGATGATACTGAGACTTCATGATGATGATGATGCTGAGACTTCATGATGATGATGATAATGAGACTTCATCATGATACTGAGACTTCATGATGATGATGATGATGATGATGATAATGACACTTCATGATGATGATGAGACTTCATGATGATGATGATACTGAGACTTCATGATGACGATGATGATAATGACACTTCATGATGATACTGAGACTTCATGATGATGATGATACTGAGACATCATGATGATACTGAGACTTCATGATGATGATGATGATACTTCATGATGATACTGAGACTTCATGATGATACTGAGACTTCATGATGACACTGAGACTTCATAATGATGATGATGAGACTTCATGATGATACTGAGACTTCATGATGATGATGATGAGACTTCATGATGATGATGATGCTGAGACTTCATGATGATACTGAGACTTCATGATGATACTGAGACTTCATGATGATGATGATGATGAGACTTCATGATGATGATGATAATGAGACTTCATGATGATACTGAGGCTTCATGATGATGATGATGATACTTCATGATGATACTGAGACTTCATGATGATACTGAGACTTCATGATGATGATGATGAGACTTCATGATGATACTGAGACTTCATAATGATGATGATGAGACGTCATGATGATACTGAGACTTCATGATGATGATGATGAGACTTCATGATGATGATGATGCTGAGACTTCATGATGATACTGAGACTTCATGATGATGATGATGAGACTTCATGATGATGATGATGCTGAGACTTCATGATGATACTGAGACTTCATGATGATACAGAGACTTCATGATGATGATGATGATGAGACGTCATGATGATGATGATGAGACTTCATGATGATGATGAGACTTCATCATGATGATGATGATGAGACTTCATGATGATACTGAGACTTCATGATGATACAGAGACTTCATGATGATACAGAGACTTCATGATGATGATGATGATGATAATGAGACTTCATGATGATACTGAGGCTTCATGATGATGATGATGATGATGATGATAATGAGACTTCATGATGACACTGAGACTTCATGATGATACTGAGACTTCATGATGATGATGATGAGACTTCATGATGATACTGAGACTTCATGATGATACTGAGACTTCATGATGATGATGATGAGACTTCATGATGATACTGAGACTTCATGATGATACTGAGACTTCATGATGATACTGAGACTTCATGATGATACTGAGACTTCATGATGATACTGAGACTTCATGATGATACTGAGACGTCATGATGATGATGATGCTGAGACTTCATGATGATACTGAGACTTCATGATGATACTGAGACGTCATGATGATGATGATGGTGAGACTTCATGATGATGATGATGAGACTTTATGAAGTGGATTCTGCTTTAAATAGTTTCATTCAAGGATCAACATTTAAATGTAGGTCTTTTGAAAAATCTGAATGAAATTGGATGTGACTTTTTTTCAGATAGAAAACTAAAGTCTTCAAAGTGACCCCATAATATGTTGTTTTTTTACTGTGACAGGTAATTGATCCTGATCCAGTGTCTGGTTTGGCCATTGGTTTTGAATGGATCACAGTAACTGTTTCACGCTAATATCACTTTCATACATCAACAGGATCTTTGGCGCAGTTCAGGTGTTCTTCAACTGTTCGTGTGGACATGTGGAGCAGTAGGAATCCTTTGTGATGTTTGGGTCAGAGTGCTGCGTCTCTGCCTGCTCTGCTCAGGTTTGGTTATGAAAGGACTCTGGCAACCAGATTTGACAGCAGATTGAAGGTCTAGGCAGCATTGCTCAATCTGCCCTCCCCATCACCATCAGCACTGCTCACAAATTAAACAGGAGTTGATGGCTGGAAGATAAGACGACTCTGATGCTGATCTGCAGAGTTTCAGCTCTATGTAATCTGGAGACATGAGCGCCGTCGTTACACCACACTGACCTCTGTCACCATAAATTTGAACAAAGCTGCAGAAACTTTTGCTCATGAAGAACAAGCACCATCGTCCAGCGAAGCGAACTGAAATCAGACCTAGATGTAATAAAACAGAAGAGAGCTGCAGTTTCTGGCTGAATTAAGGCTGGTTGATACTCACATGCCCACAAACACACACACAGACACACACACACACACCCACAAACACACAAAAACACACACACACACAAGTGTGTTTTGGTATCCTTATGGGGACCGTCCATTGACTTCCATTGATTTTAGTAACTAGATTTATACCTAACCCAAACCCTTTTACTAATCTTAACCATTACTGATCTATAACTAACCCTAAGACTAACTAAAACTCTATTCACACCATACCTATAAACCTAACCCCTAACCCTAAAAAGGGGAGTCCCCCTCATGGGGACCAGGCTTCGGTCCCCACAAGAACCCTCGGACCCCAGAAAGATAGTAAAAGTCAGGAAACGGGTCCCCAGGAGGTCAGAAATACAAACCCACACACACACACACACACACACACACACACACACACACACACACACACACACACACACACACACACACACACACACACACACACACACACACACTGTGTGTAAAGGTGAATTTATTGTCTCTACAGGAAGTTGTCAAACTACTTCAGTATCACTTTAAAGCAGCAGTTTCATCAACAGGAAGCAGATTGACAGATG
>SSNP01000311.1:156117-167790 GCA_006937955.1 Pachypanchax playfairii | reverse complement strand
TGAGAGAGTGTGTGTGTGTGTGTGTGTGTGTGTGTGTGTGTGTGTGTGTGTGTGGGTTTGTATTTCTGACCTCCTGGGGACCCGTTTCCTGACTTTTACTATCTTTCTGGGGTCCGAGGGTTCTTGTGGGGACCGAAGCCTGGTCCCCATGGGGGGGACTCCCCTTTTTAGGGTTAGGGGTTAGGTTTATAGGTATGGTGTGAATAGAGTTTTAGTTAGTCTTAGGGTTAGTTATAGATCAGTAATGGTTAAGGTTAGTAAAAGGGTTTGGGTTAGGTATAAATCTAGTTACTAAAATCAATGGAAGTCAATGGACGGTCCCCATAAGGATAACAAAACACACATGTGTGTGTGCGCAACCTGGTAACAGGTTTTTTCTGCACAGTACTGCATGAAGGACTGTTTAACATGTAATTAAGAAAAGACTATAATGAACTTCATCTTCCATCAGCAAAAGAAGCCGAGAACATGCTGCATCTGCAGAGCTGATGATGTTTGTATCTGATGCTTCTCTCATCCACAGTCTGTTTATTATAATTAAACTAAGAACTCCAAATTAAACCTGCAGGGTGAAACACTCTCACTTGTGTGATGTTTCTACACGTTATCAGTAATAGTTTACTGATAGAAAAGTTTGATGCTGAAAGCCTTAAGAACCTGCTGCCTGAGAATTACTGGCTTCAGACAAGAGCAATGTATTGAACTGTAAGTTATCAGCTTTACAGAACAGGTGAGAAGGTTCCACAACATGTCGGCAGAAGTAGGAATCAGGTTCCACAACATGTCAGCAGAAGATGGAATCAGGTTCCACAACATGTCAGCAGAAGATGGAATCAGGTTCCACAACATGTCAGCAGAAGATGGAATCAGGTTCCACAACATGTCGGCAGAAGATGGAATCAGGTTCCACAACATGTCGGCAGAAGATGGAATCAGGTTCCACAACATGTCAGCAGAAGATGGAATCAGGTTCCACAACATGTCGGCAGAAGATGGAATCAGGTTCCACTAAACGTCGGCAGAAGTAGGAATCAGGTTCCACAACATGTCAGCAGAAGATGGAATCAGGTTCCACAACATGTCGGCAGAAGGTCGAATCAGGTTCCACAACATGTCAGCAGAAGATGGAATCAGGTTCCACTAAACGTCGGCAGAAGTAGGAATCAGGTTCCACAACATGTCGGCAGAAGTAGGAATCAGGTTCCACAACATGTCAGCAGAAGATGGAATCAGGTTCCACAACATGTCAGCAGAAGATGGAATCAGGTTCCACAACATGTCAGCAGAAGTAGGATTCAGGTTCCACAACATGTCGGCAGAAGATGGAATCAGGATCCACAACATGTCAGCAGAAGTAGGATTCAGGTTCCACAACATGTCGGCAGAAGATGGAATCAGGTTCCACAACATGTCAGCAGAAGATGGAATCAGGTTCCACAACATGTCGGCAGAAGGTCGAATCAGGTTCCACAACATGTCGGCGGAAGAAGGAATCAGGTTCCACAACATGTCAGCAGAAGATGGAATCAGGTTCCACAACATGTCAGCAGAAGTAGGAATCAGGTTCCACAACATGTCGGCAGAAGTAGGAATCAGGTTCCACAACATGTCGGCAGAAGTAGGAATCAGGATCCACAACATGTCGGCAGAAGATGGAATCAGGTTCCACTAAACGTCGGCAGAAGTAGGAATCAGGTTCCACAACATGTCGGCAGAAGTAGGAATCAGGTTCCACAACATGTCAGCAGAAGATGGAATCAGGTTCCACAACATGTCGGCAGAAGGTCGAATCAGGTTCCACAACATGTCAGCAGAAGTAGGAATCAGGTTCCACAACATGTCAGCAGAAGTAGGAATCAGGTTCCACAACATGTCGGCAGAAGAAGGAATCAGGTTCCACAACATGTCGGCAGAAGATGTCTGTTATGGTTCAAGTGTCTTGTGGTTTAGGTCTTATGTGGTTCAGGTCTGTTTTGGTTCAGGTCTGTTTTGGTTCAGGTCTGTTATTGTTCAGGTCTTATGTTGTTCAGGTCTTTTGTGGTTCAGGTCTTATGTGGTTCAGGTCTGTTATGGTTCAGGTCTGTTATGGTTCAGGTCTTATGTTGTTCAGGTCTTTTGTGGTTCAGGTCTTATGTGGTTCAGGTCTGTTATGGTTCAGGTCTGTTATGGTTCAGGTCTTATGTTGTTCAGGTCTTTTGTGGTTCAGGTCTTATGTGGTTCAGGTCTGTTTTGGTTCAGGTCTGTTCTGCTTCAGGTATTTTGTGGTTTAGGTCTTTTTTGGTTCAGGTCTTATGTTGTTCAGGTCTGTTATGGTTCAGGTCTGTTATGGTTCAGGTCTTATGTTGTTCAGGTCTTTTGTGGTTCAGGTCTTATGTGGTTCAGGTCTGTTATGGTTCAGGTCTGTTATGGTTCAGGTCTTATGTTGTTCAGGTCTTTTGTGGTTCAGGTCTTATGTGGTTCAGGTCTGTTTTGGTTCAGGTCTGTTCTGCTTCAGGTATTTTGTGGTTTAGGTCTTTTTTGGTTCAGGTCTGTTATGGTTCAGGTCTTATGTTGTTCAGGTCTTATGTTGTTCAGGTCTTTTGTGGTTCAGGTCTTTTGTGGTTCAGTTTTAAGTTTGTGCAGATTCTTAGTCGTCCAGAACTTTTTAAGAAACTATTTGGATGATTCAGCATCATCTGCTCCAGCTCTGAGCAGGTGATGAGCCACGTTAGGGTTCAGTTTGACTCAGAACAAGTTTCATATTATAACATCATCATAACACCAACTAGGATAGTCCTGGTTGGTGGTTTCAGGACACCCATTTCCAGGAAACATGAAGACCACCAAGACCTGAGTTTCTGCTGCCCCCTGAATGAACGTGGGCTGTTACAGCACTCGGGGCCTCTCTGAGTGTGTGTGTTTGAGGGGACGGGAGTGGGGGGTGGGGGTGCGGAGTTGTGGCCACGGGGGGGTGGGTCCATCCAGAGTTTGCTGGCCGTCCATCACTCGTCCTATCCTCCCCACGCAGTCCAGCAGCACTTGCACAAGCCGACGCTGGGCGCACTACTCTGTCCGTTTATCTGATCACTCTGTGGCTCCCCTCTGGAACGCAGGCTGATGCAGAGGTTGTGAAACAGCTGGCAAGCTGATGAGTCGCTCTCGCACACGGGGCGATCCAGCTGAACATGCTGGCTCAGCAGGATGGATGCTGGAGGTTCATGAAACAAGCTGCAGAGAAAAAGAATAGACAAGAGATGGAACCCAGAGACTGGACCTGGTAAGTCTTCATGTTGTGACCTCTGACCTCAATGTTTGGAGCACTCTGCTGCACCACTGGTCCAAAATGAAGTCTCAACAGCAGCAGAATCCTTCTGAAAACTGAACATCCTCAATACTTTAAATACATCAGATAATCCAGAACCATCTTTAGAACTTCACACTGACCCCAAAAACTGAACACCCCAAAGAATTAATCAGAACAGAACCCTAAAGAAACCACCCGAGAACCTTCAGAACCTGTATTTACATTCATTTTAGTGTTTCATTTAAATCACCAGCTCATAACAAAGATCTGTTCAAGGAATTTTACAGAAACATCAAGTCCAGTTCACATCGAGAGTCCAGGTTCAAGGAGAACTTCTTAAAAACGTTTCAGACTGTTGGAAATAAAACACCAGTTAATGAAAGGTTTCTGTCTAAAGAACCAGCAGAACCAGAACCAGGATGAGTTCTACTGGACCCGCTGGGGTCTGAGAGGACAGGAACCTCCAGCAGAACTAGTCCACTCTAGAAAAACAAGAAACAAGACAAACACAAGAGACAGTTGTGATGGATCCTACGATGAGGTCGGTTGTCTGGATTTTAACCAGTCAAACCTCAGAGTTTGACCTTTGACCCTGACAGATTTAGTTGTTCAATCAGCACAAATTTGGGAACGTTGGGCTGATGATGTTCTGTCATTTGTTCTGTTTCCCTCCAGCAGTTCACCTCAGGGACGGGACTCGGCTTGTCCTCCACGCTAACATGTGCCAAAGCCAACATGAGACACGTCTCTGCATCAAGTCCACTGAGGACTCTGTCTGTGTTCTGGGTGAAGACCTTCAACATATGGACCAGCGCAGGGCCTCGAGTCCGGACTGTGATGGAAATATGCCTGAATCCAGCTAATGATTGTGTGTGTGTGTGTGTGTGTGTGTGTGTGTGTGTGTGTGTGTGTGTGTGGGTTTGTATTTCTGACCTCCTGGGGACCAGTTTCCTGACTTTTACTATCTTTCTGGGGTCCGAGGGTTCTTGTGGGGACCGAAGCCTGGTCCCCATGAGGGGGACTCCCCTTTTTAGGGTTAGGGGTTAGGTTTATAGGTATGGTGTGAATAGAGTTTTAGTTAGTCTTAGGGTTAGTTATAGATCAGTAATGGTTAAGGTTAGGAAAAGGGTTTGGGTTAGGTATAAATCTAGTTACTAAAATCAATGGAAGTCAATGGACGGTCCCCATAAGGATACCAAAACACACTTGTGTGTGTGCGTGTGTGTGTGTGTGTGTGTGTGTGTGTGTGTGTGTGTTCTTAGAGGAAACATGGAGCTGTTCTGCCCTCTGCTGGAACAAACTGGAATCTGATCCAGTTAAAACACAAAATGTGTAGAATTCCTAAAAAAATGAAACAAGGTGTTGTATGTCTTGGTGTCCCCAGGTGTGGTTAGTATCTGTGTCCTCAGGTGTCTTGTGTCCTCGTGTATCCTGTGTTTGAACAGATGTCCTGTGTCTCTGTGTCCTGTGGTGATGCAGCCAGCAGAGGGCAGTACAAACCTTCAGACTTTCCTGGTGACAAAAAACATTTCAGTTTCTTCTGACTGACCTGGGACCAGCTTCACTGTCTTCTCGTCTCCAGCAGCCTGCCTGTGATTGGACGTCTGGGACACTTCAGATGTGAAGACACTCTATATTCATCTAGTGTAACAGAATCTTGTTTTAATCCAATAAAGATCCTCGGTGTGGGTCCTTAGCGTGTGTCCTCGGTGTGTGTCCTCGGAGTGTCTCCTCAATATCTGTCCTTGTTGTGTCTCCTCAGTGTGTGTCTCCTCGGTGTGTCTCCTCAGTGTTTGTGTCCTTGGAGTGTCTCCTTGATGTGTCTCGTCGGTGTGTGTCTTCAGTGTGTCCTCAGAGTGTCTCCACAATATACGTCCTGTGTGTGTGTCTTCAGTTTGTCTACTCAGTATGTGTCTCCTCGGTGTGTGTCCTTGGTATGTCTCCTCAGTGTGTCTCATTAGTGTGTGTCTCTTCAGTGTGTGTCTTTAGTGTGTCTCCTAGGTGTGTCCTCAGAGTGTCTCCTCAGTATGTCTCCTCGATGTGTGTCTTCTGTGTGTCTCCTCAGTGTGTGTCCTTGGTGTGTCTCCTCAGTATGTCTCCTCGATATGTGTCTTCTGTGTGTCTCCTCAGTGTGTGTCCTCGGTGTGTCTCCTCCGTTGATCACGTTTAGTTAGTAGGAAAGGAATAAAAGTCATTTCCGGTCCTTAATTGAAAATAGTCACGTTTCTTTATTTTGAAAAGCTCTACCGGATGTTTTCTTCTGCATACCATGTGCAACTTGATGTTCTCCACAGCTTTTATTCCACAGAGTTACTTCATTGAGAACGGACACGAACCGAGCTCACATAGTCCAGTCACGGTCTCATGGCCATGGCCTCCATCACGTGCCGGGTCCAGTACCTGGAGGATTCGGATCCGTTTGTCTGCACAGTTTTTGCGGAACCTCGGAGACCTCCCACGGTGGACGTGGAGGAGAATGTCCCGGTCGGCGAGCAGATCGCCCGCATCCACAAGCTGCTGGAGGCGCCGCTGAAGGTGGGTCACTAACCGGGTAAAGATGGTCGTTTCAGGTCGGAACCAGAACCTAGCTGCTACAGAACTTTAACACGAGCGCGTAAACAGAAACGAATCGAACCGTGTCATTAATCCTAACTTTGAATATAAAACCCAAAGAAAACCACCGTCTGATAGATCCGGTCGGGTTCGGTGTGGTATTTAAGACTCAGACACACCTGTGTAGACCGCCTGACAGGTGACAATCAAAAGGAGAAATGTTTTTATCCACCAATAAATATTTTATACCGTTTCAGGATTTATTCAATAGAAACAGTGAAAAAGTGTTTCCGGTGTCACCTGGATCACCTGATCCCCAGCAGCACCTCTGTAGGATACAGGTGTGTGTTAACACCAAACAAAGCAGCACATACCTCAGACAAGCAGTTGCTGGAAGGGTCAAAGGTCACAGCTGGTCTTCCAGGACCAGGAGTGGACGTCCCAGGTCAAAGGTCATGGCTCAGAAACCTCTCTTCTTGTTCATCTGGACTGGGTCTTCTGGACTTGTTTATTTCTCCATTTTTTAACTGTGTGTGAAGAAACACATCCAGACTCAAAACCAGATCCAGTTCCACGCTCCTCAAATAAAACCAACCTGTTATCCAGAACCACTACCGGACCCTTTCTGTATGAAACTGAGAACCAACTGGTACCCATGAAATCCTCAAGTAGGAGGAAACCCAAACCAGAAGTCGGAGCCAAAAACCCAAACCAGAAGTCGGAGCCTAAAACCCAAACCAGAACTCGGATCCAAGAACCCAAACCAGAAGTCGGATCCAAAAACCCAAACCAGAGTCGGATCCAAAAACCCAAACCAGAAGTCGGATCCAAAAACCCAAACCAGAAGTCGGAGCGTAAAACCCAGACCAGAAGTCAGGGGCCAAAAACCCTAACAAGAAGTCGGAGCCTAAAACCCAAACCAGAACTCGGAGCCTAAAACCCAAACCAGAAGTCAGGGGCCAAAAACCCTAACCAGAAGTCGGAGCCAAAAACCCAAACCAGAAGTCAGGGGCCAAAAACCCAAACCAGAAGTCGGAGCCTAAAACCCAAACCAGAAGTCGGAGCCTAAAACCCAAACCAGAAGTCGGATCCAAGAACCCAAACCAGAAGTCGGAGCCTAAAACCCAAACCAGAACTCGGATCCAAGAACCCAAACCAGAAGTCGGATCCAAAAACCCAAACCAGAGTCGGATCCAAAAACCCAAACCAGAAGTCGGATCCAAAAACCCAAACCAGAAGTCGGATCCAAAAACCCAAACCAGAAGTCGGAGCCAAAAACCCAAACCAGAAGTCGGAGCCAAAACCCCAAACCAGAAGTCGGAGCCAAAACCCCAAACCAGAAGTCAGATTGGATCTTTTGGTTCTTTTTTCTTTATGGAAAATGAAAAAGGTTCTTTGGATTCTCAGAACTCTGCAGCTTCTTCACTCCACACCTGTTTCTGATTTCTATTAGTGTTTGGTTTGATTTCTTCATTTTATTTACTGCAGACTGAGTTTGGGTTGAAGCTGGTTCTACCTGGTGGACTCTGGTGGACTCTGGTGGATTCTGGTAGGCTCTGGTGGACTCTGGTGGACTCTGGTGGTCTCTAGTGGATTCTGGTGGTCTCTAGTGGATTCTGGTGGGCTCTAGTGGATTCTGGTGGGCTCTGGTGGACTCTGGTGGGCTCTGGTGGATTCTGGTGGGCTCTGGTGGACTCTGGTGGATTCTGGTGGGCTCTGGTGGGCTCTGGTGGACTCTAGTAGACTCTGGTGGTCTCTAGTGGATTCTGGTGGACTCTGGTGGGCTCTAGTGGACTCTGGTGGGCTCTAGGGGATTCTGGTGGGCTCTGGTGGACTCTGGTGGATTGTGGTGTATTTCTGGTGGACTCTGGTGGGCTCTAGTGGACTCTGGTGGGCTCTAGGGGATTCTGGTGAGCTCTAGTGGGCTCTGGTGGACTCTGGTGGATTGTGGTGTATTTCTGGTGGACTCTGGTGGGCTCTAGTGGACTCTGGTGGGCTCTAGGGGATTCTGGTGGGCTCTGGTGGACTCTGGTGGGCTCTGGTGGTCTCTAGTGGATTCTGGTGGTCTCTAGTGGATTCTGGTGGGCTCTAGTGGATTCTGGTGGGCTCTGGTGGACTCTAGTGGATTCTGGTGGATTCTGGTGGGCTCTGGTGGATTCTAGTGGATTCTAGTGGATTCTAGTGGATTCTGGTGGACTCTGGTGGACTCTGGTGGATTCTGGTGGTCTCTAGTGGATTCTGGTGGACTCTGGTGGACTCTAGTGGATTCTGGTGGGCTCTAGTGGACTCTGGTGGGCTCTAGGGGATTCTGGTGGGCTCTGGTGGACTCTGGTGGGCTCTGGTGGACTCTGGTGGATTGTGGTGTATTTCTGGTGGACTCTGGTGGACTCTGGTGGATTCTGGTGGGCTCTGGTGGACTCTGGTGGATTCTGGTGGTCTCTAGTGGATTCTGGTGGACTCTGGTGGACTCTAGTGGATTCTGGTGGGCTCTAGTGGACTCTGGTGGGCTCTAGGGGATTCTGGTGGGCTCTGGTGGACTCTGGTGGACTCTGGTGGATTGTGGTGTATTTCTGGTGGACTCTGGTGGACTCTGGTGGATTCTGGTGGGCTCTGGTGGGCTCTAGTGGACTCTGGTGGGCTCTAGGGGATTCTGGTGGGCTCTGGTGGACTCTGGTGGGCTCTGGTGGACTCTGGTGGATTGTGGTGTATTTCTGGTGGGCTCTGGTGGGCTCTAGTGGACTCTGGTGGGCTCTAGGGGATTCTGGTGGGCTCTGGTGGACTCTGGTGGATTGTGGTGTATTTCTGGTGGGCTCTGGTGGGCTCTAGTGGACTCTGGTGGACTCTAGTGGATTCTGGTGGATTCTAGTGGATTCTAGTGGACTCTGGTGGACTCTAGTGGACTCTGGTGGACTCTGGTGGATTCTGGTGGGCTCTGGTGGGCTCTGGTGGACTCTAGTAGACTCTGGTGGTCTCTAGTGGATTCTGGTGGACTCTGGTGGACTCTAGTGGATTCTGGTGGGCTCTGGTGGGCTCTGGTGGACTCTGGTGGGCTCTGGTGGGCTCTGGTGGACTCTGGTGGATTGTGGTGTATTTCTGGTGGACTCTGGTGGACTCTAGTGGACTCTGGTGGACTTGTGGCTGTTGTGTTTTTTTTCCTCAGATTTTAAAAGTTAGATTTTGTGTTGCTTCTGTGAGTGGAAAGTTGTGATGGTAAAATGTGAAGAAGAACTTTCCTAAAATCCTCATGAAGGACCGGTTCCTCAAACTGGATCAGATGAAAGCACCTCTTCAAAATAAAAGTCTTTCAGAGTGTTTAGCAGATCGGATGTTCATGAAGTCACACTGACCAGAATAGGGTGTGTGTGTGTGTGGGGGGGGACTTCAGTTGTCCCAACAGGAAGACGCAGCGTCACACTTCAGATGAACTCAGCATGAGATCATCATCCAATCAGGGTTCATCAGTTCAGAGGTTAAAGTTCACATGTAGAGACCAACCAGTCCTGAAAGAGTCTCTGAACTCTGCAGTTCCTCTCACTTTGTAAAGACTTGTTTGACATGTGAGAGCGACTCCGATGATCACACTGCTGTTGTGTGTGTGCACGTGCATGTGCACATCAACATGGTTTGACTTCACCTGGAGAACCAGGTTTTTGTGGTTTAGTTTTTTTTCTGCTGTATTTTATTTTGGAGTATTACAGTATGTTGTACAGAGTTTTATGACTCTTCCAGACTGCTGCGGGGCGTTCAAGTCCTGTTGGAAACTCCAGCGTTAGATAAAAATCATAGAGTGGTATTACCCCAGATTACATTCCTGTCATCCCTGATTGGTCGCATCGTGCTCTGGGGATGGACCTGCAGCTCGTTAGAGATTCAGAGCAGCATTTTTCTCCCTCCTCCTCGTCTTTGGAGGTCTGATTGGAGAGGAAGAGGGTGGGAGCTGTAAACAGTAGATAAGCCTGGATGGACAGATGGACGGAAGGAACACTAACAACATCCGAGCAGCCGTTTCCTTCTGCTGCTTGTCAGACAGCATGATGGGGCCTTTAGTGTCAGTGTTAAGCCTCGGTCACAGTAACTCTTATGAACGGCTGCGATTTTGGTACGCAGCTCTATAAGAATCTAGAGTTTGTGGCCTGTTTGGAAGATCGTGACCAGGTTGATGGTCTGCTTCAAGAGTTTCCACAAACACGCCACCCAAACCCTCTGAGTAGGAACACAGGTTGAATGTCTCCAAGACAACCTGAGCACAGCACACGAGGAATCAGAGATTAACTTTTTATTTGCATCTAAAATTGTAGAGAACTAAATGTTTTTACAAGAATATAAATAAAACCACGATGGAAAACTGTTGTTTCCAGAATATTACACTTCTCATTTTTTATGATGCCGGAGGCGACATGATGCAGCGGCTCAGCAAAGATGTTATGGTCTGTTCAAACTGGTGATCCAGCTCATGGAACTGGTAGACCAGAGGATGGTTCCAACACACCTGTATGAAGAGAGCAGGAACTTAGGGGCAGCTGTAGCTTAGTGGTTCCTCAGTGGTTGTCATCCAATTTGAAGGTTGGTGGATCGATCCCGGCTTCAACCGCCACATGTTGAAGTGTCCTTGGGCAAGACACTGAACCCCATGTTGTCCCCCGATCTGCGTATCGGGTTGTGTGAGTGTTAGCCCCGCCCCTCTCCCCCCTGATCTACATATTGGGCTGTGTGAATGGGTGAATGTAAAACCTTGTAGTGTGAAAGCGCTTTGAGTCTGAATGACTAGAAAACACTACAAATACAGGACATTTACCATTCTGCAGCCAGCGTGAAAATCAACTTATATTCTCAAGGATTCATCAAGTTACTCATGTGGCAGCTGTAACAACTTCCTGTAGGAACCAGAGGCTCCAGCAACATTCATGAACTCCAGATGTTGTAGGAAACAGGAGATTCACATGAACAATGTGTTTGTACGGGTCATTGTGACCGAGGCTTTAAAGGAACAGCCACATCTTTTTCTTTCTGTAACACAAACCCATTGGGTTCCTGCCCCAGGGGTTCCTGCCCCGGCGGTTCCTGCCCCAGCGGTTCCTGCCCCGGCGGTTCCTGCCCCGGCGGTTCCTGCCCCAGTGGTTCCTGTCCCAGGGGTTCCTGCCCCGGCGGTTCCTGCCCCGGCGGTTCCTGCCCCAGGGGTTCCTGCCCCAGTGGTTCCTGCCCCAGGGGTTCCTGCTTCAGTGGTTCCTGCTTCAGGGGTTCCTGCCCCAGTGGTTCCTGTCCCAGTGGTTCCTGCCCCAGTGGTTCCTGCTTCAGGGGTTCCTGTCCCAGGGGTTCCTGTCCCAGGGGTTCCTGCCCCAGGGGTTCCTGCCCCAGTGGTTACTGTCCTGGCTGTTCCTGTCCCAGGGGTTCCTGCCCTGGCGGTTCCTGTCCCAGGGGTTCCTGCCCTCTGCGGTTCCTGTCCCGGCGGTTCCTGCCCCAGGGGTTCCTGCCCCGGCGGTTCCTGCCCCAGGGGTTCCTGCCCCAGGGGTTCCTTTCCCAGGGGTTCCTGCCCCAGTGGTTACTGTCCTGGCTGTTCCTGCCCCAGGGGTTCCTGCCCCGGCGGTTCCTGCCCCAGCGGTTCCTGCCCCGGCGGTTCCTGCCCCAGCGGTTCCTGCCCCAGCGGTTCCTGCCCCAGGGGTTCCTGCTTCAGGGGTTCCTGCCCCAGTGGTTCCTGTCCCAGTGGTTCCTGCCCCAGTGGTTCCTGCTTCAGGGGTTCCTGTCCCAGGGGTTCCTGCCCCAGCGGTTCCTGCCCCGGCGGTTCCTGCCCCAGCGGTTCCTGCCCCGGCGGTTCCTGCCCCGGCGGTTCCTGCCCCAGC
>SSNP01000311.1:144085-155891 GCA_006937955.1 Pachypanchax playfairii | reverse complement strand
ACAGCTAAAAATACACGCTGAAAGTTTGCTGCTGCCGCCGCGTGACATCACAACCCCCTGCTGCCGCCGCGTGACATCACAACCCCCTGCTGCCGCCGCGTGACATCACAACCCCCTGCTGCCGCCGCTTGACATCACAACCCCCTGCTGCCGCCGCGTGACATCACAACCCCCTGCTGCCGCCGCGTGACATCACAACCCCCTGCTGCCGCCGCGTGACATCACAACCCCCTGCTGCCGCCGCGTGACATCATAACCTCTAACAACCTAACCCTAACCCTAGTTCTGAAGTCCAGTCTGTCTATTCACAGAAAACACTGGGGTCAAACATTTGAAAATCAGTCCAGCAACGTTTAGAGTCATTCAGAATATTTAGGGGAAAGTTGATGGTTAAAATCCTGTTTTGAATGTGTTTTGTGTGACCGGCTGTAGAAACATCTCTTCATCTGATGAGAGGAACAGGTTGTTGTGGATCTGTTTACACACCTGACCCTCTGATTGGTCCTGTCTTTCAGTTGGAGGACTGCACTCTGCAGATCTCTTCTAATGGAAGCTATCTGGATTTGGACTCATCTCTGGCTGAACAGAAGGACGACCTGGAGGACTTCTACATTGATGTGGCGTAAGAACAGCTTTACTGTCCTCTGTCTGTTAGCCCCGCCCACTCATCTCACCTGTTGTAGCCCAGCAGGGGACTCACATGTCTCCCTGATCACATGATCTCAGGGACCTGCTGGGGATGTAGGTCAGCAAAATGTTCCTTATATAAACTGGTGTTTGTTTATTGAGTTTATAATGAATGGTGGAGCCAGTGAAGCTGGTAAAATCAAGTCAAGTTTATTTATAAATCATATTTAAAAACAACCAAGGTAGACCAACATGCTGTACAATAGAATAACAGAAACAATAAAATAGAACAAAAAGCTGTAAAATAAATAAAACACCTCATTAATAGAACAATCAGATTAAACCTTGTTAAAGCCAATGAGAAGAGATGCGTTTTAGAGCAGATTTAAAAGCTTCTGGAGAATCTGATGTGAGAGGGTAAACTGTTCCAGTCTGGATGCAGCTATAAAAATCCTGTCTTTTAGTTTTTAATCTATATCTAGGAACTTCTAAGAGCATCTGATCACTGACCTCAGAGATCTCCTGGGCCAGTAAAACTTTAGAAGCTCTGCCAGGTGAGGACGTGCAGTACCATTAATAACCAGTACCAGCGTGTGTAACGGTCTGCGTGACGGCAGCGTGTGTAACGGTCTGCGTGACGGCAGCGTGTGTAACGGTCAGCGTGGCGGCAGCGTGTGTAACGGTCAGCGTGACGGCAGCGTGTGTAACGGTCAGCGTGACGGCAGCGTGTGTAACGGGCAGCGTGTGTAACGGGCAGCGTAGCGGCAGCGTGTGTAACGGGCAGCGTGGCGGCAGCGTGTGTAACGGTCAGCGTAGCGGCAGCGTGTGTAACGGTCAGCGTGTGTGACGGTCAGCGTAGCGGCAGCGTGTGTAACGGTCAGCATGTGTAACGGTCAGCGTGTGTAACGGGCAGCGTAGCGGCAGCGTGTGTAACGGTCAGCGTAGTGGCAGCGTGTGTAACGGTCAGCATGTGTAACGGTCAGCGTGTGTGACGGTCAGCGTAGCGGCAGCGTGTGTAACGGTCAGCGTAGTGGCAGCGTGTGTAACGGTCTGCGTGACGGCAGCGTGTGTAACGGTCAGCGTGTGGCAGCGTGTGTAACGGTCAGCGTGTGTGACGGTCAGCGTAGCGGCAGCATGTGTAACGGTCAGCGTAGCGGCAGCGTGTGTAACGGTCAGCGTGACGGCAGCGTGTGTAACGGTCAGCGTAGCGGCAGCGTGTGTAACGGTCTGCGTGACGGCAGCGTGTGTAACGGTCTGCGTGACGGCAGCGTGTGTAACGGTCTGCGTGACGGCAGCGTGTGTAACGGTCAGCGTGTGTGACGGTCAGCGTGGCGGCAGCGTGTGTAACGGTCAGCGTGTGTAACGGTCAGCGTAGCGGCAGCGTGTGTAACGGTCAGCGTGTGTAACAGTCAGCGTGTGTAACGGTCAGCGTAGTGGCAGCGTGTGTAACGGTCAGCGTGTGTAACAGTCAGCGTGTGTAACGGTCAGCGTAGTGGCAGCGTGTGTAACGGTCAGCGTAGCGGCAGCGTGTGTAACGGTCAGCGTGTGTAACGGTCAGCGTGGCGGCAGCGTGTGTAACGGTCAGCGTAGCGGCAGCGTGTGTAACGGTCAGCGTGTGTAACGGTCAGCGTGTGTGACGGTCAGCGTAGCGGCAGCATGTGTAACGGTCAGCGTGTGTAACGGTCAGCGTAGCGGCAGCATGTGTAACGGTCAGCGTAGCGGCAGCGTGTGTAACGGTCAGCGTGTGTAACGGTCAGCGTAGCGGCAGCGTGTGTAACGGTCAGCGTGTGTAACGGTCAGCGTAGCGGCAGCGTGTGTAACGGTCAGCGTGTGTAACGGTCAGCGTAGTGGCAGCGTGTGTAACGGTCAGCGTAGTGGCAGCGTGTGTAACGGTCAGCATGTGTAACGGTCAGCGTGTGTAACGGTCAGCGTAGCGGCAGCATGTGTAACGGTCAGCGTGTGTAACGGGCAGCGTGTGTGACGGTCAGCGTAGCGGCAGCGTGTGTAACGGTCAGCGTGTGTAACGGTCAGCGTGTGTGACGGTCAGCGTAGCGGCAGCATGTGTAACGGTCAGCGTAGCGGCAGCGTGTGTAACGGTCAGCGTGGCGGCAGCGTGTGTAACGGTCAGCGTAGCGGCAGCGTGTGTAACGGTCAGCGTGTGTGACGGTCAGCGTAGCGGCAGCATGTGTAACGGTCAGCGTGCGTAACGGTCAGCGTAGCGGCAGCGTGTGTAACGGTCAGCGTGTGTAACGGTCAGCGTGTGGAACGGTCAGCGTAGCGGCAGCGTGTGTAACGGCAGCGTGTGTAACGGTCTGCGTGACGGCAGCGTGTGTAACGGTCAGCGTGACGGCAGCGTGTGTAACGGTCAGCGTGTGTGACGGTCTGCGTGACGGCAGCGTGTGTAACGGTCAGCGTGTGTAACGGTCAGCGTGTGTGACGGTCAGCGTAGCGGCAGCGTGTGTAACGGTCAGCGTGTGTAACGGTCAGCGTAGCGGCAGCGTGTGTAACGGTCAGCGTAGCGGCAGCATGTGTAACGGTCAGCGTGTGTAACGGTCAGCGTAGCGGCAGCGTGTGTAACGGTCAGCGTGTGTAACGGGCAGCGTGTGTAACGGTCTGCGTGACGGCAGCGTGTGTAACGGTCAGCGTGACGGCAGCATGTGTAACGGTCAGCGTGTGTAACGGTCAGCGTAGTGGCAGCGTGTGTAACGGTCAGCGTAGTGGCAGCGTGTGTAACGGTCAGCGTAGCGGCAGCGTGTGTAACGGTCAGCGTGTGTAACGGTCAGCGTAGCGGCAGCGTGTGTAACGGTCAGCGTGACGGCAGCGTGTGTAACGGTCAGCGTGTGTGACGGTCTGCGTGACGGCAGCGTGTGTAACGGTCAGCGTGTGTTACGGTCAGCGTAGCGGCAGCGTGTGTAACGGTCAGCGTGGGTAACGGTCAGCGTAGTGGCAGCGTGTGTAACGGTCAGCATGTGTAACGGTCAGCGTGTGTAACGGTCAGCGTAGTGGCAGCGTGTGTAACGGTCAGCGTAGTGGCAGCGTGTGTAACGGCAGCGTGTGTACGGTCAGCGTGGCGGCAGCGTGGGTAACGGTCAGCGTGTGTAACGGGCAGCGTGGCGGCAGCGTGTGTAACGGGCAGCGTGGCGGCAGCGTGTGTAACGGTCAGCGTGGGTAACGGTCAGCGTAGCGGCAGCGTGTGTAACGGTCAGCGTGTGTAACGGTCAGCGTAGTGGCAGCGTGTGTAACGGTCAGCATGTGTAACGGTCAGCGTGTGTAACGGTCAGCGTAGCGGCAGCGTGTGTAACGGTCAGCGTGTGTAACGGTCAGCGTATGGCAGCGTGGTAACGGTCAGCGTAGTGGCAGCGTGTGTAACGGTCAGCATGTGTGACGGTCTGCGTGACGGCAGCGTGTGTAACGGTCTGCGTGACGGCAGCGTGTGTAACGGTCTGCGTGACGGCAGCGTGTGTAACGGTCAGCGTGTGTGACGGTCAGCGTAGCGGCAGCATGTGTAACGGTCAGCGTGTGTAACGGGCAGCGTGGCGGCAGCGTGTGTAACGGTCAGCGTAGCGGCAGCGTGTGTAACGGTCAGCGTGTGTAACGGTCAGCGTGTGTGACGGTCAGCGTAGCGGCAGCGTGTGTAACGGTCAGCGTGTGTAACGGTCAGCGTGTGTGACGGTCAGCGTAGCGGCAGCGTGTGTAACGGTCAGCGTGGGTGACGGGCTGCGTGACGGCAGCGTGTGTAACGGTCAGCATGTGTAACGGGCAGCGTGGCGGCAGCGTGTGTAACGGTCAGCGTAGCGGCAGCGTGTGTAACGGTCAGCGTGTGTAACGGTCAGCGTAGCGGCAGCATGTGTAACGGTCAGCGTAGCGGCAGCGTGTGTAACGGGCAGCGTGTGTGACGGTCAGCGTGTGTAACGGTCAGCGTGTGTAACGGTCAGCGTAGCGGCAGCGTGTGTAACGGTCAGCGTGTGTAACGGTCAGCGTAGTGGCAGCGTGTGTAACGGTCAGCGTGTGTAACGGTCAGCGTGGGTAACGGTCAGCGTAGCGGCAGCGTGTGTAACGGTCAGCGTGTGTAACGGTCAGCGTAGCGGCAGCGTGTGTAACGGTCAGCATGTGTAACGGTCAGCGTGTGTAACGGTCAGCGTAGTGGCAGCGTGTGTAACGGTCAGCGTAGTGGCAGCGTGTGTAACGGTCAGCGTGTGTAACGGTCAGCGTGGCGGCAGCGTGTGTAACGGTCAGCGTAGCGGCAGCATGTGTAACGGTCAGCGTAGCGGCAGCGTGTGTGACGGTCAGCGTAACGGCAGCGTGTGTAACGGTCTGCGTGACGGCAGCGTGTGTAACGGTCTGCGTGACGGCAGCGTGTGTAACGGTCTGCGTGACGGCAGCGTGTGTAACGGTCAGCGTGTGTAACGGGCAGCGTGTGTGACGGTCAGCGTAGCGGCAGCATGTGTAACGGTCAGCGTAGCGGCAGCATGTGTAACGGTCAGCGTAGCGGCAGCGTGTGTAACGGTCAGCGTGTGTGACGGTCAGCGTAGCGGCAGCGTGTGTAACGGTCAGCGTGGGGAACGGTCAGCGTGTGTGACGGTCAGCGTAGCGGCAGCGTGTGTAACGGTCAGCGTGTGTAACGGTCAGCGTAGTGGCAGCGTGTGTAACGGTCAGCGTAGCGGCAGCGTGTGTAACGGTCAGCATGTGTAACGGGCAGCGTGGCGGCAGCATGTGTAACGGTCAGCGTAGCGGCAGCGTGGGTAACGGTCAGCGTGTGTAACGGTCAGCGTAGCGGCAGCGTGTGTAACGGTCAGCGTGTGTAACGGTCAGCGTGGGTAACGGTCAGCGTGTGTGACGGTCAGCGTGTGTGACGGTCAGCGTAGCGGCAGCATGTGTAACGGTCAGCGTGTGTAACGGTCAGCGTAGCGGCAGCGTGTGTAACGGTCAGCGTGTGTAACGGGCAGCGTATGTGACGGTCAGCGTGTGTGACGGTCAGCGTAGCGGCAGCGTGTGTAACGGTCAGCGTAGTGGCAGCGTGTGTAACGGTCTGCGTGCGGCAGCGTGTGTAACGGTCAGCGTGACGGCAGCGTGTGTAACGGTCAGCGTGTGTGACGGTCTGCGTGACGGCAGCGTGTGTAACGGTCAGCGTGTGTAACGGTCAGCGTGTGTGACGGTCAGCGTAGTGGCAGCGTGTGTAACGGTCAGCGTAGCGGCAGCGTGTGTAACGGTCAGCGTGTGTAACGGTCAGCGTAGTGGCAGCGTGTGTAACGGTCAGCGTGACGGCAGCGTGTGTAACGGTCTGCGTGACGGCAGCGTGTGTAACGGTCTGCGTGACGGCAGCGTGTGTAACGGTCAGCGTGTGTGACGGTCAGCGTAGCGGCAGCATGTGTAACGGTCAGCGTAGTGGCAGCATGTGTAACGGTCAGCGTAGCGGCAGCGTGTGTAACGGTCAGCGTGTGTGACGGTCAGCGTGTGTGACGGGCAGCGTGTGTGACGGTCAGCGTAGCGGCAGCGTGTGTAACGGTCAGCGTGTGTGACGGTCTGCGTGACGGCAGCGTGTGTAACGGTCTGCGTGACGGCAGCGTGTGTAACGGTCTGCGTGACGGCAGCGTGTGTAACGGTCAGCGTGACGGCAGCGTGTGTAACGGTCAGCGTGTGTAACGGTCTGCGTGACGGCAGCGTGTGTAACGGTCAGCGTGTGTAACGGTCAGCGTAGTGGCAGCGTGTGTAACGGTCAGCGTAGCGGCAGCGTGTGTAACGGTCAGCGTGTGTAACGGTCAGCGTGCCGCAGCGTGTGTAACGGTCAGCGTGACGGCAGCGTGTGTAACGGGCAGCGTGTGTGACGGTCAGCGTGGCGGCAGCGTGTGTAACGGTCAGCGTAGCGGCAGCATGTGTAACGGTCAGCGTGTGTAACGGGCAGCGTAGCGGCAGCGTGTGTAACGGTCAGCGTGTGTAACGGTCAGCGTAGCGGCAGCGTGTGTAACGGGCAGCGTAGGGGCAGCGTGTGTAACGGTCAGCGTGTGTAACGGTCAGCGTGGCGGCAGCGTGTGTAACGGTCAGCGTAGCGGCAGCGTGTGTAACGGTCAGCGTGTGTAACGGGCAGCGTGTGTAACGGGCAGCGTAGGGGCAGCGTGTGTAACGGTCAGCGTGTGTGACGGTCAGCGTAGCGGCAGCATGTGTAACGGTCAGCGTAGTGGCAGCGTGTGTAACGGTCAGCGTAGTGGCAGCGTGTGTAACGGTCAGCATGTGTAACGGGCAGCGTGGCGGCAGCGTGTGTAACGGTCAGCGTAGTGGCAGCGTGTGTAACGGTCAGCATGTGTAACGGTCAGCGTGTGTAACGGTCAGCGTAGTGGCAGCGTGTGTAACGGTCAGCGTAGCGGCAGCGTGTGTAACGGTCAGCGTGTGTAACGGTCAGCGTAGCGGCAGCGTGTGTAACGGTCAGCGTGTGTAACGGTCAGCGTAGTGGCAGCGTGTGTAACGGTCAGCGTAGCGGCAGCGTGTGTAACGGTCAGCATGTGTAACGGTCAGCGTGTGTAACGGTCAGCGTAGCGGCAGCATGTGTAACGGTCAGCGTAGCGGCAGCGTGTGTAACGGGCAGCGTGTGTAACGGTCAGCGTGTGTAACGGTCAGCGTAGCGGCAGCGTGTGTAACGGTCAGCGTGTGTAACGGTCAGCGTGGCGGCAGCGTGTGTAACGGTCAGCGTAGTGGCAGCGTGTGTAACGGTCAGCGTAGCGGCAGCGTGTGTAACGGTCAGCGTGTGTAACGGTCAGCGTAGCGGCAGCGTGTGTAACGGTCAGCGTGTGTAACAGTCAGCGTGTGTAACGGTCAGCGTAGTGGCAGCGTGTGTAACGGTCAGCGTGTGTAACGGTCAGCGTAGCGGCAGCGTGTGTAACGGTCAGCGTAGCGGCAGGGTGTGTAACGGTCAGCGTGTGTAAAGGTCAGCGTAGCGGCAGCGTGTGTAACGGTCAGCGTGTGTAACGGTCAGCGTGTGTGACGGTCAGCGTAGCGGCAGCGTGTGTAACGGTCAGCGTGTGTAACGGTCAGCGTGTGTGACGGTCAGCGTAGCGGCAGCATGTGTAACGGTCAGCGTGTGTAACGGTCAGCGTAGCGGCAGCGTGTGTAACGGTCAGCGTGTGTAACGGTCAGCGTAGCGGCAGCGTGTGTAACGGTCAGCGTGGCGGCAGCGTGTGTAACGGGCAGCGTGTGTAACGGTCAGCGTAGCGGCAGCGTGTGTAACGGTCAGCGTGGCGGCAGCGTGTGTAACGGTCAGCGTAGCGGCAGCGTGTGTAACGGTCAGCGTGTGTAACGGTCAGCGTGTGTAACGGTCAGCGTAGCGGCAGCGTGTGTAACGGTCAGCGTGTGTAACGGTCAGCGTAGCGGCAGCGTGTGTAACGGTCAGCATGTGTAACGGTCAGCGTGTGTAACGGTCAGCGTAGTGGCAGCGTGTGTAACGGTCAGCGTAGCGGCAGCATGTGTAACGGTCAGCGTAGCGGCAGCGTGTGTAACGGTCAGCGTGTGTGCCGGTCAGCGTAGCGGCAGCGTGTGTAACGGTCAGCGTGTGTAACGGGCAGCGTGTGTAACGGTCAGCGTAGTGGCAGCGTGTGTAACGGTCAGCGTAGCGGCAGCGTGTGTAACGGTCAGCGTGTGTAACGGTCAGCGTGTGTGACGGTCAGCGTAGCGGCAGCGTGTGTAACGGTCAGCGTGTGTAACGGTCAGCGTGTGTAACGGTCAGCGTAGCGGCAGCGTGTGTAACGGTCAGCGTGGCGGCAGCGTGTGTAACGGTCAGCGTAGCGGCAGCGTGTGTAACGGTCAGCGTGTGTAACGGTCAGCGTAGTGGCAGCGTGTGTAACGGTCAGCGTAGTGGCAGCGTGTGTAACGGTCAGCATGTGTAACGGTCAGCGTGTGTAACGGTCAGCGTAGCGGCAGCGTGTGTAACGGTCAGCGTGTGTAACGGTCAGCGTGTGTAACGGTCAGCGTAGCGGCAGCGTGTGTAACGGTCAGCGTGTGTAACGGTCAGCGTAGTGGCAGCGTGTGTAACGGTCAGCATGTGTAACGGGCAGCGTGGCGGCAGCGTGTGTAACGGTCAGCGTAGTGGCAGCGTGTGTAACGGTCAGCGTAGTGGCAGCGTGTGTAACGGCAGCATGTGTAACGGTCAGCGTGTGTAACGGTCAGCGTAGCGGCAGCGTGTGTAACGGTCAGCGTGTGTGACGGTCAGCGTAGCGGCAGCATGTGTAACGGCAGCATGTGTAACGGTCAGCGTGTGTAACGGTCAGCGTAGCGGCAGCGTGTGTAACGGGCAGCGTGGGTAACGGTCAGCGTAGGGGCAGCGTGTGTAACGGTCAGCGTGTGTAACGGTCAGCGTGTGTGACGGTCAGCGTGTGTGACGGTCAGCGTAGCGGCAGCATGTGTAACGGTCAGCGTGTGTAACGGGCAGCGTAGCGGCAGCGTGTGTAACGGTCAGCGTGTGTAACGGTCAGCGTAGCGGCAGCGTGTGTAACGGTCAGCGTAGTGGCAGCGTGTGTAACGGTCAGCGTAGCGGCAGCGTGGGTAACGGTCAGCGTGGGTAACGGTCAGCGTAGGGGCAGCGTGGGTAACGGTCAGCGTACCGGCAGCGTGTGTAACGGTCAGCGTGTGTAACGGTCAGCGTAGCGGCAGCGTGTGTAACGGTCAGCGTGTGTAACGGTCAGCGTGTGTAACGGGCAGCGTGGCGGCAGCGTGTGTAACGGTCAGCGTGTGTAACGGTCAGCGTAGTGGCAGCGTGTGTAACGGTCAGCGTAGCGGCAGCGTGTGTAACGGTCAGCGTGGGGAACGGTCAGCGTAGCGGCAGCGTGTGTAACGGTCAGCGTGTGTAACGGTCAGCGTGTGTGACGGTCTGCGTAGCGGCAGCGTGTGTAACGGTCAGCGTGTGTGACGGTCAGCGTAGCGGCAGCATGTGTAACGGTCAGCGTGTGTAACGGTCAGCGTAGCGGCAGCGTGTGTAACGGTCAGCGTGTGGAACGGTCAGCGTAGCGGCAGCGTGTGTAACGGTCAGCGTAGCGGCAGCGTGTGTAACGGTCAGCGTAGGTAACGGGCAGCGTAGGGGCAGCGTGTGTAACGGTCAGCGTGTGTGACGGTCAGCGTAGCGGCAGCGTGTGTAACGGTCAGCGTGTGTAACGGTCAGCGTGTGTGACGGTCAGCGTACGGCAGCGTGTGTAACGGTCTGCGTGACGGCAGCGTGTGTAACGGTCAGCGTGTGTGACGGTCAGCGTAGCGGCAGCATGTGTAACGGTCAGCGTAGCGGCAGCGTGTGTAACGGTCAGCGTGTGTGACGGTCAGCGTAGCGGCAGCGTGTGTAACGGTCTGCGTGACGGCAGCGTGTGTAACGGTCTGCGTGACGGCAGCGTGTGTAACGGTCTGCGTGACGGCAGCGTGTGTAACGGTCAGCGTGTGTGACGGTCTGCGTGACGGCAGCGTGTGTAACGGTCTGCGTGACGGCAGCGTGTGTAACGGTCAGCGTGTGTGACGGTCAGCGTAGCGGCAGCATGTGTAACGGTCAGCGTAGCGGCAGCGTGTGTAACGGTCAGCGTGTGTAACGGTCAGCGTGTGTGACGGTCAGCGTGTGTGACGGTCAGCGTGACGGCAGCGTGTGTAACGGTCAGCGTGTGTAACGGTCAGCGTGTGTGACGGTCAGCGTAGCGGCAGCATGTGTAACGGTCAGCGTAGCGGCAGCGTGTGTAACGGTCTGCGTGACGGCAGCGTGTGTAACGGTCAGCGTGTGTGACGGGCAGCGTAGCGGCAGCATGTGTAACGGGCAGCGTAGCGGCAGCGTGTGTAACGGTCTGCGTGACGGCAGCGTGTGTAACGGTCAGCGTGTGTGACGGTCTGCGTGACGGCAGCGTGTGTAACGGTCAGCGTAGCGGCCGCGTGTGTAACGGGCAGCGTGGCGGCAGCGTGTGTAACGGTCAGCGTGTGTAACGGTCAGCGTGTGTGACGGTCAGCGTAGCGGCAGCATGTGTAACGGTCAGCGTAGCGGCAGCGTGTGTAACGGTCAGCGTGTGTAACGGTCAGCGTAGCGGCAGCGTGTGTAACGGTCAGCGTGTGTAACGGTCAGCGTGTGTAACGGTCAGCGTAGCGGCAGCGTGTGTAACGGTCAGCGTGTGTAACGGTCAGCGTAGCGGCAGCGTGTGTAACGGTCTGCGTGACGGCAGCGTGTGTAACGGTCTGCGTGACGGCAGCGTGTGTAACGGTCTGCGTGACGGCAGCGTGTGTAACGGTCTGCGTGACGGCAGCGTGTGTAACGGTCAGCGTGTGTGACGGTCAGCGTAGCGGCAGCATGTGTAACGGTCAGCGTAGCGGCAGCGTGTGTAACGGTCAGCGTAGCGGCAGCGTGTGTAACGGTCAGCGTGTGTAACGGTCAGCGTAGCGGCAGCGTGTGTAACGGTCAGCGTGTGTAACGGTCAGCGTGTGTGACGGTCAGCGTAGCGGCAGCGTGTGTAACGGTCAGCGTATGTAACGGTCAGCGTGTGTGCCGGTCAGCGTAGCGGCAGCGTGTGTAACGGTCAGCGTGTGTAACGGTCAGCGTAGCGGCAGCGTGTGTGACGGTCAGCGTGTGTGACGGTCAGCGTAGCGGCAGCATGTGTAACGGTCAGCGTAGCGGCCGCGCGTGTAACGGTCAGCGTGACGGCAGCGTGTGTAACGGTCAGCGTGTGTAACGGTCAGCGTGTGTGACGGTCAGCGTGTGTGACGGTCAGCGTAGCGGCAGCGTGTGTAACGGTCAGCGTGTGTAACGGTCTGCGTGACGGCAGCGTGTGTGACGGTCTGCGTGACGGCAGCGTGTGTAACGGTCTGCGTGACGGCAGCGTGTGTAACGGTCAGCGTGTGTGACGGTCAGCGTAGCGGCAGCGTGTGTAACGGTCAGCGTGTGTAACGGTCAGCGTGTGTGACGGTCAGCGTAGCGGCAGCGTGTGTAACGGTCAGCGTGTGTAACGGTCAGCGTGTGGGCAGCGTGTGTAACGGTCTGCGTGACGGCAGCGTGTGTAACGGTCTGCGTGACGGCAGCGTGTGTAACGGTCAGCGTGACGGCAGCGTGTGTAACGGTCAGCGTGTGTGACGGTCTGCGTGACGGCAGCGTGTGTAACGGTCAGCGTGTGTAACGGTCAGCGTGTGTGACGGTCAGCGTAGCGGCAGCGTGTGTAACGGTCAGCGTGTGTAACGGTCA
>SSNP01000311.1:104164-114164 GCA_006937955.1 Pachypanchax playfairii | reverse complement strand
GAAGGTTCCACAGAGTCCGTAAGTCAACGTTACACAACTAGAGACACACCCAGCAGAGACACAACTAGAGACACACCCAGCAGAGACACAAGGTTACACAACTAGAGACACACCCAGGAGAGACACAACTAGAGACACACCTTGCAGAGACACAACTAGAGACACAACTTGCAGAGACACAACTAGAGACACACCCAGCAGAGACACAACTAGAGACACACCTTGCAGAGACACAACTAGAGACACACCCAGCAGAGACACAACTAGAGACACAACTTGCAGAGACACAACTAGAGACACACCCAGCAGAGACGTTTTCTTTTGTATTTTTGGGGAATCAAACGTTCACTGTTTTTCGTCTTTACTCACTTTGCATCAACTTTGGGCTCAAACTTCTGGTCTGATGTTCTCGGTCTGGTTTTCTCTTTGTTCTAATCTCTGGTGTTTTCCTTTTCTCTTTCATTCTCTGTCTCTTGGCTCTTTTCCTTTTGACCACTAGGAGTCGCTCTTTTCTCACCCACCATATGTCGGTTCTGGGTCTGAGCAGGAGGTCCAGGCTTTTCTCCAAAACCAGCTCTATCTCTGAGGAGCCTTCATCTGCCTGCAGGTCTGTAACACGGAGATCTGCTGGCAGAGCCTGGAGAATCACAACAAACACTCCACATGCTTTCTAGCGCCCTCTGCAGGCTCCTCAGCTCAACACCGTCTCTGTAGCAAGACTAATTACAGCAGGTTTTGTCTTGGGGCTCTGACCTGGATCAGAACATCTGGACTGTAGTCTGATATGTTTGATGTCTGACATTTGAAGTGAAATAAATCAATATTTGAATTGTGGAAACACTCAAATGCACAGCAGCATCAATGGAATGAACTGACACACAGCTGCCTCTTGGTCATGTGCTCATTTTTTCTGTGTGTATGTGCGTGTCTGTGTGCGCATGTGTGTGCATGTTTCAGCTCACCGTCCTCAGATCTTTCACTCCAGGAGACGTTTCCATCCCAGCATTACTCAGAGCAACCCAGCACCAAGTCGGAGAATAAAACCAGCCTGAGGTAAGCATATGGGGGGGGCATGGTAACCATGGCAACATATTTACTGGCAGTATTTTTTTTATAAAGAGTCCCAAATCCTTGTTCTGTTCAGCCAATCAAACTGTAACAGGTGTGATTAGAGTGGTGGTTGTGCCAGTTACACCAGCTGTTTCCTCTGTACATGTTCAGGTGGGGGGGGGGGGGTTCTTCTTAGATCTTGATTATTATTTGGGGTCATTTGTTTTATTATCTGTGGACTTGAAGATCGATATATGTAACAGAACTTTGATTTAATCCCAGATTTCAGGTCTTTTTGTTTGTTTCATGTCAGTTTAAACAGTTTTTTTGTCTCTTTGTGGGATCATTTCTGCATTTTATCCAGATCTCCTGGATTATTTCTGTATCATTAACAGGCGCTCTGTTAACACAGCTGCTGTGTTTTCAGGTGTCCAGGTACAATTCAGGAAAGAGACCAATCACAGTACAACCTCTTTCGTCCCTCTCCGGATAAATCTGCTTTTTTATTTGTTGCACTAATGTTTCTCCTCTTTCTTTTCCTGCTTTGTTTTTTCCTTGTTTTCGTCCCTCCTTCTCTCATCAGCTCTGTGGAGACTGAGGAGCTCTTGTGGTGAGTACCTCCCTCCTCTTCCTCCCTCCTTTCTATCTCTAGGTCAGTCTGGTGCTTCTGTTTTGGGTTTTTCCATAAATCATGGTCACCTCAGATATTTTCAGGTGTAACATAAAACAGCTTGGAATAGTAAACATGGTTCTATCGTGGGAGAGTTGAAGCTTCCTTCCTGGGACTCTAGACCTTCAGCCAAAGAAGACAAGAAGTAGAACATTGGTGGGAAAAACAATTTGTCCCCGTCCTGATTTCTTATTCTTTTACATGTTTGTCACACAAAATGTTTCTGATCATCAAACACGTTTAACCATTAGACAAAGATACACAAGTAAACACAAGATGCAGTTCTTAAATGATGGTTTTTGTTATTTAGGGAGAAATAAATCCAACCCTACATGGACCTGTGTGAAAAAACAATCTAACTGTGGTGTATCACACCTGAGTTCAATTTCTGTATCCACCCCCAGACCTGATTACTGCCACACCTGTTTCAATCAAGAAATCACTTAAATAGAAGCTGCCTGACACAGAGAAGTAGATCAAAAGCACCTCAAAATCTAGACATCATGAAAAGATCCAAAGAAATTCAGGAACAAATTAGAACAAAAGTAATTGAGATCTATCAGTCTGGTAACGGTTGTAAACCCATTTCTAAAGCTTTGGGACTCCAGAGTGAGAGACATTATCCACAAATGGTAAAAACATGGAACAGTAGTGAACCTTCCCAGGAGCGGCCGGCCGACCAAAATTACCCCAAGAGTGCCGAGACAACTCATCCGAGAGGTCACAAAAGACCTGGACAACATCTAAAGAACTGCCTCAGTCAGGTCAGTGTTCACGACTCCACCTTAAGTAAGAGAGACTGATCTAAAACAACCTGCATGGCAGATCTCCAAGACGCAAACCACTGTTAAACAAAAAGAACATTAGGACTCGTCTCAATTCTGCTATGAAACATTTCAATGATTGCCAAGACTTTAGGGACAACACCTTGTGGACTGATGAGACAAAAGTTAAACTTTTTGGAAGGTAAATGTCTCGTTACATCTGGTGTAAAAGTAACAGCCTTTCAGAAAAAGAACATCATACCAACAGTAAAATATGGTGGTGGTAGTGTGATGGTCTGGGGTTGTTTTACTGCTTCAGGATCTGGAAGACTTGCTGTGATAGATGGAACCATGAATTCTACTGTCTACCAAAAACTCCTGAAGGAGAATGTCCGTCCATCTGTTCGTCAACTCAAGCTGAAGTGATCTTGGGTGCTGCAGCAGGACAATGACCCAAAACACACCAACATAACCACCTCTGAATGGCTGAAGATAAACAAAATGAAGACTTTGGAGTGTCCTAGTCAAAGTCCTGACCTGAATCCTATTGAGATGCTGTGACCTTAGAAAGGTGGTTCATGCTAGAAAACCCTCAAATAAATCTGAATTACAACAATTCTGTAAAGATGAGAGGACCAAAATTCCTCCAGAGCTGTAAAAGACTCGTTGCAACTTATCGCAAACGCTTGATTGTAGTTATTGCTGCTAAGAGTCGCCCAACCAGTTATTAGGTTCAGGGGGCAATCCAACCCTACAGGGTCATGTAGGGTTGGATTTATTTCTCCCTAAATAACAAAAACCATCATTTAAAAACTGTGTCTTGTGTTTATTTGTGTATCTTTGTCTAATGGTTAAATGTGTTTGATGATCAGACAAACATGTAAAATAATAAGAAATCAGGACGGGGGCAAATAGTTTTTCACACCACTGTGTTTACTGTCAGTTAGAGCTGCAGATAAGTTTAGAACCAGATGAACAGATTCTTCCTTCTCTTTGGGGTTTTTTGGGTCTTTGGAGCGTTTGAGGTTTGATTTGACTTGGAAGTAGAATATTAACAGCCTACAACTCAATCCTAGAGGATGATGGGTAATCTGCTGGTGGATGCGTACCTCCTGAAACGATATGTGTGTTCCTCTGGTTTGACCTGAGTGTGAGATGTCTTGTATCTCTGCAGCTCCGATGACTGCGGTGTAAATCTGGAAAAACCGGTTCATAAGATGGTTCCGTAAGTATCGGTGCAGCCCCATTGCATGCTGGGAGCTGCGGGGAAGCTCTGCTGCTAGTGTGTTTGTTTTTTTTGGTGGATGTTTACTCAAATTGTTGGGAATCAGCTGCTTGTCAGTGAAATCTTCCTCATGTGAATGATTAAAGCCGAATTTATTTTGGGTTTAGATGCTTGTGTGTCGGTTGTGTTTTAACAGGTAACACAAGCTGATCAATGTGTTGCTGTGTTTGTTGTGGCAGTGCTGAATCTTTCTGTTTGCTTCTTATTTATTCCTGGGTTCAGCGCTGTTCTGGTTCTGGTCTGTTGTCCTCTTCTGTTTAGACCAGAACAACAGAAACTCAAAAAAGAGCAGAATTTAAACTAAATGATTATTGGCAGGCAGCTGCAGCCACAAAACACAGAGACGAATCCCAGACAGCTGATTACAGAGCTGAGCTTGGCAACACTCTGTTCTTCAGAACTGGACCAGATCCCCTTACAGAAAAAAAACTGCATAGTTCTGAGACTGCACTCAGGTCCCTCATCTGAGAATCAAATCGTTTCTTTACACTGAAGATCCATGTTTTCTGCCTAAAATGTTTCTGAAGAAATTTGTTCGTTTTCGTCCTGTTTAGTGATGATTCAAGGCTGAAAGAACCTCCTCATTTCAGCTGTTACTGTCACAGGTGTTACTGTCACAGGTGTTACTGTCACAGGTGTTACTGTCACAGGTGTTACTGTCACAGGTGTTACTGTCACAGGTGTTCCTGTCACAGGTGTTACTGTCACAGGTGTTACTGTCACAGCTGTTACTGTCACAGGTGTTACTATTACAGGTGTTACTGTCACAGGTGTTCCTGTCACAGGTGTTACTGTCACAGCTGTTACTGTCACAGGTGTTACTGTCACAGGTGTTACTGTCACAGGTGTTACTGTCACAGGTGTTACTGTCACAGGTGTTACTGTCACAGGTGTTACTGTCACAGGTGTTACTGTCACAGGTGTTCCTGTCACAGGTGTTACTGTCACAGGTGTTCCTGTCACAGGTCTTTTTCTTTGTTATCACATCTCATGCACTAGCTGCTAAATATATGACTAAAACAATGAAGAGAACTGATCAATAGTTTTCGATACAGTGGACGACGGCTACATGCACGATCTCAGTGCACAGCAGTTTTGTGTCTTTAAGCGTTGTGTGCATTTATTCGTTGTCCAATGATGCTATCATGTAAATTCCTTTCTCATCTATTTCTCCATCTTTTCCTTTTGTTTTCACATTGTTTGTATTTATTTAATTTTATAAATTTAGGTTTTTGCTCGGGATGAAAAAGCATTTGCACATTTCCTAAGTGATCAGACTTCTCCCAGTAACCATCAGCACAGAGTTGGTTTGAGTTTAATTACTAAAAGAAATGAGCTTGTTTAAGATCAGAAACTTCTGCTCATTTGAGAATAACCTGTCAGTCAAATGACTTAGTAACTCCAGAATCAAATCAAACGCGTGCATGTTGGTTCCAACTGCTAAATGTGAATTCAAGAACATCTGGATCTCCGCTGGTTTTACTTGGTTTAATATGTTTTTTCAATGATCTCGGCTGGTTCTACCTTCTTCTACATGCTTTTGTCTTTACCGTCCTGGTCTCACCTGGTTTACCTGTTTCTTCCTGATTTGACCTGGTCTCATGTGGTTCTTACCTGTGTCTCAAGTGTTTTTCCCTGGTCTGACCTGGGTCCACCTGGGGCCCCCTGTTTTCACAGAAGCACTTTCCTGCGCACCCTGGCAACTACAAAATGGGGGGAGAAGATGAGGAGTAAAAATCTGAACCAGATCAAGCCTGATGATGTAATGACACCAAAGCTTCAGCTACCAGCAGAACCGGGTAGCGACGTGCCATCTGAATGCAACAGTAAACCATCACACACTTTTACACATGATGTTTCCAGCTGTTAGTCAGATAAAAGCAGATTATGTTGAAATGAAATCATTTGAACATAAATTGTCATCGTTCAGTTTGAAGTCTTGAATTTGTCTGTAAAGTAAAATATCTGTTTGTGTGTTGAGATTCAACAGCCAGAGGTTTGAACAAAGACAAACATCCAGACTCCCAGAATGACCCAGGTAAAGTGCTACAGTTACCCACAATGCCCTGCTCTTTTGGTCCTGCAGCAGCTCATCTCATGCACCCGTTTATGGGGGGGGGGGGCTTAAAGCAGTGTCGGACCTGAAACCCTGGATTTATTGGAAGAGATCAATCAATAAACTAAACCTTTTGGTCAAAGTTCAAATATCATTTCAGAGACTTTGATGTTCAGTCAGAAAAATGCTGTGTTCATGATTTGGTCCCAAAATTCAAGAAAGAGTTGTCAGCTTTCATTCTGCAGCAGCTCACCAAAGATACAGCAACATGCTCACATTTTAAATATCCCATAATATCAACTTTATCTCATTATCTCACTAAAACTGAAAGCCCACACAACTAAGGCTCTTCTGTCTGTTACCATCAGATTAAGTCAGTAACACACGTCCTTGTGCTGAAATATCAAGATATTATTTATGGATCTATATTTTTACTGCTCACGTTCTTTACGTTCAGCTTCAAACCTTAAAACTCAACTTGAACAAACATCTGATCTTCATCTCTGTTAACTCAAATGATGTTGTTCTCACTTATAACATGAGTTTTAATCTGCTGCTAATGTCTTCATTCCAAATAAGTATTCCATTGATCCATTGATCCATCTCAGGTACCTGAACGGAACTACTTGCTTTAAATCAGCTGGTCTGTGGGCTGACGTCCATATAAACGTGTGTTCACAGCCATGTCTATGCAGTGCAACATGCTGTCTGATGATAAGTAGTTTCATGTTGGATATGATGTTCTCCAACTCCTCTACTGTAGGGCCTCTGAGCCAGAGCACTGCTGAACCCAGTATCACCAAAGAAGAAGAAAAGAGTGTGAAAACCGGTGAGAGAGCCCACAGCATGCTGTTTTCAGACATTTTAGATGAATTCATGTGTTTTCTTTTAGTCACTTGAATTTAGAAACTGGACAAAATAACAAACACAATGGTCACATGCACATTTTCCTTTCATCCTGCTAGTGTCTGCTAATCTGACAGAACGAGACCTCTGTGCTTCTCTCCTCCTCTCAGGTGAAGATCTATGTGGTCGAGTGTCAGATCAAATCTCCAAATTCAGGGCATCTTCTGTGGATTTACCAGAACCCAGTGAAAGCAGCGCCTCCCGCAGGTCGGAGCTGGAGAGTCTGGAAGGTTCCACCCACGTGGCCCGAGCTCGGCTGGCTAAAGAACAGCAGGTCTGAATAAACTTCTAGACTGCTGCTGTCATGTAGTTACAGTTGTTATAACTTTATTTATGTTGTGGACAGATACGAAACACTTTTACCGAGCTGAAAGCAACTACACAGACAAAAAAACACAAATCTTGTTCTCATAAAAACAACATACGTGAAAGTAATAAAACCCCAGAAAAATCAATAACATATTTAGACACCAAGATATTTTTATAATCCAGGGCTCCTTTAATTCAGGATTGAACCATGCAGGATATCTCTGTTTGTGTTCTTGAAGTCAAATAAAAACATTTCAGCTCATCTGGTTTTTATCTGAAAACAACAGATCATCATGTTTTAAAGATGAATAGAATGAGGTGTCATCTGCATACAGCAGTTTTGTATCAAAATCACCCAGAGCAACTTTGAAATACATAAAACGAGCACTTTTATTTAAAAACTTTAGCTTCAGGTCAGGTAAACATCTGAGATATTTACCTGACCACTAGGGCGGTAGTGAACTAAAGAAATGTTTAGTCCTGTACTGCACAACGATTAGTTCACAAAAAAAAACACAATGTTTTGCTCTTTGATTGAATAGAGCATTTATAAAACACAATGAAAAAATATCAATAATATATAAAAGTACAATAATATACATTTCTTTGAAAGTTAACTCATTCAGTTCCACTTTCAGATTTATCCCCCTCAGTACCAGATATTTAACATTTTTACTGATTGTTGAAGACCCACAGAATATTTTCTCCTATTACTGTGAATTCTGAAATCATCAGCACATTATTTAGTCTTTCTTCTTTCAAAAGCAAAAAACAATGTTTTCTACCTCTTTATTTAGTAATCTGCAGTATAAAAGAGGAACTTTGATGAAAATCCACACGTTTCAGGACTAAAAGCTGAGATAAAGAGGTTTTTCAAGCAGATCAGTGACTTTGATGTAAATATTTCATGTTTCAATGATTCATTCAACATCTCAACTATGTTTTACTACTAAGAAAGTAAAAAAATAACAGTAAAAAAGTACTTTTGATAGTTTCTTTATTTTGCTCCCTGCTGCCTTGAGAAGATCCTAACAGCAGATACTGGGCAGATAAATCCACCTCAGCTTCACTAGAATCACCAGAAGAACCTCAACGTCAGGCTGAAGACATGACGAGCACGACATAAGATGCTGGACCGAGCAGCGTTCGGTACAATACTGGTTCCTGGTAGATCCGGTAGACACGCTGGAGGGATTTTATCCATGTAATAAACTCCACCTCCTTCTTAATTCCATCAATTCTATACTAGTTTGTAAGAAGTCTGAACAACCAGATCGGGTCACAGCTGCAGCTCTGAATCTGTCTTCCTCATTCACTGTCTCGTCCTGAGTGTCTGGCTCCTCCCCCACGCCACACGGCCTTATAACAGGGTAAATAATAAGAGATCTCACCCAGAGAAATGCATCACTGCCCCCTCCTGGATCAGATGACTAAATACAGCTTGTAATGAGTTCATATTCAGCGAGCAGCTGACCCAGAATGCTTTGCAGGATTTAAGACAATAAAAGCTGTAGAGACATCAAGACGTCTCTGGCACTGAATGAGATTTTTTTTTAACTGCAAAGTGAGGCGTTCTGTCTGAGGTCTATAGTGACATCACACACCTGACCACACCACACACTATAAAATATAACTGCTAAAACTGTTGGACATTTTATCAACTACATCCAAAACAAGTAGCGTTCTAACTGAATCCAGTAAAACTACCTGTATTCCTACTGAGGGTGAAGCAGCATCCAGGTGTTGCAGTTAGTTGCTGTTCCCGAGTGTTCTACGGTGCGCTAAACTGTGGTGCTGTTACTAAATAGCCTAAATTAAAGCATTTAAAATTGGAGGTAAAACACAGCTAAATCAAAGATGTTAAATATTCAGTGTTGGTGTTGAATTTTAAAATACAGTATTAATTTAACACTTTTCTAGTCTATTTAACAACGTGAGAGGAAATTCCTCAAAACGGTGTTAATGTGGAGAGTTACATTTAAGCAACTCTGTCAAGTGTTGAATTTTTTACCCACAATGCACTTGGAGACTATATCTGTGATTTACTTGTAAATTTGTGCATCATAAAACTCCATGTGGAAGTGAAAATAAATCCAGTCATGCAGCTCAACATTTGATTCTATATTTTACACCTACTACATCATTAAAATCAGTTGGTCTTGTACAGATTTGATCAACATGACTCAAACTGGACTCAGACAATATAATCCTGCATAATGCTGCTTATTAAGCTGTATGTGTCCAGACTCCATGCTCCTCTGGGTGTAAGTTGTCAACGGGCCCTTTACCAGCCTCTCTCTCTTGTAGTGGAGACTAGACTCTCACATCACACCTCTGAGCTGGGACCCTCTGACGCCGGGGGCATTCAGCTCTGACCACCGTCTATAACTCAGGTGTAAAAGATGTTGTCAGTGTGAATAATTATGTTTAACTCTATCTGGAGTTAAATAAACAACATTTATAACTCTGGTCAAATGTTAAAACAAATCAACATTAAGCCGTGTTTAGAAAACTTTAACTACAGACAGAGTTAAAAGAAACTCCATCTCAGTGTTAAATGCCTAACACTTTCAGAGGTGTTGTTTTAACCTGATCTAGAGTGAATCAATATAAACACTTTGTTAATTTAACTCCCGAGAAGTTGAATTAACACTTCAGAATTTGCTGTGCAGGCTGATTATGTTTATATTAAAGTCATATATAACTGCTTAAAAAAGAATAAATATCAAGCAGTAAATCAATGCAAATTTAATTATCGTGACAATGTCAGTCGACTAAAACAGCATCGACCGATGAGTCGACTAAACGACTAAAGTTGATCTTAAAGGTCCTGTATCCTGCTAGTTTGCTATTCCTCCTGGTGCAGGGGGTCCATGGTTCCTCATGGTGCAGGGGGTCCATGGTTCCTCATGGTGCAGGGGGTCCATGGTTCCTCATGGTGCAGCGGGTCCATTGTTCCT
>SSNP01000311.1:34144-98286 GCA_006937955.1 Pachypanchax playfairii | reverse complement strand
TGTTGTTTCCTCTCCGTGTTTCTGACAAGTTGTTTCCTCTCCGTGTTTCTGACGTGTTGTTTCCTCTCCGTGTTTCTGACGTGTTGTTTCCTCTCCGTGTTTCTGACGTGTTGTTTCCTCTCCGTGTTTCTGACGTGTTGTTTCCTCTTCATGTTGTTTCCTCTCCGTGTTTCTGACGTGTTGTTTCCTCTTCATGTTGTTTCCTCTCCGTGTTTCTGACGTGTTGTTTCCTCTCCGTGTTTCTGACGTGTTGTTTCCTCTCCGTGTTTCTGACGTGTTGTTTCCTCTTCATGTTGTTTCCTCTCCGTGTTTTTGACGTGTTGTTTCCTCTTCATGTTGTTTCTTCTCCGTGTTCCTGACAAGTTGTTTCCTCTTCATGTTGTTTCCTCTCCGTGTTTCTGACGTGTTGTTTCCTCTTCATGTTGTTTCCTCTCCGTGTTTCTGATGTGTTGTTTCCTCTTCATGTTGTTTCCTCTCCGTGTTTCTGATGTGTTGTTTCCTCTCCGTGTTTCTGACGTGTTGTTTCCTCTTCATGTTGTTTCCTCTCCGTGTTCCTGACAAGTTGTTTCTTCTCCGTGTTTCTGACGTGTTGTTTCCTCTCCGTGTTTCTGACGTGTTGTTTCCTCTTCATGTTGTTTCCTCTCCGTGTTTCTGACGTGTTGTTTCCTCTCCGTGTTTCTGACGTGTTGTTTCCTCTCCGTGTTTCTGACAAGTTGTTTCCTCTCCGTGTTTCTGACGTGTTGTTTCCTCTTCATGTTGTTTCCTCTCCGTGTTTCTGACAAGTTGTTTCCTCTCCGTGTTTCTGACGTGTTGTTTCCTCTCCGTGTTTCTGACGTGTTGTTTCCTCTTCATGTTGTTTCCTCTCCGTGTTTCTGACGAGTTGTTTCCTCTCCGTGTTTCTGACGTGTTGTTTCCTCTCCGTGTTTCTGACGTGTTGTTTCCTCTTCATGTTGTTTCCTCTCCGTGTTTCTGACAAGTTGTTTCCTCTCCGTGTTTCTGACGTGTTGTTTCCTCTCCGTGTTTCTGACGTGTTGTTTCCTCTTCATGTTGTTTCCTCTCTGTGTTTCTGACGTGTTGTTTCCTTTCATGTTGTTTCCTCTCCGTGTTTCTGACAAGTTGTTTCCTCTCCGTGTTTCTGACGTGTTGTTTCCTCTCCGTGTTTCTGACGTGTTGTTTCCTCTTCATGTTGTTTCCTCTCCGTGTTTCTGACGTGTTGTTTCCTCTTCATGTTGTTTCCTCTCCGTGTTCCTGACAAGTTGTTTCCTCTCCGTGTTTCTGACGTGTTGTTTCCTCTTCATGTTGTTTCCTCTCCGTGTTTCTGACGTGTTGTTTCCTCTCCGTGTTTCTGACGTGTTGTTTCCTCTTCATGTTGTTTCCTCTCCGTGTTTCTGACGTGTTGTTTCCTCTTCATGTTGTTTCCTCTCCGTGTTTCTGACAAGTTGTTTCCTCTCCGTGTTTCTGACGTGTTGTTTCCTCTTCATGTTGTTTCCTCTCCGTGTTTCTGACGTGTTGTTTCCTCTTCATGTTGTTTCCTCTCCGTGTTTCTGACAAGTTGTTTCCTCTCCGTGTTTCTGACGTGTTGTTTCCTCTCCGTGTTTCTGACGTGTTGTTTCCTCTCCGTGTTTCTGACGTGTTGTTTCCTCTTCATGTTGTTTCCTCTCCGTGTTTCTGACGTGTTGTTTCCTCTTCATGTTGTTTCCTCTCCGTGTTTCTGACAAGTTGTTTCCTCTCCGTGTTTCTGACAAGTTGTTTCCTCTCCGTGTTTCTGACGTGTTGTTTCCTCTCCGTGTTTCTGACGTGTTGTTTCCTCTTCATGTTGTTTCCTCTCCGTGTTTCTGACAAGTTGTTTCCTCTCCGTGTTTCTGACGTGTTGTTTCCTCTCCGTGTTTCTGACGTGTTGTTTCCTCTCCGTGTTTCTGACGTGTTGTTTCCTCTTCATGTTGTTTCCTCTCCGTGTTTCTGACGTGTTGTTTCCTCTTCATGTTGTTTCCTCTCCGTGTTTTTGACGTGTTGTTTCCTCTTCATGTTGTTTCCTCTCCGTGTTTCTGACAAGTTGTTTCCTCTTCATGTTGTTTCCTCTCCGTGTTTCTGACGTGTTGTTTCCTCTTCATGTTGTTTCCTCTCCGTGTTTCTGACGTGTTGTTTCCTCTTCATGTTGTTTCCTCTCCGTGTTTCTGACAAGTTGTTTCCTCTCCGTGTTTCTGACGTGTTGTTTCCTCTCCGTGTTTCTGACGTGTTGTTTCCTCTCCGTGTTTCTGACGTGTTGTTTCCTCTTCATGTTGTTTCCTCTCCGTGTTTCTGACAAGTTGTTTCCTCTCCGTGTTTCTGACAAGTTGTTTCCTCTCCGTGTTTCTGACGTGTTGTTTCCTCTCCGTGTTTCTGACGTGTTGTTTCCTCTCCGTGTTTCTGACGTGTTGTTTCCTCTTCATGTTGTTTCCTCTCCGTGTTTCTGACGTGTTGTTTCCTCTTCGTGTTGTTTCCTCTCCGTGTTCCTGACAAGTTGTTTCCTCTCCGTGTTTCTGACGTGTTGTTTCCTCTCCGTGTTTCTGACGTGTTGTTTCCTCTTCATGTTGTTTCCTCTCCGTGTTTCTGACGTGTTGTTTCCTCTTCATGTTGTTTCCTCTCCGTGTTTCTGACAAGTTGTTTCCTCTCCGTGTTTCTGACAAGTTGTTTCCTCTCCGTGTTTCTGACGTGTTGTTTCCTCTCCGTGTTTCTGACGTGTTGTTTCCTCTCCGTGTTTCTGACGTGTTGTTTCCTCTTCATGTTGTTTCCTCTCCGTGTTTCTGACGTGTTGTTTCCTCTCCGTGTTTCTGACGTGTTGTTTCCTCTCCGTGTTTCTGACGTGTTGTTTCCTCTCCGTGTTTCTGACGTGTTGTTTCCTCTTCATGTTGTTTCCTCTCCGTGTTTCTGACGTGTTGTTTCCTCTCCGTGTTTCTGACGTGTTGTTTCCTCTCCGTGTTTCTGACAAGTTGTTTCCTCTCCGTGTTTCTGACAAGTTGTTTCCTCTCCGTGTTTCTGACAAGTTGTTTCCTCTCCGTGTTTCTGACGTGTTGTTTCCTCTCCGTGTTTCTGACGTGTTGTTTCCTCTTCATGTTGTTTCCTCTCCGTGTTTCTGACAAGTTGTTTCCTCTCCGTGTTTCTGACAAGTTGTTTCCTCTCCGTGTTTCTGACAAGTTGTTTCCTCTTCATGTTGTTTCCTCTCCGTGTTTCTGACAAGTTGTTTCCTTTCCGTGTTTCTGACGTGTTGTTTCCTCTTCATGTTGTTTCCTCTCCTGTTTCTGACGTGTTGTTTCCTCTCCGTGTTTCTGACAAGTTGTTTCCTCTCCGTGTTTCTGACAAGTTGTTTCCTCTCCGTGTTTCTGACGTGTTGTTTCCTCTCCGTGTTTCTGACGTGTTGTTTCCTCTCCGTGTTTCTGACGTGTTGTTTCCTCTTCTTTTTGTTTCCTCTCCGTGTTTCTGACGTGTTGTTTCCTCTTCATGTTGTTTCCTCTCTGTGTTTCTGACAAGTTGTTTTCTCTCCGTGTTTCTGTCGTGTTGTTTCCTCTCCGTGTTTCTGACGTGTTGTTTCCTCTTCATGTTGTTTCCTCTCCGTGTTTCTGACAAGTTGTTTCCTCTCTGTGTTTTTGACGTGTTGTTTCCTCTCCGTGTTTCTGACGTGTTGTTTCCTCTTCATGTTGTTTCCTCTCCGTGTTTCTGACGTGTTGTTTCCTCTTCATGTTGTTTCCTCTCCGTGTTTCTGACAAGTTGTTTCCTCTCCGTGTTTCTGACGTGTTGTTTCCTCTCCGTGTTTCTGACAAGTTGTTTCCTCTCCGTGTTTCTGACGTGTTGTTTCCTCTCCGTGTTTCTGACGTGTTGTTTCCTCTTCATGTTGTTTCCTCTCCGTGTTTCTGACGTGTTGTTTCCTCTTCATGTTGTTTCCTCTCCGTGTTTCTGACGTGTTGTTTCCTCTTCATGTTGTTTCCTCTCCGTGTTTCTGACAAGTTGTTTCCTCTCCGTGTTTCTGACAAGTTGTTTCCTCTCCGTGTTTCTGACAAGTTGTTTCCTCTTCATGTTGTTTCCTCTCCGTGTTTCTGACAAGTTGTTTCCTTTCCGTGTTTCTGACGTGTTGTTTCCTCTTCATGTTGTTTCCTCTCCGTGTTTCTGACAAGTTGTTTCCTCTCCGTGTTTCTGACAAGTTGTTTCCTCTCCGTGTTTCTGACGTGTTGTTTCCTCTCCGTGTTTCTGACAAGTTGTTTCCTCTCCGTGTTTCTGACGTGTTGTTTCCTCTCCGTGTTTCTGACGTGTTGTTTCCTCTTCATGTTGTTTCCTCTCCGTGTTTCTGACAAGTTGTTTCCTCTCCGTGTTTCTGACGTGTTGTTTCCTCTTCATGTTGTTTCCTCTCCGTGTTTCTGACATGTTGTTTCCTCTCCGTGTTTCTGACGTGTTGTTTCCTCTCCGTGTTTCTGACAAGTTGTTTCCTCTCCGTGTTTCTGACGTGTTGTTTCCTCTCCGTGTTTCTGACGTGTTGTTTCCTCTCCGTGTTTCTGACGTGTTGTTTCCTCTTCATGTTGTTTCCTCTCCGTGTTTCTGACAAGTTGTTTCCTCTCCGTGTTTCTGACAAGTTGTTTCCTCTCCGTGTTTCTGACAAGTTGTTTCCTCTCCGTGTTTCTGACAAGTTGTTTCCTCTCCGTGTTTCTGACGTGTTGTTTCCTCTTCATGTTGTTTCCTCTCCGTGTTTCTGACGTGTTGTTTCCTCTTCATGTTGTTTCCTCTCCGTGTTTCTGACAAGTTGTTTCCTCTCCGTGTTTCTGACGTGTTGTTTCCTCTCCGTGTTTCTGACGTGTTGTTTCCTCTCCGTGTTTCTGACAAGTTGTTTCCTCTCCGTGTTTCTGACAAGTTGTTTCCTCTCCGTGTTTCTGACGTGTTGTTTCCTCTTCATGTTGTTTCCTCTCCGTGTTTCTGACAAGTTGTTTCCTCTCCGTGTTTCTGACGTGTTGTTTCCTCTCCGTGTTTCTGACGTGTTGTTTCCTCTTCATGTTGTTTCCTCTCCGTGTTTCTGACGTGTTGTTTCCTCTCCGTGTTTCTGACAAGTTGTTTCCTCTCCGTGTTTCTGACGTGTTGTTTCCTCTTCATGTTGTTTCCTCTCCGTGTTTCTGACAAGTTGTTTCCTCTCCGTGTTTCTGACGTGTTGTTTCCTCTCCGTGTTTCTGACGTGTTGTTTCCTCTCCGTGTTTCTGACAAGTTGTTTCCTCTCCGTGTTTCTGACGTGTTGTTTCCTCTCCGTGTTTCTGACGTGTTGTTTCCTCTCCGTGTTTCTGATGTGTTGTTTCCTCTTCATGTTGTTTCCTCTCCGTGTTTCTGACGTGTTGTTTCCTCTTCATGTTGTTTCCTCTCCGTGTTCCTGACAAGTTGTTTCCTCTCCGTGTTTCTGACGTGTTGTTTCCTCTTCATGTTGTTTCCTCTCCGTGTTTCTGACGTGTTGTTTCCTCTCCGTGTTTCTGACGTGTTGTTTCCTCTCCGTGTTTCTGACGTGTTGTTTCCTCTCCGTGTTTCTGACGTGTTGTTTCCTCTCCGTGTTTCTGACGTGTTGTTTACTCTTCATGTTGTTTCCTCTCCGTGTTTCTGACGTGTTGTTTCCTCTTCATGTTGTTTCCTCTCCGTGTTTCTGACAAGTTGTTTCTTCTCCGTGTTTCTGACAAGTTGTTTCCTCTCCGTGTTTCTGACGTGTTGTTTCCTCTCCGTGTTTCTGACGTGTTGTTTCCTCTTCATGTTGTTTCCTCTCCGTGTTTCTGACAAGTTGTTTCCTCTCCGTGTTTCTGACGTGTTGTTTCCTCTTCATGTTGTTTCCTCTCCGTGTTTCTGACGTGTTGTTTCCTCTTCATGTTGTTTCCTCTCCGTGTTCCTGACGTGTTGTTTCTGTGCAGAAAGGACCAGAGATAAAGAAGTCTGGGATTTTGGTTCTGGACTCTAAGAGGAGCAATGCTATAAATATTGGTTTGACTGTCCTACCAGCCATTTATGTAATCAAGAATGCAATCCTAAGTTTTGATGAGTTTGCCATCACCAAAGAGGGGATTGAGGTATGTAGCAGTTTCTATCTTCTGAGTTGGGAATATGTGAGTGTGTGAACATCATCACGGATACACCGTCTCTTCCAAGCAGAAGATCCTCACCATGATACCCACAGATGAGGAGAAGCTGAAGATCGATGAGGCTAAAGCAGCCAATCCTGACATCCCGCTGGGACAAGCAGAGGAGTTTTTGTCAACCCTTGCCTCCATCAATGCCCTTACCCCCCGCTTGCAGCTTTGGGCCTTCAAACTCAACTATGAGGCTTTAGAGAAGGTAAACCACCAACTACAGACAACTTCAACGACACCTTGGATTTTACTTGTTGTTCAGGTTTGATAGAAGGAAGTTAGAAATTGTTATACACTGAACGTTATGTTCAGTGTATAACAAGGTGCCTGACTCATCTAATCTAATCTAATCTAATCTAATATCTGATCTGATCTAATCTAATCTAATCTAATCTAATCTAATCTAATCTAATCTAATCTAATCTAATCTAATATCTGATCTAATCTAATCTAATCTAATCTAATCTAATCTAATCTAATATCTGATCTAATCTAATCTAATCTAATCTAATCTAATCTAATCTAATATCTAATCTAATCTAATCTAATATCTGATCTAATCTAATCTAATCTAATCTAATCTAATCTAATCTAATACCTGATCTAATCTAATCTAATCTGATCTAATCTAAACAGCAGAGACAGAAGAACTGTCTGCACACAGGACTGTAAGTGACCTCACAGATCCATCAGTAAGGCTGTTGTTTTAACACAAGCTTGTTAAGTTGATTTGAATTTCTAATTTTTGATCAATAAATAGAAGTGTGTGCGTACGCGTGCGTGTACGCATGCACGTATTCGTGTGCGTGTGTAGTTTAAAGTCTTGCAGGCTGCAGATGGATCGTCCAGCCTTCCTGTAGTTTTTACTCTTGCTGTTATAAACATGATGTTCTGCATCAGACGGAGCTTCTTGCAGCATCACTGTGACGATCTTGAGAATAGAGCAAAGTGTAGAAATTATCTCTGCAGGATTTCTTCTATATGTTTATGAGTCACAGAGTCTTAGGCAGTGACTCGGCCATATTTCAACCTGTCAGTGACTCTGTATAGATCTTCGAGTTCTGAGACTGTGTCGCCCCCTGCAGGAGGTTGCAGAGCCGCTGTTTGACCTGAAGCTGGGCATGGAGCAGCTCGCCAGTAATCAGACCTTCAGAAGAATTCTGGCAACACTTCTTGCCATCGGCAACTTCCTCAATAGCTCCAATGTAAGTATAAAAACAGATACATGATGACATCACAGAACCAACAGCACAAACATTCCTGCTGTCAGTCTTTGTTTCCTCAGAATTCACTCTGGACTCTAACATTCAGCAAATATGAGAGTGATAAACAGACTGAAGACGGGTTTCAGAACACTTTTCTCAGTCTAACGTAAATTTATTTTGGTAAATATTTTGTTATTTTCATCTCAGTACAGACTTTGTAACACATGCAGATCATATGTCTCTCGTTTTTATCCAGTTTCATTTTGTCAGTCTGAACCACAAATTGTTTTTCCTGAATTAATTTCATCACACCTGGGCTGGAACTTATTGGATACTGGTCTTAATAAATCTTCATTGAAACACTGGCAGGTTGTTTAGAATGCTTGTGCGTCACTCTTTCATGTACACAGTTCCACCGGTTCCCACTTCATTCCTGGATCCACTTTAAGATCCTGGTTTTAGTTTACAGTATGAACAGATGGAAGAATTTTCACATCCTTACATCATACTATATACCAAGCTGAAGACCAGCAACACCCAGACTCTGGAACCCTTCCCCTCTGAGTCCGAGACCCGCTCTCTGAGTCCGAGACCCGCCCTCTGAGTACGAGACCCGCCCTCTGAGTACGAGACCCGCCCTCTGAGTCTGAGACCCGCCCTCTGAGTCTGAGACCCGCCCTCTGAGTCCGAGACCCGCCCTCTGAGTCCGAGACCCGCCCTCTGAGTCCGAGACCCGCCCTCTGAGTCCGAGACCCGCCCTCTGAGTCCGACACCTGTGGATTCTAAAAGCTGCTGATAACATCTTTTCAGTTTGACTATCTTATAATTCCAGAGTTTTATTTATAACTTTTTCTTCTTGTCTCATAATTTTTATTAGGCCCGAGCACCGAAGGCGGTGCGAAGGCCTGTTGTAACTGTAGTGTTTCTTATTGGGCCCGAGCGCCGAAGGCGGTGCGAAGGCCTGTTGTAACTGTAGTGTTTCTTATTGGGCCCGAGCGCCGAAGGCGGCGCGAAGGCCTGTTGTAACTGTAGTGTTTCTTATTGGGCCCGAGCGCCGAAGGCGGCGCGAAGGCCTGTTGTAACTGTAGTGTGAAATTTAAAATTTTCATGGTATCATAGTTGCACGTATCCTCGAAATATGAACAGCGCCACCTATTGGTGGGGCTCTTTCCGCTGCTTCTATGTACAGCTTTGAAATTTGGTGAGTTGAAACAACTCATAATTGTGGACAAAAAAACCTCTTGGAGGTGTGGTCTAAACTCAACAGGAAGTCGTCCATCTTGGAAAAACCATGTGATTTTGTCGTTTTCAAGCCTCCTATTTGAGCGAACTCCTCCTACAGTTTTTTATGTATCAATACCAAACTTTGTCAGTACAGTCTCAAGGCATGGGGGATCAAAAATTAACAATAGACTAATTTCGGGTTGGGCGGGGCATAACCTCAAGAAGTTTGACTACTCGACAAAAGTAGAAAAAGTGGAATAACGCACACAAAAATGACAGTATCTTCATCAAAATGCTGTGGATGATGGCAGTTGGTTGCTCAGCAGAGGTATATGGTCATATTTTATGACGACTTTTGCCCCGCCCACTGGGAACTGGAAGTGTCACGTTTTACTTGTAGGGATATATCTCTGCCATTCTTGACCCGATCGACTTCAAAATTATCTCAGATAGTAGAAAACAAGTTCATCTAACATAGGACAAAAATTTGTGACTTTTCGAGAAGTGGGAGGGGTCTTTTCTTGAAGGGAAAGTTGGAAAATGCAAAAAATCACCAATTCTGCTGGCAATTGCGCAATTCTGATCCGATCACCATAAAACTTCATAGGATGGATTGTGGTCAGGGCCTGGACCAATCAGAGTTGAAAAATCTGGGGGGCGTGGCTTGCGCCCCCTTGTAGACGCTTAAATGTATAGCACAGCCAACTTATTCGACTTAGGATTCTGAAAAAAGCCTCTTGGACCCATATCCGGAACCAAACCGGAAGTCGGCCATCTTGGAAAAACTGATCATTTTGCCATTTCACACGTCTCGCATTTGAACCTACTCCTCCTACAGATTTTAACCGATCTGCACCAAACTTTGTCAGTATGTTCTTTAGAAATTGGGAAATAAAAGTTATCAAAGAACTTTACAGATTCGGCTTAGTTTGGGCGTGGCTTCACTTTAAACTTGGCCTTCAAGCCAAAAAAATCCTAAAAAACAAACTCTTATAACTTCACCAATATTTCTCTGATCCAAATGAAATTGTACATGGATGATCCCAGTGGGGTCCTGAACAAAATTATGAATTGAAATTTTGGGATAACTTTAGCTCTGCCCACTGACAACCGGAAGTGTCACATTTTACTCTTTGGGGCCATACTCTGGCCTACATCAAAAAATCTACAATGACCAGGCTCAGGAAACAGCCAAGGGGTAGATCTAACGATCTAACATGGTTTTATATTTTAGGCCTGTAGCATTTAAGACGTCTCCACAGCGCCACTTCAAAGTTTGACGTCTCGCCATCAACATAATTCTTGCTGGAAAATCACTATGCATGATCCGATCAGGACAAAACTACAAAGGATGAATCTTTGTAAGGATCTTAACATTACTGAGAAGAAAAATTGTGTAGGCGTGGCTAATGGTGTCAACACCGCCCCCTTTCTCCCCGTTTTTGCTATTTAAATTGCAAGCCCTGCCCACTGCTTTTATTGACAGTTATGTAATTTGGTACACTCATGTATCCTCTAAGGTCCTACAAAACAGTCTCTTGGACCCATCTCCTAACTATCATCGGAAGTCGGCCATCTTGAAAAAACTGTCTATTTTTGGATATTTGACACCTGTGGGATTTGAACCATCTATTTCAACATACTTTCATGGATCACCATTAAACCTTGTCAGTTGAGTCTTAAGGCATGTGGGATTATGACATTAAAAAGGATTTATCCTATCTTAAGAATTGTGGGCGGGGCTTCACTTTAAACTTTGCCTTTAAACTGAGTAAAGAAAGCTGTTATAACTCCCTGATAATTTCACTGGTTGCTACCAAAATGCATATGGAGGATCACATTGACTTGTTAAACAAAACATATGCTCATATTTTGTGAAAATGTTTGCCCCGCCCACATAGAAAAAGAAGTCTCCATTTTTACTCTTTCAGGTCATACTCTGGCATGTCTTTAAAATATATGACTGAACCTGGTTCAAATGACAGTCAATGTGATGGTCTAACACTCTAAGGACAAATATGGCTTTAAATTTTCAGGCGTAGCCACAGCAGCTCATCAAACTTCTATGTGTCGCCCTGAACACCTGAACCTGTAATATGCTGACTCGAGCAGAGTTTCCCTGACGTTTTGGGGGCTACTCAGGGGAAAGAGAGGCGCTCTGGCGAGGCGGTGGCAGCACGGCCGGAGCGGCGCCAAGGTGCAAGGGCCACTCATCGCCGCTTGCGGCTTTAATTGTTTTTGTTGTTTTTATACTCATTGGGAGAAACAAACTTTTAAATACTGCCACAGATTAAATATTTAATATTTTCTGTCAACCTCTTTAATCTCCCAATAATCTCTGATATTCTAATCTATAATTACAAATCGGCTTAATGAATACGGTAGTTTTGTGTCTGAAGTTTTACATTTTCTGACATGAATCTGGTGTCACTGATTGTGATGCAGTGAAGACTCTGATGGCAGGAGGACAAATCAGAAGACTTCCTTGTAGGACAGGTGATGGCTAAGTTTCTGTTTGGACTTGTTGAATAATCATCTCTACCACAGGCTGTTTAATCTGTAAATAGTGCAGAAATAATCCCAAATCTAATCTGTGTGTTTGTGTTTAGGCCAAAGGCTTCGAGCTGAGTTACCTGGAGAAGGTGGTGGAGGTGAAGGACACAGTCCGTCGTCAGTCTCTTCTGCATCACGCCTGTAACCTTGTCGTGGACAATTACCCAGAATCCTCAGATTTCTACTCAGAGATTCCTGCTATCACCTGCTCAGCTAAAGTCAGCACCTGTCTGTCCTGATCCCACCTGTCTGTCCTGATCCCACCTGTCTATCCTGATCCCACCTGTCTGTCCTGATCTCACCTGTCTGTCCTGATCTCACCTGTCTGTCCTGATCTCACCTGTCTGTCCTGAGCCCACCTGTCTGTCCTGAGCCCACCTGTCCTGATCCCACCTGTCTGTCCTGATCCCGCCTGTCTGTCCTGATCCCACCTGTCTGTCCTGATCCCGCCTGTCTGTCCTGATCCCACCTGTCTGTCCTGAGCCCACCTGTCCTGAGCCCACCTGTCTGTCCTGAGCCCACCTGTCCTGAGCCCACCTGTCTGTACTGATCCCACCTGTCTGTCCTGATCCCACCTGTCTGTCCTGAGCCCACCTGTCTGTCCTGAGCCCACCTGTCCTGATCCCACCTGTCTGTCCTGATCCCACCTGTCTGTCCTGATCCCACCTGTCCTGATCCCACCTGTCTGTCCTGATCCCACCTGTCTGTCCTGATCCCACCTGTCTGTCCTGATCCCACCTGTCTGTCTTGATCCCACCTGTCTGTCCTGCTCCCACCTGTCTGTCCTGAGCCCACCTGTCCTGATCCCACCTGTCTGTCCTGATCCCACCTGTCCTGAGCCCACCTGTCTTGATCCCACCTGTCTGTCCTGATCCCACCTGTCTGTCCTGATCCCACCTGTCTGTCCTGAGCCCACCTGTCTGTCTGATCCCACCTGTCTGTCCTGATCCCACCTGTCTGTCCTGATCCCACCTGTCTGTCCTGAGCCCACCTGTCCTGATCCCACCTGTCTGTCCTGATCCCACCTGTCTGTCCTGATCCCACCTGTCTGTCCTGATCCCACCTGTCTGTCCTGAGCCCACCTGTCTGTCCTGAGCCCACCTGTCTGTCCTGATCCCACCTGTCCTGATCCCACCTGTCTGTCCTGATCCCACCTGTCTGTCCTGATCCCGCCTGTCTGTCCTGATCCCGCCTGTCTGTCCTGAGCCCACCTGTCTGTACTGATCCCACCTGTCTGTCCTGATCACGCCTGTCTGTCCTGATCCCACCTGTCTGTCCTGAGCCCACCTGTCCTGAGCCCACCTGTCCTGATCCCACCTGTCTGTCCTGATCCCACCTGTCTGTCCTGATCCCACCTGTCTGTCCTGATCCCACCTGTCTGTCCTGAGCCCACCTGTCTGTCCTGAGCCCACCTGTCCTGATCCCACCTGTCTGTCCTGATCCCACCTGTCTGTCCTGATCCCACCTGTCTGTCCTGAGCCCACCTGTCCTGAGCCCACCTGTCTGTCCTGAGCCCACCTGTCCTGAGCCCACCTGTCTGTCCTGATCCCACCTGTCTGTCCTGATCCCACCTGTCTGTCCTGATCCCACCTGTCTGTCCTGATCCCACCTGTCTGTCCTGAGCCCACCTGTCCTGATCCCACCTGTCTGTCCTGAGCCCACCTGTCCTGAGCCCACCTGTCCTGATCCCACCTGTCTGTCCTGATCCCACCTGTCTGTCCTGAGCCCACCTGTCCTGATCCCACCTGTCCTGATCCCACCTGTCTGTCCTGATCCCACCTGTCTGTCTTGAGCCCACCTGTCTGTTCTGATCCCACCTGTCTGTCCTGATCCCACCTGTCTGTCCTGATCCCACCTGTCTGTCCTGAGCCCACCTGTCTGTCCTGAGCCCACCTGTCCTGATCCCACCTGTCTGTCCTGATCACGCCTGTCTGTCTTGAGCCCACCTGTCTGTCCTGATCCCACCTGTCTGTCCTGATCCCACCTGTCTGTCCTGATCCCACCTGTCTGTCCTGATCCCACCTGTCTGTCCTGAGCCCACCTGTCTGAGCCCACCTGTCTGTTCTGATCCCACCTGTCTGTCCTGATCACGCCTGTCTGTCCTGATCCCACCTGTCTGTCCTGAGCCCACCTGTCTGTCCTGATCCCACCTGTCCAAATCCCACCTGTCTGTCCTGATCCCGCCTGTCTGTCCTGATCCCACCTGTCTGTCCTGAGCCCACCTGTCTGTCCTGATCCCACCTGTCTGTCCTGATCCCACCTGTCTGTCCTGAGCCCACCTGTCTGTCCTGATCCCACCTGTCTGTCCTGATCCCACCTGTCCTTATCCCACCTGTCTGTCCTGATCCCACCTGTCTTGATCCCACCTGTCTGTCCTGATCCCACCTGTCTGTCCTGATCCCACCTGTCTGTCCTGATCCCACCTGTCTGTCCTGAGCCCACCTGTCTGTCCTGAGCCCACCTGTCCTGAGCCCACCTGTCTGTCCTGAGCCCACCTGTCTGTCCTGAGCCCACCTGTCCTGAGCCCACCTGTCTGTCTGATCCCGCCTGTCTGTCCTGAGCCCACCTGTCTGTCCTGATCCCACCTGTCCAAATCCCACCTGTCTGTCCTGATCCCACCTGTCTGTCCTGATCCCGCCTGTCTGTCCTGATCCCACCTGTCTGTCCTGATCCCACCTGTCCTGATCCCACCTGTCTGTCCTGATCCCACCTGTCTGTCCTGATCCCACCTGTCTGTCCTGAGCCCACCTGTCTGTCCTGAGCCCACCTGTCTGTCCTGAGCCCACCTGTCCTGATCCCACCTGTCTGTCCTGATCCCACCTGTCTGTCCTGAGCCCACCTGTCTGTCCTGATCCCACCTGTCTGTCCTGATCCCACCTGTCTGTCCTGATCCCGCCTGTCTGTCCTGATCCCACCTGTCTGTCCTGAGCCCACCTGTCCTGAGCCCACCTGTCTGTACTGATCCCACCTGTCTGTCCTGATCCCACCTGTCTGTCCTGATCCCACCTGTCTGTCCTGATCCCACCTGTCTGTCCTGAGCCCACCTGTCCTGAGCCCACCTGTCTGTCCTGAGCCCACCTGTCCTGCGCCCACCTGTCTGTCCTGATCCCACCTGTCTGTCCTGATCCCACCTGTCTATCCTGATCCCACCTGTCTTGCTCCCACCTGTCTGTCCTGATCCCACCTGTCTGTCCTGATCCCACCTGTCTGTCCTGATCTCACCTGTCTGTCCTGAGCCCACCTGTCTGTCCTGATCCCACCTGTCTGTCCTGATCCCACCTGTCTGTCCTGAGCCCACCTGTCTGTCCTGAGCCCACCTGTCCTGATCCCACCTGTCTGTCCTGATCCCGCCTGTCTGTCCTGATCCCACCTGTCTGTCCTGATCCCAAATGTCCTGATCCCACTCGAATCAGCTGTCTAAGATTTTCTGTTTATTTCTTCAGGTGGATTTTGAGCAGCTGGCAGAGAACCTGGTCCAGCTGGAAAGACGTTGCAAGGCATCATGGGACAACCTGAAGGTGGTGGCTAAACACGAAATGAAGCCAGTGCTGAAAAACAAGCTGACAGAGTTTCTGAACGACTGCACGCAGAGGATCATCATCCTGAATGTGGTCCACAGGAGGGTTATCAACAGGTACCATTTGGATCACAGGTTCTGCTCCTATGAGACACGTGGGCTGACTCCTCCTCCTCTTCTTTCTCCTGCAGGTTCCACTCCTTCTTGCTGTTCCTGGGTCAGCCATCCTCCTCAATCAGAGACATCAAGGTGACTAGATTCTGCCGGATCATTAGCGAGTTTGCTCTGGAGTACAGAACCACCCGAGAGCGAGTTCTCACCATGAAACGGAAACGGGCCATTAACCGTGAGCGAACCAAGACCCGAGGAAAGATGATCACTGAGGTAACAGTCCAGGAACAGCAGGTTAATCACCTGAACCCGCAGACTCTGCTAGACCTTATTCACTCCAGCTTTCATTTACCTCAGGTCAGGTTCTGCTGGACCTCAGGTCAGGTTCTGCTGGACCTCAGGTCAGGTTCTGCTGGACCTCAGGTCAGGTTCTGCTGGACCTCAGGTCCAGGTCCAATCAAGTTTCCTGGCAGTGATCTTCTTCCATCAACTTTTCTATCTGAAATTTTTTGTCTGTAATTCTGTTAAAGGAACTTTTTTCTGACATTGAGGTTCCTGAGACCGGTTCAACAGGACTACTTTGAGACATGACTCTTATTTTGAAATTAGTTTTGTAGGATTCTTGTGATCTTGAGGTGAAACGTGTGACTATGATGGTGAAAATAAGTGAATTATCTTTACATGGATGAAGCCAAGGATGTGTGCTGAGCCCCCTCCTCTTCACTCTGCTGACCCACGACTGCGCTCCATCATCCAGCTCCAACCTCTTCATTAAGTTTGCGGACGACACGACTGTGGTGGGTCTCATCAACAATGGAGATGAGACAATCTACAGGAGTGAGGTGAACAGGCTGGCCATGTGATGCAAAGACAACAATCTCCACCTGAACGTGGAGAAGACCAAGGAGATTGTTGTGGACTTCAGGAGAGCGCGCACCCAGCATGCACCACTTACCATCAATGGTGCTGCAGTGGAGAGAGTGAGCAGCACCAAGTTCCTGGGCGTGCACATCAGCCAAGATCTATCCTGGAGTCACAACATTGCATCACTGGCCAAAAAAGCCCAACAACGCCTGTACTTTCTCCGCAAACTGAGGAGAGCAAGAGCCCCGGTTCCCATCATGCACACTTTCTACAGAGGCACCATCGAGAGCATCCTCACCAGCTGCATCACTGTGTGGTACGGCGCCTGCACCGTGTCCTGCCACAAAACTCTGAAACGCACTGTGAGAGCAGCTGAGAAGATCATTGGTGTCTCCCTCACGCCCCTTCAGGACATCTACAACTCACTTCTCACCCGGAAAGCCACCAGGATCGCAGGTGATCCGACCCACCCATCCCACAGCCTCTTCTCCCTGCTGCCATCGGGGAGGAGACTGAGGAGCCTCCGGGCCAATACCACCAGGCTCAGGGACAGCTTCTTTCATCAGGCGGTCAGAAAACTGAACTCTCTCCCTGCTCTACCTCCACTCAGCCCCCTGCCTCATGTCACAGACTGATCTCAGGACTCGTCCCATGTTCCACCCTCCACCACTTACTTGCACCCCAACGCACTACCTCACTTTAATCACTTTAATCACTTTTGTTTACATCCTCACATNATCCCACCTGTCTGTCCTGATCCCACCTGTCCTGATCCCACCTGTCTGTCCTGATCACGCCTGTCTGTCCTGATCCCACCTGTCTGTCCTGAGCCCACCTGTCCTGAGCCCACCTGTCTGTCCTGAGCCCACCTGTCCTGAGCCCACCTGTCTGTCCTGATCCCGCCGTCTGTCCTGACCCCACCTGTCCTGATCCCACCTGTCTGTCCTGATCCCACCTGTCTTGATCCCACCTGTCTGTCCTGATCCCACCTGTCCAAATCCCACCTGTCTGTTCTGATCCCACCTGTCTGTCCTGATCCCGCCTGTCTGTCCTGATCCCACCTGTCTGTCCTGAGCCCACCTGTCTGTCCTGAGCCCACCTGTCTGTCCTGATCCCACCTGTCTGTCTTGATCCCACCTGTCTGTCCTGATCCCACCTGTCCAAATCCCACCTGTCTGTCCTGATCCCACCTGTCTGTCCTGATCCCACCTGTCTGTCCTGAGCCCACCTGTCTGTCCTGAGCCCACCTGTCTGTCCTGATCCCACCTGTCTGTCTTGATCCCACCTGTCTGTCCTGATCCCACCTGTCTGTCCTGATCCCACCTGTCTGTCCTGATCCCACCTGTCCTGATCCCACCTGTCTGTCCTGATCCCACCTGTCCAGATCCCACCTGTCTGTCCTGATCCCACCTGTCTGTCTTGATCCCACCTGTCTGTCCTGATCCCACCTGTCTGTCCTGATCTCACCTGTCTGTCCTGAGCCCACCTGTCTGTACTGATCCCACCTGTCTGTCCTGATCCCACCTGTCTGTCTGATCCCACCTGTCTGTCCTGATCCCACCTGTCTGTCCTGATCCCACCTGTCTGTCCTGATCCCACCTGTCCTGATCCCACCTGTCTGTCCTGTTCTCACCTGTCTGTCCTGATCCCACCTGTCTGTCCTGATCCCACCTGTCTGTCCTGATCCCACCTGTCTGTCCTGATCTCACCTGTCTTGATCCCACCTGTCTGTCCTGATCCTACCTGTCTGTCCTGAGCCCACCTGTCTGTCCTGATCCCACCTGTCCTGATCCCACCTGTCTGTCCTGATCCCACCTGTCTGTCTTGATCCCACCTGTCTGTCCTGAGCCCACCTGTCTGTCCTGATCCCACCTGTCTGTCTTGATCCCACCTGTCTGTCCTGATCCCACCTGTCTTGATCCCACCTGTCTGTCCTGATCCCACCTGTCTGTCTTGCTCCCACCTGTCTGTCCTGCTCCCACCTGTCTGTCCTGAGCCCACCTGTCTGTACTGATCCCACCTGTCTGTCCTGATCCCACCTGTCTGTCCATATTCCACCTGTCTGTCCTGAGCCCACCTGTCTGTCCTGATCCAACCTATCTGTCCTGATCCCACCTGTCTGTCCTGATTCCACCTGTCTGTCCTGATCCCACCTGTCTGTCCTGATCCCACCTGTCTGTCCTGAGCCCACCTGTCTGTCCTGATCCCACCTGTCTGTCTTGATCCCACCTGTCTGTCCTGATCCCACCTGTCTGTCCTGATCCCACCTGTCCAAATCCCACCTGTCTGTCCTGATCCCACCTGTCCAAATCCCACCTGTCTGTCCTGATCCCACCTGTCTGTCCTGATCCCACATGTCCTGATCCCACCTGTCTGTCCTGAGCCCACCTGTCCTGATCCCACCTGTCTGTCCTGATCCCACCTGTCTGTCCTGATCCCAAATGTCCTGATCCCACTCGAATCAGCTGTCTAAGATTTTCTGTTTATTTCTTCAGGTGGATTTTGAGCAGCTGGCAGAGAACCTGGTCCAGCTGGAAAGACGTTGCAAGGCATCATGGGACAACCTGAAGGTGGTGGCTAAACACGAAATGAAGCCAGTGCTGAAAAACAAGCTGACAGAGTTTCTGAACGACTGCACGCAGAGGATCATCATCCTGAATGTGGTCCACAGGAGGGTTATCAACAGGTACCATTTGGATCACAGGTTCTGCTCCTATGAGACACGTGGGCTGACTCCTCCTCCTCTTCTTTCTCCTGCAGGTTCCACTCCTTCTTGCTGTTCCTGGGTCAGCCATCCTCCTCAATCAGAGACATCAAGGTGACTAGATTCTGCCGGATCATTAGCGAGTTTGCTCTGGAGTACAGAACCACCCGAGAGCGAGTTCTCACCATGAAACGGAAACGGGCCATTAACCGTGAGCGAACCAAGACCCGAGGAAAGATGATCACTGAGGTAACAGTCCAGGAACAGCAGGTTAATCACCTGAACCCGCAGACTCTGCTAGACCTTATTCACTCCAGCTTTCATTTACCTCAGGTCAGGTTCTGCTGGACCTCAGGTCAGGTTCTGCTGGACCTCAGGTCAGGTTCTGCTGGACCTCAGGTCNTACCTGTCCTGAGCCCACCTGTCTTGATCCCACCTGTCTGTCCTGATCCCACCTGTCTGTCCTGATCCCACCTGTCTGTCCTGCTCCCACCTGTCTTGATCCCACCTGTCCTGATCCCACCTGTCTGTCCTGATCCCACCTGTCTGTCCTGATCCCACCTGTCTGTTCTGATCCCACCTGTCTGTCCTGATCCCACCTGTCTGTCCTGATCCCACCTGTCCTGAGCCCACCTGTCCTGATCCCACCTGTCTGTCCTGATCCCACCTGTCTGTCCTGAGCCCACCTGTCCGTCCTGATCCCACCTGTCTGTCCTGATCCCACCCGTCCTGAGCCCACCTGTCCTGATCCCACCTGTCTGTCCTGATCCCACCTGTCTGTCCTGATCCCACCTGTCTGTCCTGAGCCCACCTGTCTGTCCTGATCCCACCTGTCTGTCCTGATCCCGCCTGTCTGTCCTGAGCCCACCTGTCTCTCCTGATCCCACCTGTCTTGATCCCACCTGTCTGTCTTGATCCCACCTGTCTGTCCTGATCCCACCTGTCTGTCCTGATCCCACCTGTCTGTCCTGATCCCACCTGTCTGTCCTGATCCCACCTGTCCTGAGCCCACCTGTCCTGATCCCACCTGTCTGTCTTGATCCCACCTGTCTGTCCTGATCCCACCTGTCTTGATCCCACCTGTCTGTCCTGATCCCACCTGTCCTGATCCCACCTGTCTGTCCTGATCCCACCTGTCTGTCCTGATCCCACCTGTCTGTCTTGATCCCACCTGTCTGTCCTGATCCCACCTGTCTGTCCTGATCCCACCTGTCTGTCTTGATCCCACCTGTCTGTCCTGAGCCCACCTGTCCTGATCCCACCTGTCTGTCCTGATCCCACCTGTCCTGATCCCACCTGTCTGTCCTGATCCCACCTGTCTGTCTTGATCCCACCTGTCTGTCCTGATCCCACCTGTCTTGATCCCACCTGTCTGTCCTGATCTCACCTGTCTGTCCTGATTCCACCTGTCTGTCCTGATCCCACCTGTCTGTCCTGATCCCACCTGTCTGTCCTGAGCCCACCTGTCTGTCCTGAGCCCACCTGTCTGTCCTGATCCCACCTGTCCTGCGCCCACCTGTCCTGATCCCTCCTGTCTGTCTTGATCCCACCTGTCTGTCCTGAGCCCACCTGTCCTGATCCCACCTGTCTGTCCTGATCCCACCTGTCTTGATCCCACCTGTCTGTCCTGATCTCACCTGTCTGTCCTGATTCCACCTGCCTGTCCTGATCCCACCTGTCTGTTCTGATCCCACCTGTCTGTCCTGATCCCACCTGTCCTGATCCCACCTGTCTGTTCTGATCCCACCTGTCTGTCCTGATCCCACCTGTCTGTCCTGATCCCACCTGTCTGTCCTGATCCCACCTGTCTGTCCTGATCCCACCTGTCCTGAGCCCACCTGTCCTGATCCCACCTGTCTGTCCTGATCCCACCTGTCCTGAGCCCACCTGTCTTGATCCCACCTGTCTGTCCTGATCCCACCTGTCTGTCCTGATCCCACCTGTCTGTCCTGAGCCCACCTGTCCTGATCCCACCTGTCTGTCCTGAGCCCACCTGTCCTGATCCCACCTGTCTGTACTGATCCCACCTGTCTGTCCTGATCCCACCTGTCTGTCCTGATCCCACCTGTCCTGATCCCACCTGTCTGTTCTGATCCCACCTGTCTGTCCTGATCCCACCTGTCTGTCTTGATCCCACCTGTCTGTCCTGATCCCACCTGTCTTGATCCCACCTGTCTGTCCTGATCTCACCTGTCTGTCCTGATCCCACCTGTCTGTCCTGATTCCACCTGTCTGTCCTGAGCCCACCTGTCTGTCCTGATCCCACCTGTCTGTCCTGATCCCACCTGTCTGTCCTGATCCCACCTGTCTGTCCTGATCCCACCTGTCTTGATCCCACCTGTCTGTCCTGATCCCACCTGTCTTGATCCCACCTGTCTGTCCTGATCCCACCTGTCTGTCCTGATCCCACCTGTCTGTCCTGATCCCACCTGTCTGTCCTGTTCCCACCTGTCTGTCCTGATCCCACCTGTCTGTCCTGATCCCACCTGTCTGTCTTGATCCCACCTGTCCTGAGCCCACCTGTCCTGATCCCACCTGTCTGTCCTGATCCCACCTGTCTTGATCCCACCTGTCTGTCTTGATCCCACCTGTCTGTCCTGATCCCACCTGTCTTGATCCCACCTGTCTGTCCTGATCCCACCTGTCCTGATCCCACCTGTCTGTCCTGATCCCACCTGTCTGTCTTGATCCCACCTGTCTGTCCTGATCCCACCTGTCTGTCCTGATCCCACCTGTCTGTCCTGATCCCACCTGTCTGTCCTGATCCCACCTGTCTGTCCTGATCCCACCTGTCTGTCTTGAGCCCACCTGTCTGTTCTGATCCCACCTGTCTGTCCTGATCCCCCCTGTCTGTTCTGAGCCCACCTGTCTGTCCTGATCCCACCTGTCCTGAGCCCACCTGTCCTGATCCCACCTGTCTGTCTTGATCCCACCTGTCTATCCTGATCCCACCTGTCCTGATTCCACCTGTCTGTCTTGATCCCACCTGTCTGTCCTGATTCCACCTGTCTGTCCTGATCCCACCTGTCTGTTCTGATCCCACCTGTCTGTCCTGATCCCGCCTGTCTGTCCTGAGCCCACCTGTCTCTCCTGATCCCACCTGTCCTGAGCCCACCTGTCTTGATCCCACCTGTCTGTCCTGATCACACCTGTCTGTCCTGATCCCACCTGTCTGTCCTGAGCCCACCTGTCTGTCCTGATCCCACCTGTCCTGAGCCCACCTGTCCTGATCCCACCTGTCTGTCCTGATCCCACCTGTCTGTCCTGATCCCACCTGTCTGTCCTGATCCCACCTGTCTGTCCTGATTCCACCTGTCTGTCCTGAGCCCACCTGTCTGTCCTGATCCAACCTATCTGTCCTGATCCCAAATGTCCTGATCCCAAATGTCCTGATCCCACCTGTCTGTCCTGATTCCACCTGTCTGTCCTGATCCCACCTGTCTGTCCTGATCCCACCTGTCTGTCTTGATCCCACCTGTCTGTCCTGATCCCACCTGTCTGTCCTGATCCCACCTGTCTGTCCTGATCCCACCTGTCTGTCCTGATCCCACCTGTCTTGATCCCACCTGTCTGTCCTGATCCCACCTGTCCTGATCCCACCTGTCTGTCCTGATCCCACCTGTCTGTCCTGAGCCCACCTGTCTGTCCTGAGCCCACCTGTCTGTCCTGAGCCCACCTGTCCTTAGCCCACCTGTCTGTCCTGAGCCCACCTGTCCTGAGCCCACCTGTCTGTCCTGATCCCAAATGTCCTGATCCCACCTGTCTGTCCTGATCCCACCTGTCTGTCCTGATCCCAAATGTCCTGATTCCACCTGTCTGTCCTGATCCCACCTGTCTGTCTTGATCCCACCTGTCTGTCCTGATCCCACCTGTCTGTCCTGATCCCACCTGTCTGTCCTGATCCCACCTGTCCTGATCCCACCTGTCCTGATCCCACCTGTCTGTCCTGATCCCACCTGTCTTGATCCCACCTGTCTGTCCTGATCCCACCTGTCTGTCCTGATCCCAAATGTCCTGATCCCACCTGTCTGTCCTGAGCCCACCTGTCCTGATCCCACCTGTCTGTCCTGAGCCCACCTGTCTGTCCTGATCCCAGCTGTCCTGATCCCACCTGTCTGTCCTGATCCCACCTGTCTGTCCTGATCCCACCTGTCTTGCTCCCACCTGTCTGTCCTGATCCCACCTGTCTGTCCTGAGCCCACCTGTCTGTCCTGAGCCCACCTGTCCTGATCCCACCTGTCTGTCCTGATCACGCCTGTCTGTCCTGATCCCACCTGTCTGTCCTGATCCCACCTGTCTGTCCTGATCCCACCTGTCTGTTCTGATCCCACCTGTCCTGAGCCCACCTGTCTGTACTGATCCCACCTGTCTGTCCTGATCCCGCCTGTCTGTCCTGATCCCACCTGTCTGTCCTGAGCCCACCTGTCTGTACTGATCCCACCTGTCTGTCCTGATCTCACCTGTCCTGATCCCACCTTTCTGTCCTGATCCCACCTGTCTGTCCTGATCCCACCTGTCCTGAGCCCACCTGTCTGTCCTGATCCCACCTGTCTGTCCTGATCCCGCCTGTCTGTCCTGATCCCACCTGTCTGTCCTGAGCCCACCTGTCTGTACTGATCCCACCTGTCTGTCCTAATCCCACCTGTCTGTCCTGATCCCACCTGTCTGTCCTGATCCCAAATGTCCTGATCCCACCTGTCTGTCCTGATCCCACCTGTCTGTCCTGATCCCACCTGTCTGTCCTGAGCCCACCTGTCTGTCCTGAGCCCACCTGTCCTGATCCCACCTGTCTGTCCTGAGCCCACCTGTCTGTACTGATCCCACCTGTCTGTCCTGATCACGCCTGTCTGTCCTGATCCCACCTGTCTGTCCTGAGCCCGCCTGTCCTGAGCCCACCTGTCCTGATCCCACCTGTCTGTCCTGATCCCACCTGTCCAGATCCCACCTGTCTGTCCTGATCCCACCTGTCTGTCCTGAGCCCACCTGTCCTGATCCCACCTGTCTGTCCTGATCACGCCTGTCTGTCCTGATCCCACCTGTCTGTCCTGATCCCGCCTGTCTGTCCTGAGCCCACCTGTCTGTCCTGATCCCACCTGTCTGTCCTGATCCCACCTGTCTGTCCTGATCCCACCTGTCTGTCCTGATCCCACCTGTCTGTCCTGAGCCCACCTGTCTGTCCTGAGCCCACCTGTCTGTTCTGATCCCACCTGTCTGTTCTGATCCCACCTGTCTGTCCTGATCCCACCTGTCCTGAGCCCACCTGTCCTGATCCCACCTGTCTGTCCTGATCCCACCTGTCTGTCCTGATCCCACCTGTCTGTCCTGATCCCACCTGTCTGTCCTGAGCCCACCTGTCTGTCCTGAGCCCACCTGTCCTGATCCCACCTGTCTGTCCTGATCCCACCTGTCTTTATCCCACCTGTCTGTCTTGATCCCACCTGTCTATCCTGATCCCACCTGTCTTGATCCCACCTGTCTGTCTTGATCCCACCTGTCTGTCTTGATCCCACCTTTCTGTCCTGAGCCCACCTGTCTGTCCTGAGCCCACCTGTCTGTACTGATCCCACCTGTCTGTCCTGATCCCACCTGTCTGTCCTGAGCCCACCTGTCTGTCCTGATCCCACCTGTCCTGAGCCCACCTGTCCTGATCCCACCTGTCTGTCCTGATCCCACCTGTCTGTCCTGATCCCACCTGTCTGTCCTGATCCCACCTGTCTATCCTGATCCCACCTGTCCTGATCCCACCTGTCTGTCTTGATCCCACCTGTCTGTCTTGATCCCACCTGTCTGTCCTGATCCCACCTGTCTGTCCTGATCCCACCTGTCTGTTCTGATCCCACCTGTCTGTTCTGATCCCACCTGTCTGTCCTGATCTCACCTGTCCTGATCCCACCTGTCTGTCCTGATCTCACCTGTCCTGATCCCACCTGTCTGTCCTGAGCCCACCTGTCTGTCCTGATCCCAGCTGTCCTGCTCCCACCTGTCTGTCCTGATCCCACCTGTCTGTCCTGAGCCCACCTGTCTGTCCTGCTCCCACCTGTCTGTCTTGATCCCACCTGTCTGTCCTGATCCCACCTGTCCTGATCCCCCGTGTCTGTCTTGATCCCACCTGTCTGTCTTGATCCCACCTGTCTGTCCTGAGCCCACCTGTCTGTCCTGAGCCCACCTGTCTGTCCTGATCCCACCTGTCCTGAGCCCACCTGTCCTGATCCCACCTGTCTGTCCTGATCCCACCTGTCTGTCCTGATCCCACCTGTCTGTCCTGAGCCCACCTGTCCTGATCCCACCTGTCTGTCCTGAGCCCACCTGTCTGTCCTGAGCCCACCTGTCTGTCCTGATCCCACCTGTCTGTCTTGATCCCACCTGTCTGTCCTGATCCCACCTGTCTTGATCCCACCTGTCCTGATCCCACCTGTCTGTCTTGATCCCACCTGTCTGTCCTGATCCCACCTGTCTTGATCCCACCTGTCTGTCCTGAGCCCACCTGTCTGTCCTGATCCCACCTGTCCTGAGCCCACCTGTCCTGAGCCCACCTGTCTGTTCTGATCCCACCTGTCTGTCCTGATCCCACCTGTCTGTCTTGATCCCACCTGTCTGTCCTGATCCCACCTGTCTGTCCTGATCCCACCTGTCTGTTCTTATCCCACCTGTCTGTCCTGATCCCACCTGTCTGTCCTGAGCCCACCTGTCCTGATCCCACCTGTCTGTCCTGAGCCCACCTGTCTGTCCTGATCCCAAATGTCCTGATCCCACTCGAATCAGCTGTCTAAGATTTTCTGTTTATTTCTTCAGGTGGATTTTGAGCAGCTGGCAGAGAACCTGGTCCAGCTGGAAAGACGTTGCAAGGCATCATGGGACAACCTGAAGGTGGTGGCTAAACACGAAATGAAGCCAGTGCTGAAAAACAAGCTGACAGAGTTTCTGAACGACTGCACGCAGAGGATCATCATCCTGAATGTGGTCCACAGGAGGGTTATCAACAGGTACCATTTGGATCACAGGTTCTGCTCCTATGAGACACGTGGGCTGACTCCTCCTCCTCTTCTTTCTCCTGCAGGTTCCACTCCTTCTTGCTGTTCCTGGGTCAGCCATCCTCCTCAATCAGAGACATCAAGGTGACTAGATTCTGCCGGATCATTAGCGAGTTTGCTCTGGAGTACAGAACCACCCGAGAGCGAGTTCTCACCATGAAACGGAAACGGGCCATTAACCGTGAGCGAACCAAGACCCGAGGAAAGATGATCACTGAGGTAACAGTCCAGGAACAGCAGGTTAATCACCTGAACCCGCAGACTCTGCTAGACCTTATTCACTCCAGCTTTCATTTACCTCAGGTCAGGTTCTGCTGGACCTCAGGCCCAGGTCCAATCAAGTTTCCTGGCAGTGATCTTCTTCCATCAACTTTTCTATCTGAAATTTTTTGTCTGTAATTCTGTTAAAGGAACTTTTTTCTGACATTGAGGTTCCTGAGACCGGTTCAACAGGACTACTTTGAGACATGACTCTTATTTTGAAATTAGTTTTGTAGGATTCTTGTGATCTTGAGGTGAAACGTGTGACTATGATGGTGAAAATAAGTGAATTATCTTTACATGGATGAAGCCAAGGATGTGTGCTGAGCCCCCTCCTCTTCACTCTGCTGACCCACGACTGCGCTCCATCATCCAGCTCCAACCTCTTCATTAAGTTTGCGGACGACACGACTGTGGTGGGTCTCATCAACAATGGAGATGAGACAATCTACAGGAGTGAGGTGAACAGGCTGGCCATGTGATGCAAAGACAACAATCTCCACCTGAACGTGGAGAAGACCAAGGAGATTGTTGTGGACTTCAGGAGAGCGCGCACCCAGCATGCACCACTTACCATCAATGGTGCTGCAGTGGAGAGAGTGAGCAGCACCAAGTTCCTGGGCGTGCACATCAGCCAAGATCTATCCTGGAGTCACAACACTGCATCACTGGCCAAAAAAGCCCAACAACGCCTGTACTTTCTCCGCNACCTCAGGTCAGGTTCTGCTGGACCTCAGGTCAGGTTCTGCTGGACCTCAGGTCAGGTTCTGCTGGACCTCAGGTCCAGGTCCAATCAAGTTTCCTGGCAGTGATCTTCTTCCATCAACTTTTCTATCTGAAATTTTTTGTCTGTAATTCTGTTAAAGGAACTTTTTTCTGACATTGAGGTTCCTGAGACCGGTTCAACAGGACTACTTTGAGACATGACTCTTATTTTGAAATTAGTTTTGTAGGATTCTTGTGATCTTGAGGTGAAACGTGTGACTATGATGGTGAAAATAAGTGAATTATCTTTACATGGATGAAGCCAAGGATGTGTGCTGAGCCCCCTCCTCTTCACTCTGCTGACCCACGACTGCGCTCCATCATCCAGCTCCAACCTCTTCATTAAGTTTGCGGACGACACGACTGTGGTGGGTCTCATCAACAATGGAGATGAGACAATCTACAGGAGTGAGGTGAACAGGCTGGCCATGTGATGCAAAGACAACAATCTCCACCTGAACGTGGAGAAGACCAAGGAGATTGTTGTGGACTTCAGGAGAGCGCGCACCCAGCATGCACCACTTACCATCAATGGTGCTGCAGTGGAGAGAGTGAGCAGCACCAAGTTCCTGGGCGTGCACATCAGCCAAGATCTATCCTGGAGTCACAACACTGCATCACTGGCCAAAAAAGCCCAACAACGCCTGTACTTTCTCCGCAAACTGAGGAGAGCAAGAGCCCCGGTTCCTATCATGCACACTTTCTACAGAGGCACCATCGAGAGCATCCTCACCAGCTGCATCACTGTGTGGTACGGCGCCTGCACCGTGTCCTGCCACAAAACTCTGAAACGCACTGTGAGAGCAGCTGAGAAGATCATTGGTGTCTCCCTCACGCCCCTTCAGGACATCTACAACTCACTTCTCACCCGGAAAGCCACCAGGATCGCAGGTGATCCGACCCACCCATCCCACAGCCTCTTCTCCCTGCTGCCATCGGGGAGGAGACTGAGGAGCCTCCGGGCCAATACCACCAGGCTCAGGGACAGCTTCTTTCATCAGGCGGTCAGAAAACTGAACTCTCTCCCTGCTCTACCTCCACTCAGCCCCCTGCCTCATGTCACAGACTGATCTCAGGACTCGTCCCATGTTCCACCCTCCACCACTTACTTGCACCCCAACGCACTACCTCACTTTAATCACTGCTACAACTACTGTTCTCTTTGTACTACACATGTGCCTTTGAATTATATTTTGCACTATTTTTATATTTTATACTTTTTATTTTCTTCTAAATGTATGGGTGTTTTTATATATTTCATGTTTGTACTTTGGTTTGAGAGGAAACCAATTTCATCTGTGCTATGTGTCGTGCATATAGCATATTTGGCAATAAAGCTGACTTTGACTTTGAATTTGAAGCTGCTTTTACTGTCCAAAATTGAACCAGTTAAACAGAACGTCTTGTTTCCTGTTTGCTTCTGACAGACGTCTGAAAATAATTTAATAAAAGGACTAAAAGTCCAATTTGACTTTTTGTTCTTTATCTCTTCTTCCTCACCTCAGACAGAAAAGTTTTCAGGGGCAGTGACTCGTTCAGATAACCCCTCCCCCGTATCCATGGCTGCAGAGGGGGGGCCAGATCAGGAGGAGGAACATGAGAACATGAAGAACCTGCTGATCGGTGCTGAGTCCCAAGGCCCGAGGCGCTCCAGACCTGCTTGCAGTAAGAACCACAGAACTCAGTTCTGCTCAGTATCCAAACTGAGACACGTCAATCACTTCCTCAGACTTTCACAATAAAATTACACTGATGCCTGTTAATCGTCATAGTGAGGATCAGAATGTGGATCGGCGCCGCTTCTGCTGCATCTCAGAGTGAAACCGTTCAGTGAATTAGTTGGTGTTCGGTTATGTTTATTTTGGTTCTGTTTGAGGTTAGTTCTCTATACAGCACCAGATCTCAACAGCAGAACCAACAGGTCCAAATGCAAAGTGTTATATGTAAAATCTGTTCAGTTCAGCAGAACCATAACCAGGATGAGTTCTGCCTGGACCCACTGGGATCTCAGAGGAAAGAGAGTGAAGACATGTGGATAGTGTGTCCTCTGGCAGTCTGGGACTATAGCAGCATAGCTAAAGGGATGGACCAGGAGAACCTCCAGCAGTCTGAGACTATAGCAGCATAACTAAAGGGATGGACCAGGAGAACCTCCAGCAGTCTGAGACTATAGCAGCATAACTAAAGGGATGGACCAGGAGAACCTTCAGCAGTCTGAGACTATAGCAGCATAGCTAAAGGGATGGACCAGGAGAACCTCCAGCAGTCTGAGACTATAGCAGCATAACTAAAGGGATGGACCAGGAGAACCTCCAGCAGTCTGAGACTATAGCGGTATAACTAAAGGGATGAACCAGAAGAACCTCCAGCAGTCTGAGACTATAGCAGCATAACTAAAGGGATGGACCAGGAGAACCTTCAGCAGTCTGAGACTATAGCAGCGTAACTAAAGGGATGGACCAGGAGAACCTTCAGCAGTCTGAGACTATAGCAGCATAGCTAAAGGGATGGACCAGGAGAACCTCCAGCAGTCTGAGACTATAGCGGCATAACTAAAGGGATGGACCAGGAGAACCTCCAGCAGTCTGAGACTATAGCGGTATAACTAAAGGGATGAACCAGAAGAACCTCCAGCAGTCTGAGACTATAGCAGCATAACTAAAGGGATGGACCAGGAGAACCTTCAGCAGTCTGAGACTATAGCAGCGTAACTAAAGGGATGGACCAGGAGAACCTTCAGCAGTCTGAGACTATAGCAGCATAGCTAAAGGGATGGACCAGGAGAACCTCCAGCAGTCTGAGACTATAGCGGCATAACTAAAGGGATGGACCAGGAGAACCTCCAGCAGTCTGAGACTATCGCGGTATAACTAAAGGGATGAACCAGGAGAACCTTCAGCAGTCTGAGACTATAGCAGCGTAACTAAAGGGATGAACCAGAAGAACCTCCAGCAGTCTGAGACTATAGCAGCATAGCTAAAGGGATGGACCGGGAGAACCTCCAGCAGTCTGAGACTATAGCAGCATAGCTAAAGAGATGGACCGGGAGAACCTCCAGCAGTCTGAGACTATAGCAGCATAGCTAAAGAGATGGACCGGGAGAACCTCCAGCAGTCTGAGACTATAGCAGCATAACTAAAGGGATGGACCGGGAGAACCTCCAGCAGTCTCAGACTATAGCAGCATAACTAAAGGGATGGACCAGGAGAACCTCCAGCAGTCTGAGACTATAGCAGCATAGCTAAAGAGATGGACCGGGAGAACCTCCAGCAGTCTGAGACTATAGCAGCATAACTAAAGGGATGGACCAGGAGAACCTCCAGCAGTATGAGACTATAGCAGCATAACTAAAGGGAGTCAGAATGTTCCACCTGCGTAATGTTAATAAAATTAGGAAGTAGGTCGTCATGGTAACATGTTTTATATGAGAACTAAAGGACATGTCCTGGTCAAACTATCACCTAAAATGAGTGTTTGATCAGTTTATATATTTTTATGTATGGCATTTATCTGAGAGACTTGTGGACCAGCAGGGATCAGGTCTTAGATGATATTTTGTCCTTCTCTTGATCCTTCTCCTGTTTGACGTTCTGGTTTCAGGTCCCTCCAGGGTGAGTCTCCCTCAGATGTCTGTTTCTAGGCAGGACATGTCCAACGCTCAGAATGACGAAACTGAAGAGCTCATGGACCAGCTGGTGAAGTCCGTCACCCGGAACCCCTCAAAGCGAGCAGCCAGCCCAAAGACTCGCAAACGGTCCCGCATGAACAGGAAGTCATGTGAGTACAGACACTGATAGCTTCAGGTTTTAAGATGTTTTCTCCAGGCGGTCTCAGGAGGTTCAGACTCTGTTTGAGATCAGTTCTGTGTCCAAAACAAGCCGATATCAGCATGTCTTCATAGCAGTGTTTTCATTTCCTCATCAATCTGTTGTCTGTTGATGATAATCAGCTGTGAACGTCCTGCTGCTGTTTGGAGAACACAGAGATCTGCTGGTGTCTCTGTGAGGACAAAACAGTGGTCCATCACAGGATTTAGATCCAGTTTTACAGAAACAAGTCATTTTCATTTTTAAAACTTAAGTTCCCAAAAAGAATTTGGGATGATAAAAAACTCTGATACAGCAGAAGATCCAGCAGGTCTGTGAAGTTCAAGATTCAGATGTTTTCTGTGTGTTTTTAGTGAGGAGGACTCTGAAGTGCAGTCACCCTTTGGACGTGGTCCAGGCCCTGGGACTCGAAAGCAACAAGACCGAAGACCAGGTCTGAACAGAGGCTGAGGCTGTCGACCAATCACAGAGCTGGTTATTACAGAACCCAGACCAGCAGATGAGCACCTTAGTGCATGAGCAGCACGTCCCACGTTTCCTCCTCCATGTTTGGTCACTTTTACTGGACATTCAGTCTCGTTTGTTCTTTGGCATGTGAGTGTTTGATCTGATGGAGCAGCATCACATCTGATGTTCAGAGTCAAGCCAACCTTTCAGGGTGTCTCTGACTCGCAGCGTTCACGCCGGGTCACTAACCTGACACACCAGATATGGTCTGGATATTTTGGCTCAGTCACGATCAGCTGATAGAATTTATTCCTGTTTAACATCCTTATCAGAAAGCTATTGCTATGTTGTTATCGTTACATACAGCAGGCTAACAGTTTCCATTTGTTTGTAGTCTTTATGCTAAGCTAAGATGTCTTTCATTACAGAAAAGCTCAAAACATACAAGAACATTTCACCTCATTTATTTCTTTAAACTCTGATGAATCGAACTATTCAAGATGTTACCAGGACAACCATCATATCAAATTTATTTTAATACTGAAGCAGTTAAACTTCAGATTATCGGAGCTTTTAAACATCAACGTGTTTAATGATGCATTTTGTGATAAAACTAGTCTGTTTCTCTAAGTCCAGAACAAAAAGTCACCACTCGATACGTCACCTGCCACAGGTGAGTGTCTGACTTCACTTAGCTTGTTGTTGCACTCAGAGGTGTTTCTATACAGATAATCTTCTTCCTCACGGAGACAAAGTGATGAAGACTCTGCTTCAGTTGGAACTGTGAATGTCTTTCTGTAGCAATTAATAAAGATTTTGAAAAAATTATTAATTTTATTCTTTTGATCATTTGTGTTACGAATAGAAAGAAATCTGGATCCGGTCCAGTCCCGAACCCGGAAGGACCAGATGTTGTAGAGAGTCCCTCTAGAGGAGTAGAGGGTTCTAGCTGTAGACAGGAAGGATCTCCCGTAGAGGGTTCTAGCTGTAGACAGGAAGGATCTCCTGTAGAGGGTTCTAGCTGTAGACAGGAAGGATCTCCTGTAGAGGGTTCTAGCTGTAGACAGGAAGGATCTCCTGTAGAGGGTTCTAGCTGTGGACGGGAAGGATCTCCTGTAGAGGGTTCTAGCTGTGGACGGGAAGGATCTCCCGTAGAGGGTTCTAGCTGTGGACGGGAAGGATCTCCTGTAGAGGGTTCTAGCTGTAGACAGGAAGGATCTCCTGTAGAGGGTTCTAGCTGTAGACAGGAAGGATCTCCTGTAGAGGGTTCTAGCTGTAGACAGGAAGGATCTCCTGTAGAGGGTTCTAGCTGTAGACGGGAAGGATCTCCTGTAGAGGGTTCTAGCTGTAGACAGGAAGGATCTCCTGTAGAGGGTTCTAGCTGTGGACGGGAAGGATCTCCTGTAGAGGGTTCTAGCTGTGGACGGGAAGGATCTCCTGTAGAGGGTTCTAGCTGTGGACGGGAAGGATCTCCCGTAGAGGGTTCTAGCTGTAGACAGGAAGGATCTCCTGTAGAGGGTTCTAGCTGTAGACAGGAAGGATCTCCTGTAGAGGGTTCTAGCTGTAGACGGGAAGGATCTCCTGTAGAGGGTTCTAGCCGTGGACGGAAGGATCTCCCATAGAGGGTTCTAGATGTGGACGGGAAGGATCTCCTGTAGAGGGTTCTAGCTGTAGACGGGAAGGATCTCCTGTAGAGGGTTCTAGCTGTAGACAGGAAGGTTCTCCTGTAGAGGGTTCTAGCTGTAGACGGGAAGGATCTCCTGTAGAGGGTTCTAGCTGTAGACGGGAAGGATCTCCTGTAGAGGGTTCTAGGTGTGGACAGGAAGGATCTCCTGTAGAGGGTTCTAGGTGTGGACGGAAGGATCTCCCATAGAGGGTTCTAGCTGTGGACAGGAAGGATCTCCTGTAGAGGGTTCTAGCTGTGGACAGGAAGGATCTCCTGTAGAGGGTTCTAGCTGTGGACAGGAAGGATCTCCTGTAGAGGGTTCTAGCTGTAGACAGGAAGGATCTCCTGTAGAGGGTTCTAGCTGTAGACGGGAAGGATCTCCTGTAGAGGGTTCTAGCTGTAGACAGGAAGGATCTCCTGTAGAGGGTTCTAGCTGTAGACAGGAAGGATCTCCTGTAGAGGGTTCTAGCTGTAGACAGGAAGGTTCTCCCGTAGAGGGTTCTAGCTGTGGACGGGAAGGATCTCCCGTAGAGGGTTCTAGCTGTAGACAGGAAGGATCTCCTGTAGAGGGTTCTAGCTGTGGACGGGAGGGATCTCCCGTAGAGGGTTCTAGCTGTAGATGGGAAGGATCTCCTCTAGAGGGTTCTAGCTGTAGACGGGAAGGTTCTCCTGTAGAGGGTTCTAGCTGTAGACAGGAAGGATCTCCTGTAGAGGGTTCTAGCTGTAGACAGGAAGGTTCTCCTGTAGAGGGTTCTAGCTGTAGACGGGAAGGTTCTCCTGTAGAGGGTTCTAGCTGTAGACAGGAAGGATCTCCTGTAGAGGGTTCTAGCTGTAGACAGGAAGGATCTCCTGTAGAGGGTTCTAGCTGTGGACGGGAAGGATCTCCTGTAGAGGGTTCTAGCTGTGGACAGGAAGATCGCCTGTAGAGGGTTCTAGCTGTAGACAGGAAGGATCTCCTGTAGAGGGTTCTAGCTGTGGATGGGAAGGATCTCCTTTAGAGGGTTCTAGCTGTGGATATGAAGGATCTGCTGTAGAGGTTCTAGCTGTGGACAGGAAGGATCTCCTGTAGAGGGTTCTAGCTGTGGACAGGAAGGATCTCCTGTAGAGGGTTCTAGCTGTGGACAGGAAGGATCTCCTGTAGAGGGTTCTAGCTGTGGACGGGAAGGATCTCCTGTAGAGGGTTCTAGCTGTGGACGGGAAAGATCTCCTGTAGAGGGTTCTAGCTGTGGACGGGAAGGATCTCCTGTAGAGGGTTCTAGCTGTGGACGGGAAGGATCTCCTGTAGAGGGTTCTAGCTGTGGACAGGAAGGATCTGCTGTAGAGGGTTCTAGCTGTGGACGGGAGGATGTCCCGTAGAGGGTTCTAGCTGTGGACGGGAAGGATCTCCTGTAGAGGGTTCTAGCTGTGGACGGGAGGGATCTCCTGTAGAGGGTCTAGCTGTGGACGGGAAGGATCTCCTGTAGAGGGTTCTAGATGTAGACAGGAAGGATCTCCTGTAGAGGGTTCTAGCTGTGGACGGGAAGGATCTCCTGTAGAGGGTTCTAGCTGTGGACGGGAAGGATCTCCCGTAGAGGGTTCTAGCTGTGGACAGGAAGGATCTCCTGTAGAGGGTTCTAGCTGTAGACAGGAAGGATCTCCTGTAGAGGGTTCTAGCTGTGGACAGGAAGGATCTCCTGTAGAGGGTTCTAGCTGTAGACAGGAAGGATCTCCTGTAGAGGGTTCTAGCTGTGGACTGGAAGGATCTCCTGTAAAGGGTTCTAGCTGTGGACGGGAAGGATCTCCCGTAGAGGGTTCTAGCTGTGGACAGGAAGGATCTCCTGTAGAGGGTTCTAGCTGTAGACAGGAAGGATCTCCTGTAGAGGGTTCTAGCTGTGGACGGGAAGGATCTCCCGTAGAGGGTTCTAGCTGTGGACAGGAAGGATCTCCTGTAGAGGGTTCTAGCTGTAGACAGGAAGGATCTCCTGTAGAGGGTTCTAGCTGTAGACAGGAAGGATCTCCTGTAGAGGGTTCTAGCTGTGGACAGGAAGGATCTCCGGTAGAGGGTTCTAGCTGTGGACGGGAAGGATCTCCCGTAGAGGGTTCTAGCTGTGGACGGGAAGGATCTCCGGGAGAGGGTTCTAGCTGTGGACGGGAAGGATCTCCGGTAGAGGGTTCTAGCTGTGGACGGGAGGGATCTCCTGTAGAGAGTTCTAGCTGTGGGCAGGACGGATCGCCTGTAGAGGGTTCTAGCTGTGGACAGGAAGGATCTCCTGTAGAGGGTTCTAGCTGTAGACAGGAAGGATCTCCTGTAGAGGGTTCTAGCTGTAGACGGGAAGGATCTCCTGTAGAGGGTTCTAGCTGTGGACGGGAAGGATCTCCCGTAGAGGGTTCTAGCTGTGGACAGGAAGGATCTCCTGTAGAGGGTTCTAGCTGTGGACGGGAAGGATCTCCTGTAGAGGGTTCTAGCTGTGGACGGGAAGGATCTCCTGTAGAGGGTTCTAGCTGTGGACGGGAAGGATCTCCTGTAGAGGGTTCTAGCTGTGGACGGGAAGGATCTCCTGTAGAGGGTTCTAGCTGTAGACGGGAAGGATCTCCTGTAGAGGGTTCTAGCTGTAGACAGGAAGGATCTCCTGTAGAGGGTTCTAGCTGTAGACAGGAAGGTTCTCCCGTAGAGGGTTCTAGCTGTGGACGGGAAGGATCTCCCGTAGAGGGTTCTAGCTGTAGACAGGAAGGATCTCCTGTAGAGGGTTCTAGCTGTGGACGGGAAGGATCTCCTGTAGAGGGTTCTAGCTGTGGACAGGAAGGATCTCCTGTAGAGGGTTCTAGCTGTAGATGGGAAGGATCTCCTGTAGAGGGTTCTAGCTGTAGACAGGAAGGATCTCCTGTAGAGGGTTCTAGCTGTGGACGGGAAGGATCTCCTGTAGAGGGTTCTAGCTGTGGACGGGAAGGATTTATTTTTTAAATTGTTTCATTATAAAATGAGTTTGTGAGAATCTGCAGGTTGAAATTCTTTTTCTGGTCTTCACTGATCCTGCTTGTTCCTGTCCAGGATCACAGAGAGCTGGTGTCTATCTCCTGATCATTGTCGGGAGGCGGAGCTACACCTGGACACATTCACTATAGGGACAATTTACCTTCACCAGATAACGTGACAGAGATGGTTCTGGTCTGTGGGAGGAAACCAGAGCCTGAGGAAAACCTGCACCTGTACAAGGACCCACCTGAGGTTTGAATCTCGGACTTTCCACCTGCCTGCTGATCCGAGTGTTTACAATAATGTTCAGCTCCCATCAGAACCTCCAAATCTCAACACTATGTGTTCCTCCACGGATCAGAACCACAGATGAGGATGTCTCTGATCTGTAAGGGAGGATGAGGAGGTCCTGAAACCAGGTGGTGATCAGGTGTTTTACAGTCTGCTGCTTTGAACTGAAAACTGGATTCATGTGTTTGATTATCGGTTCCTGCAGTCAGACAGAGAGACAGGCTGAGAACCAAAGACACAACAACTTCATAATAAGCAGCAGAACTTTGTCACAAAGTGTCTCTGACCTCCACAACTTTATCAGAGTTTAGATTGTGGTGCAGGTCAGCTGATTACCAGTCACATTAAATGGAAACTGGTTTACACTCACATGTTAGAAACCGCTCCCCAACCAGGACCTGCAGGTTCTAACTGTGTCACATGACCTCACATATGAAGCTACACCTTGATGGGATTTCTTTGGATCTCTGGTTTCAGCTTGTGGAGCTCAGAGTTCTGCTGAAGATGAAGGTTCTTTTTATTTCAGCTTCAAGTCCAACCTGAAATTGACAGCTGGATCACAGAGACCAGCTGCTGATCGAGCCTCCGTCTTCTGCTCTCAACTGGGCCAAAAGTGATCTCATATGGTGGGGTATTGATTAGTGACGTCACAGTTGATCCAATCAGCTGTGGGTTTTTGAGGGGGAGGAGCTCTTCTATGGGGGAGTGGACGGATTACCTCCGGTTTCTCCTCCTCCACCTGTGTGAGTGTACTGATGCTGTGAACCGGCCTCCGGCCTGCCTCCGCCGCTCCGTGTCTGCCTCGGTGTATATAAAGTCCGGTAGGATGTCAGCGCGCTGAGCTCCGTGAACATGATGCTGCTCCTCGGTCTGATGATGCTGCTGCTGCCGGCTGCTACCTCCGACCTGCCCGGGACGGACGCTCCGCCGTTCCGGGGACCGGGAATCGGTTTCTCCCTACCGGCTCGCGCCTCTCCTTCCTACACGCCAACCGGACCGGCGTACGGGGCACCCGGTGTAGCCTTGGCCCGGTCAGCGGCGGAGGAACCGGTTGGCCACGGGACAGAGGAAGAAGGAGCGGAGCATCATCTTCACGGTGGCGGGTTCCGGGTGGTCCAGTGGGAGTGGAGCTACGTCCAGACTCCATATATCATTGCCATCTGGGTCCTGGTGGCCAGCCTGGCCAAGATCTGTAAGTCCTCAGCTGTGCGTGTGTGTGTGAGCTGTCTCAGAACGGGGTTTAAGGTCCAGATCCTGGATCTGAGTCAACTTGTTCCGTAAGTTTGTCCAGAATGTGGATTGATTTTAATTTCTGTAATCGGACAGATTTAAAATATTTTTTGATGTTTTGGAGAAATAAAATCCCGGTTTTACTTTTGAAATGAAAAGTTTAAATGAAGTTTTGAATTAACTCCCAGGATTCAGTGGAGGACAAACAGAGGCTGTTCAGAACCAAGCAGGACCCAGAAGGTCCGACTGGTGATCTAGATTCTGTTGGTGTCATCAGGTCATACAAGGAAACCTTCTGTTCTAATCGCTGGTCTGTGTGTTCTGACCTTCACACGTGGATCCATGAAAGAAATTCAACCTTTATCAGAATCTAAAGAGTCACAGTAAAAACTGTTCAGCACGCAAAAGATGGAAGAGTTCGGATCCCTCAGCGCGTCCATGTTTGCACGCACATACACACACGCAGTTGCAGTGTTCTTCATTTATCTACATGAGAAAGAAAAACATCAAAGACTGAACGCACACGTCTGCATCTGTTTCCATCATGATCCAATCACACTGCTCTGCAGCATCATCCTGCTGTGGCCCCTGGTCCCCAGGAGCCCCTGGGGACAGAGTCATTTAACCACCTGAGGCTGGCAGGTCACCAGTCCTCCATCAGCTCTCACACAGAACACATTCATTATTTTTTGTCTTAAATGGTGAAACAGTAACTGGCGACCTGTCCAGGGTGTCCCCCGCCTCTCACCCAGTGACTGATAGACACCAGCTCCCTACGACCCTGAACAGGAAGAAGCAGGTTCAGGTCCTGGTTCAGGTCTTTGATGGATTACGTTCATCACCTTCAATGTTTTCATCGATTCCACTAAAGAAACTGGGACATTTATGAAGCTGCAGGCAACAAAGACCTGAAATATTCATCTATTTTTTCTGTCTGCTCAAACATGTGCTGGGTCACATGGGGTGGAGCCTATTGCCACATGTTCCAGGGTGTGAGGCGGGGTTACACCTGGACAGGTCTTTAGTCTATCACATGACCTCTTGAAGAAGATGAACAAGCACTCACAACAATTTAGAGTCACTTAACAGGAAACGCACGCATGCACAGGAAGAACATGTTATTTCCATGCAGAATGATCCCAGCTGGGAGTTGAACCTGTGACCTCTTGCTGCAAAGAAACCCATCACTACCCGAGTGCCCGCAGCAGCACCAAAACCCAGACATTCAACTGCTGCAGTAAAGAACTGAGAGCTACATTAAGACTTTTGCACAGAACTGTGCTCTGAAAGCCGCGAGTGTTGATCTGCTGCTTGTCAGGCGTCGCTGCGCTGGAGCGTCTGAGAACGTCCAACATGAAGGGACGCCAGCACGTCCGTCCTCCATCAGACCGTTTGGAGGAAATCAGAACACAGCTGAACCTCCCACATAGCGAGAACAAGAACACGAAGAACATGAGCTCCATCTGCCAACATGCACACACAGTATGCACATCCACCACTTTAAATAGTTCCTGACCTGGTTCTGGTCCAAATGGGTCTGCTTCAGGTAACGGAAACTGATCAAAGCGAATCACCAGCAAATACAGAAACTTTGACCTTTAAACGGCACGAAAAGGACGAGTGAATGAAACGAGTGAAGCTCAGACCAGGTGGAGGAAGAAGAGGACGCTGTCCTCCTGCCAGAAACTGTCCCAAACAGAAGTTTTTATCAGAGGAAAAGGAGGCTGACTGACAGCTGGAGGGTTGGGGGTTTGATTCCCCCAGGACTCCATCAGACTGGGCTGCTGCGTCAAACTTCCCAGATAATTAAAATCTAGCATCTTGTTGTTACTTCCTGTGGTGGATTCATGTTTGTGTGTAAAAATGTGAAATTTGAAGATTGTTTCTTACTGCAACTTGTCACCCTGCAGTGTTCCATTTCTCTCAGCGGTTCACTACTGTGGTACCAGAGAGCTGCATGCTGATCCTGTTGGGTCTGGTTATGGGCGGGGTCGTCCTTATAGCCAATAAAAAGCAGCTGTACCAGTTAGACCCCGCCCTGTTCTTCCTCTTCCTGCTGCCAACCATTGTTGGAGATGCAGGATACTTTATGCCTGCTCGGCTCTTCTTTGACAACCTGGGAGCCATCCTGACGTATGCTGTGGTCGGGACTCTGTGGAACGCCTTCTGCACCGGGTTCTGCCTGTACGCTGCCAAACTCCTGGGCATCATAGGTCAGTGATGGGGGGGGTCAGAGGTGAGCAGCAGGATGAGGTCAGTCTCAGACTGAACCGAGGTCTAAGAACTGATCGGGCTTCTCACCTGCATAACTTTAACAACTTCTTGTTATTGATCTCATCTGCTGTGACATCATCATATTTTAACTGTGTTTCTTGTGTGTATGTGTGTGTGTGTGTGTGTGTGTGNCACACACACACACACACACACACACACAAGTGTGTTTTGGTATCCTTATGGGGACCGTCCATTGACTTCCATTGATTTTAGTAACTAGATTTATACCTAACCCAAACCCTTTTACTAACCTTAACCATTACTGATCTATAACTAACCCTAAGACTAACTAAAACTCTATTCACACCATACCTATAAACCTAACCCCTAACCCTAAAAAGGGGAGTCCCCCTCATGGGGACCAGGCTTCGGTCCCCACAAGAACCCTCGGACCCCAGAAAGATAGTAAAAGTCAGGAAACGGGTCCCCAGGAGGTCAGAAATACAAACCCACACACACACACACACACACACACACACACACACACACACACACACACACACACACACACACACACACACACACACACACACATATACACACACACACACACACACACACACACATATACACACACACACACACACACACACACACACACACACACATATACACACACACACACACACACACACACACACACACACACACACACACACACACACACACACACACACACACACACACACACACACACACACATATATACACACACACACACACACACACACACACATATACACACACACACACACACATACACACACACACACACATATATACACACACACACACACACACACACACACACACACACACACACACACACACACACACACACACACACACACACACACACACACACACACACACACACACACACACACACACACACACACACACACACACACACACACACACACATATACACACACACACACACACACACACACACACACACACACACATACACACACACACACACTCGTGGATTGTTTTCAGTTCGTCTCTGCAGTAGAAAAAGTTTCTGATCTTCACACTAGGAGTTCGGTTCTTCAGGTGGATGAAGGACTGGGCTGGTACCGGTTCTACTCAGATCTGGTCCCACTCCAGCCTGAACAAACCGGTGTCTCTCAGCTTCACTTCAAACTATTCATGTGATTATTTCTGTTATTTTAGCTAACTGCAGTATTTTCTACATAAGCTCTACAACCCTCATATAGAATCCAGAGTAAGTTGATGATCTTATAACCTGTCAAGGTGAGAAAAGGAGGATTTATTCCTCCGTATTTTACCTGCTGCACAACATTCAACCTGAACGTTTTGTGTGGAGTTAAGCAGGAACTGTCCAGTGTGCAGTTCTCCTAGAACACCTGTGCTGCTGACGTCTTCTGAACTCCATCCTGGATAACCAGCTGCTTCAATGACTCAGCAAAAACTGCACCCACACTCTTACCCACCTCATTATGTCAGTGATGCTGTTGTGTTGCTATGACAACACAGACAATAACAAGGTCAGTGTGGACTCACCCCCCTGTGGGGGGTGCAGACCTGCCCTGTGTGTAGTATTGTGTGACAGCACATGTGGATCTTGGTTCTGAAGGAGTTCTATAGTAACTGACCATATGTGAACTCACAGCAGACATGAATCAGCTGATGCCTAATCCTCTGCAGAACTTGGAACATGAACTAATCCCACTGAGAACTGAAAAACCTGCAGCTTTGACCAGTTTATGTTCCGACTATCTGGAGAAAAACAGCAGCAGATAAATGTTTCTGGAAGAAGTTGTTGTTTTTGTTGTTCTGTTTGACCATCATGAAGCTGCAGCTGTTACCTTCATGCTGAACCAGCTGTAACCTCTCTCTCCCTGCAGGTTTTGTATAAAGTTTATATTTCCTTTGTGGAAGTTGGAGCAGCAAATGTCCAGACTGCAGATTATTTTAAAGGAGTGGGTGAGTCTATGAACCTGAACATACCTAACAGGAAGCTGAGGTCAGTGAATCACTCCTCCTCTCTCCTGCTTCTCTGCAGCCTCCTTTCTCATCGTCAGCATCGGGGGAACTGTGGTGGGTTTAGTCTTTGCCGTCATCCTCGGCTTTGTCACTCGTTTCACCAAGAAGGTTCGAATCATTGAGCCGCTCTTCGTCTTCCTGCTGGTCTACTTGGCCTACCTGACAGCTGAGCTCTTCTCGCTCTCCGCCATTCTGTCGTAAGTCTATAAAAGAAGGTTGATTTTCTTTCCTTCATGGTTGGAACCTTCTGTCTTCATAACAGACTGACTGTGTTGACAGAATGACATTCTGTGGTATCGGAGCCAACAGATATGTGGAAGCAAACATCTCCCAGAAGTCTCGGACCACTGTCAAGTACACCATGAAGAACCTGGCCAGCATCGCTGAGACCATTATCTTCATCTTTCTGGGCATCTCAGCAATGGACAAGTCAAAGTGGGCCTGGGACACTGGACTAGTTTCTTGTACCCTCATCTTCATCTTCGTTTTCAGAGCCATAGGTCAGTCTGTCCTTCGCTGTTTAGAAAATACTTCAGTTTGTTTAGTTGTTTCAAAACCTCCCGAGTCCTGAGAGATGATGGAGGCAGCCATGTTGTTCTGTGTGACCATCGTGTTGTTCTGTGTATCATGTGACCATCGTGTTGTTCTGTGTGTCATGTGACCATCGTGCTGTTCTGTGTGTCATGTGACCATCGTGTTGTTCTGTGTGTCATGTGACCATCGTGTTGTTCTGTGTGTCATGTGACCATCGTGTTGTTCTGTGTGTCATGTGACCATCGTGTTGTTCTGTGTGTCATGTGACCATCGTGTGGGTCTGTGTGTCATGTGACCAACGTGTTGTTCTGTGTGTCATGTGACCATCGTGTTGTTCTGTGTGTCATGTGACCATCGTGTTGTTCTGTGTATCATGTGACCATCGTGTTGTTCTGTGTTTCATGTGACCATCGTGTTGTTCTGTGTGTCATGTGACCATGCTGTTCTGTGTGTCATGTGACCATCGTGTTGTTCTGTGTGTCATGTGACCATCGTGCTGTTCTGTGTGTCATGTGACCATCGTGTTGTTCTGTGTGTCATGTGACCATCGTGTTGTTCTGTGTGTCATGTGACCATCGTGTTGTTCTGTGTGTCATGTGACCATCGTGTTGTTCTGTGTGTCATGTGTCCGTCGTGTTGTTCTGTGTGTCATGTGTCCATGCTGTTCTGTGTGTCATGTGACCATCGTGTTGTTCTGTGTGTCATGTGACCATCGTGTTGTTCTGTGTGTCATGTGACCATCGTGTTGTTCTGTGTGTCATGTGACCATCGTGTTGTTCTGTGTGTCATGTGACCATCGTGTTGTTCTGTGTGTCATGTGACCATCGTGTTGTTCTGTGTGTCATGTGACCATCGTGTTGTTCTGTGTGTCATGTGACCATCGTGTTGTTCTGTGTGTCATGTGACCATCGTGTTGTTCTGTGTGTCATGTGACCATGCTGTTCTGTGTGTCATGTGACCATCGTGTTGTTCTGTGTGTCATGTGACCATCGTGTTGTTCTGTGTGTCATGTGACCATCGTGTTGTTCTGTGTGTCTTGTGACCATCGTGTTGTTCTGTGTGTCATGTGACCATGCTGTTCTGTGTGTCATGTGACCATCGTGTTGTTCTGTGTGTCATGTGACCATCGTGTTGTTCTGTGTGTCATGTGACCATCGTGTTGTTCTGTGTGTCATGTGACCATCGTGTTGTTCTGTGTGTCATGTGACCATCGTGCTGTTCTGTGTGTCATGTGACCATCGTGTTGTTCTGTGTATCATGTGACCATCGTCTGTCCAATGTGAAAAGAGATGAGATTTGAATTTAAACATTTAACAACAAAATCCTATTTTCCTTGTTTCACTATGTAAATGGACGAACGATGTTCTGTAGAACTGTTTTTACCTGCTCAGGAGTGGTTGGTCAGACTTGGGTTCTGAACCGGTTCCGTCTGGTCCCACTGGACAAGATCGACCAGGTGGTGATGTCATACGGTGGCCTGCGAGGGGCAGTAGCCTTTGCTCTGGTGGTGCTTCTGGACGGCGAGCAGGTCAAAGCCAAAGATTTCTTTGTGGCCACGACAATCGTGGTGGTCTTCTTCACCGTCATGTTCCAGGTACGAGACTCTCCAATCAATCAATCAATCAATCAATCAATCAATCAATCAATCAATCAATCAATCAATCAATCAATCAATCAATCAATCAATCAATCAATCAATCAATCAATCAATCAATCAATCAAAAATACTTTATTAATCCCCGAAGGGAAATTAAGTGTTGTTGTAGCTCAGTTCTACTTTAGGGAGTCATTGTAGAGGGTTCTAGCTGTAGACAGGAAGGTTCTCCTGTGGATGGTTCTAGCTGTAGACAGGAAGGATCTCCTGTGGATGGTTCTAGCTGTAGACGGGAAGGTTCTCCCGTAGAGGGTTCTAGCTGTGGACGGGAGGGTTCTCCCGTAGAGGGTTCTAGCTGTGGACAGGAAGGATCTCCCGTAGAGGGTTCTAGCTGTGGACAGGAAGGATCTCCTGTAGAGGGTTCTAGCTGTGGACGGGAGGGTTCTCCTGTAGAGGGTTCTAGCTGTAGACAGGAAGGATCTCCTGTAGAGGGTTCTAGCTGTAGACAGGAAGGATCTCCTGTAGAGGGTTCTAGCTGTGGACGGGAAGGATCTCCTGTAGAGGGTTCTAGTTGTAGACAGGAAGGTTCTCCTATAGAGGGTTCTAGCTGTGGACGGGAAGGTTCTCCTGTAGAGGGTTCTAGCTGTGGACGGGAAGGTTCTCCTGTAGAGGGTTCTAGCTGTGGACATGAAGGATCTCCTGTAGAGGGTTCTAGCTGTGAACGGGAAGGATCTCCTGTAGAGGGTTCTAGCTGTAGACATGAAGGATCTCCTGTAGAGGGTTCTAGCTGTAGACGGGAAGGATCTCCTGTAGCGGGTTCTAGCTGTAACGGGAAGGATCTCCTGTAGAGGGTTCTAGCTGTAGACATGAAGGATCTCCTGTAGAGGGTTCTAGCTGTGGACGGGAAGGATCTCCTGTAGAGGGTTCTAGCTGTAGACAGGAAGGATCTCCTGTAGAGGGTTCTAGCTGTGGACAGGAAGGATCTCCTGTAGAGGGTTCTAGCTGTAGACGGGAAGGTTCTCCTGTAGAGGGTTCTAGCTGTGGACGGGAAGGTTCTCCTGTAGAGGGTTCTAGCTGTAGACAGGAAGGATCTCCTGTAAAGGGTTCTAGCTGTAGACAGGAAGGATCTCCTGTAGAGGGTTCTAGCTGTAGACGGGAAGGATCTCCTGTAGAGGGTTCTAGCTGTAGACGGGAAGGATCTCCTGTAGAGGGTTCTACCTGTAGACAGGAAGGATCTCCTGTAGAGGGTTCTACCTGTAGACAGGAAGGATCTCCTGTAGAGGGTTCTAGCTGTAGACAGGAAGGATCTCCTGTAGAGGGTTCTAGCTGTGGACGGGAAGGATCTCCTGTAGAGGGTTCTAGCTGTAGACAGGAAGGATCTCCTGTAGAGGGTTCTAGGTGTGGACAGGAAGGTTCTCCTGTAGAGGGTTCTAGCTGTGGACAGGAAGGTTCTCCTGTAGAGGGTTCTAGCTGTAGACAGGAAGGATCTCCTGTAGAGGGTTCTAGCTGTAGACAGGAAGGATCTCCTGTAGAGGGTTCTAGCTGTAGACAGGAAGGATCTCCTGTAGAGGGTTCTAGCTGTGGACGGGAAGGTTCTCCGTAGAGGGTTCTAGCTGTGGACGGGAAGGATCTCCTGTAGAGGGTTCTAGCTGTAGACAGGAAGGATCTCCTGTAGAGGGTTCTAGCTGTAGACAGGAAGGATCTCCTGTAGAGGGTTCTAGCTGTGGACAGGAAGGATCTCCTGTAGAGGGTTCTAGGTGTGGACAGGAAGGTTCTCCTGTAGAGGGTTCTAGCTGTGGACATGAGGGATCTCCTGTAGAGGGTTCTAGCTGTGGACGGGAAGGATCTCCTGTAGAGGGTTCTACCTGTAGACGGGAAGGATCTCCTGTAGAGGGTTCTAGATGTAGAGGGGAAGGATCTCCCGTAGAGGGTTCTAGCTGTAGACGGGAAGGATCTCCCGTAGAGGGTTCTAGCTGTAGACAGGAAGGATCTCCCGTAGAGGGTTCTAGCTGTGGACAGGAAGGATCTCCCGTAGAGGGTTCTAGCTGTGTACAGGAAGGATCTCCTGTAGAGGGTTCTAGCTGTGGACGGGAGGGTTCTCCTGTAGAGGGTTCTAGCTGTAGACAGGAAGGATCTCCCGTAGAGGGTTCTAGCTGTAGACAGGAAGGATCTCCTGTAGAGGGTTCTAGCTGTGGACAGGAAGGATCTCCTGTAGAGGGTTCTAGCTGTGGACGGGAGGGTTCTCCTGTAGAGGGTTCTAGCTGTGGACGGGAAGGTTCTCCTGTAGAGGGTTCTAGCTGTGGACGGGAAGGATCTCCTGTAGAGGGTTCTAGCTGTGGACAGGAAGGATCTCCTGTAGAGGGTTCTAGCTGTAGACGGGAAGGATCTCCTGTAGAGGGTTCTAGCTGTAGACGGGAAGGTTCTCCCGTAGAGGGTTCTAGCTGTGGACAGGAAGGATCTCCTGTAGAGGGTTCTAGCTGTGGACAGGAAGGTTCTCCTGTAGAGGGTTCTAGCTGTGGACATGAAGGATCTCCTGTAGAGGGTTCTAGCTGTGGACGGGAAGGATCTCCTGTAGAGGGTTCTACCTGTAGACAGGAAGGTTCTCCTGTAGAGGGTTCTAACTGTAGACAGGAAGGATCTCCTGTAGAGGGTTCTAGCTGTGAACGGGAAGGATCTCCTGTAGAGGGTTCTAGCTGTGGACAGGAAGGATCTCCTGTAGAGGGTTCTAGGTGTGGACAGGAAGGTTCTCCTGTAGAGGGTTCTAGCTGTGGACAGGAAGGATCTCCTGTAGAGGGTTCTAGCTGTGGACGGGAGGGTTCTCCTGTAGAGGGTTCTAGCTGTGGACAGGAAGGTTCTCCTGTAGAGGGTTCTAGCTGTAGACAGGAAGGATCTCCTGTAGAGGGTTCTAGCTGTAGACGGGAAGGTTCTCCTGTAGAGGGTTCTAGCTGTAGACGGGAAGGATCTGGTGTAGAGGGTTCTAGCTGTAGACGGGAAGGATCTCCTGTAGAGGGTTCTACCTGTAGACGGGAAGGATCTCCTGTAGAGGGTTCTAGATGTAGACGGGAAGGATCTCCTGTAGAGGGTTCTAGCTGTAGACAGGAAGGATCTCCTGTAGAGGGTTCTAGCTGTGGACGGGAAGGATCTCCTGTAGAGGGTTCTAGCTGTGGACGGGAAGGTTCTCCTGTAGAGGGTTCTAGCTGTGGACGGGAAGGTTCTCCTGTAGAGGGTTCTAGCTGTGGACATGAAGGATCTTCTGTAGAGGGTTCTAGCTGTGGACGGGAAGGTTCTCCTGTAGAGGGTTCTAGCTGTGGCATCAGAAACATGTTTGGAGGACAGAGTCCTCATCATGATGAACTGGGACTTTCTACTTGGTTTTTAGGTCTGGTGTTTTTCTTTCAGGGTCTGACTATCAAACCGCTGGTGAAGTGGCTCAAAGTTCCTCGATCCACCAACAGGAAGCCGACCATCAACGAGGAGATCCATGAGCGGGTGACGACCACACGTCCTCTTCTTCTTCTTCTGATGAACATGTTAAACTGTGTGTGTGTTTGTGTTTCCAGACCTTCGACCACATCCTGACTGCAGTGGAGGACATTGCAGGACTGCAAGGGTATCACCACTGGAGAGACAAGTGAGTCCCAACAGTGTCCACAGAACAACATAGAGATTATACCTGACTGTATCTGTGTGTGTGTCTGTCTTTCTGTGTGTGTGTGTGTGTGTGTGTGTGGGTTTGTATTTCTGACCTCCTGGGGACCCGTTTCCTGACTTTTACTATCTTTCTGGGGTCCGAGGGTTCTTGTGGGGACCGAAGCCTGGTCCCCATGGGGGGGACTCCCCTTTTTAGGGTTAGGGGTTAGGTTTATAGGTATGGTGTGAATAGAGTTTTAGTTAGTCTTAGGGTTAGTTATAGATCAGTAATGGTTAAGGTTAGTAAAAGGGTTTGGGTTAGGTATAAATCTAGTTACTAAAATCAATGGAAGTCAATGGACGGTCCCCATAAGGATACCAAAACACACTTGTGTGTGTGTGTGTGTGTGTGTGTGTGTGTGTGTGTGTGTGTGTGTGTGTGTGTGTGTGTGTGTGTGTGTGTGTGTGTGTGTGTGTGTGTGTGTGTGTGTGGGTTTGTATTTCTGACCTCCTGGGGACCCGTTTCCTGACTTTTACTATCTTTCTGGGGTCCGAGGGTTCTTGTGGGGACCGAAGCCTGGTCCCCATGAGGGGGACTCCCCTTTTTAGGGTTAGGGGTTAGGTTTATAGGTATGGTGTGAATAGAGTTTTAGTTAGTCTTAGGGTTAGTTATAGATCAGTAATGGTTAAGGTTAGTAAAAGGGTTTGGGTTAGGTATAAATCTAGTTACTAAAATCAATGGAAGTCAATGGACGGTCCCCATAAGGATACCAAAACACACTTGTGTGTGTGTGTGTGTGTGTGTGTGTGTGTGTGTGTGTGTGTGTGTGTGTGTGTGTGTGTGTGTGTGTGTGTGTGTGTGTGTGTGTGTGTGTGTGTGTGTGTGACCAGGTGGGAACAGTTTGATAAGAACTACTTGAGTAAACTGCTGCTGAGGAAGTCTGTGTACAGGAAGAGCGAGCTGTGGGAGGTCTATCAGAAGATCAACATCAGAGACGCCATCAGCGTCATCGACCAGGTAGATGATGTAGCTCAAACATCTGTCAACATCTGGAAACATATCCTACCCCATTATTGTCTACTGTTGTCCAAACGAGAACCATCAGTTTTACATAAAATCCTTCAACTGAACCAACAACCTGTTTAGGAGTTCAAACTGACATGAGGTTAAGATCAGCTTCTTTCTCTTCCTCCATCTAATCACACTCACATCTACTAGGAGGTGATGATTCCTGCTGCTGACCTCTGACCTCTGTATGTGTCTCTGTGTGCAGGGTGGGAATGTCCTGACCTCAGCCAGACTGTCTTTGCCCTCGATGGCCAGCAGAACTTCATTTCCTGAAGTCACGAATGTCACCAACTATCTGTGAGTCACGTGACTTCAAGGACGAGCACACTAAGGGTCTGATTTATCAGGTTTGTGGTTGTTAAAACAGGCGCAAACCGCTGAGCGGCTGCAAAAACAAGCAGCAGGTGATTTAGTGACGGCGCGCAGGCAAAACTGCAAAACTGTTAAACCTGCCGCTCGACGCGCAAAGTCATTTTAGAGCTTTTGCCCTGGAATAATATGCAATGTGGGCGTTTCTGTCAGAAGACTCAATATATTGGGAGGAGAACATGTAAATAAGCAGACGTTCCAGGCGCAGTGGGATTTATCAAACCTGGAAATGTTTGCGGATTCTAATTTTTCAAGTATTTTTACCAAAAAACGTCTTAACTCGGCGCTATAATGGATGCAGTGATTGTTGCGAGGAGAAGAAACAGACAGACCCGTGGATCATCACCTCATCCTGAAAACCATGTGTCGGTTTTTGGACCGCGCGGGGGACGGCGGGGGGGGGCGACTTTATGCACCCGGGGCCGTATTCACAAACAATCTTAGGGCTAAAAGTAGGTCCTAACTGGCGAATTTAGGAGTAACTCCTAAAAAATGTGGGCGTGTCACTCCTAAATTTAGGACTCCTAGTTTCTTAAGATAAAAGTAATTCACAACCACCTTTAGGCCTAAAAGTAGCTCCTAAGTCTGGGGGTCCTTAAAAGAAGTCAAGAGGACTCCGAACTCCCTCAGAGCTCATAAAGACTCCCAACTAGCTGCAGCCAGACGCGATGTGTTGGACACTCTGGATGATCCTGAACTGACCAAACAATACCGACTAAATCGTGAAGGTATTGAACTTTTAGTAGATTTGGTGCAGGATGCAATCACGTCTCCAACTAGATTCAAGATTTATATTTTCCTATTGCACATAAAAACAGTCGTCCCGTGCACATTGGAATTCTAGTGCAGAGCACCTTGAGTCAAGTTTAAAGAGAAGAGAAGTTAAGAGACGGGGACAACAAGAGAATAAGACAGAGAATAGAACATAATAAAACTAAATAAAGTATCTATAAATAAATGAATTCTTAAAACAGAACAGAAAATGTTTTTTCCTTAAACAGAAAGAATATTACTGCACATGGAATATTAACTAAAACTTAACAACCTGATCAGTCCAGATATTAAATGTTTAGCGACACTAAGATATTTAGCTGCAGGGAAAATGCAACTTTACACCCTGGATAGGACGTCAGTCTGTCACATGATGCATTTCATGTTTATTTGTTTTTAAACTTCACCCTCTCTGTAAGTAGGTTATTGTGTGTAAGTTGTATGAAGTGTCTCGTGGCGACACAAAGATGTCATCATGAATTATTTCTGCTGTTTGCGCTGTTCAGAATTACACTTTTATCGACGTTGAAGTTTTCCATTTCGTAGTTTCACACGTGTCATTCAACACCCAATCACACTGCTGTCCGTCTATTTACTCATGCACAGGAAATTATGTTTTCCATAGCAACGGGACGTCAACCTTAGCTTACTTTTAGGGATTTGTCCTACGTACAAGTAGCTCTTAGTGTGTTTGTGAATAAGTTTTAGACGACAACTCCTACGTAAGACCTTTTAGCGTGAGTTAGGAGTAACACCTAGCGGTAAGATAAGAGTCTTTGTGAATACGGCCCCAGGTCGCTCTGATCGCTGTTGTTTGCTGTGTGTTACACAACATTCAACAACATCACAGACCGGAGACTGACGATGTCTTTGCTGCAGCTCAACAATATAATTTTTGCTCCTTCCGTTCTTATTTGAAGCTCCAATGGCTAAATTCATTTTCTATTTACGCCTTTCTTGCGCCCGCAAGAGAATGGCGGCGTCAAACTCCTCATTTGAATATAGCTTTTTGCGCCGGTTAACAATTGCGCAATCAGTCTTAGTAGATCACCCACAAATTAGGAACACACCCTTGGCACAAAACCTTTGCGCTCTTTACTTGGAATGTTGATAAATCAGGCTCTAAATGTTCCAAAAACCAAAACATATGGACAGAAACACGGCTGAAGTTTCATTAAAACCAGCTAATAAAAAGGAAAAACTGAAATAAATATTCTCTGAAAACTTGGTAGAATCGAGTAGCATCATTAGTGCTGCAGATCCGGAGAGCAGCTCTCATACCGTATGATCTGTCCCTCCTTTGCCTTTACTCACTTGTTCCTGTGCTGGCTCCGACGGGGTGCTACACCTGTCCAGGTTTCCAGTCCATATAAACACATTTTATTTAAATCATAATCAGAGATGAAGTCAGTTTGCGCTCATGACGTGAATTCACTAGTTGTCTCAGTGAGACTCAGATCAGTCTTAGTCCTTTTGAAATAAAATGTTAAGAAGTTTGCAAGAAAGTAGTTTTATCTGAACACGTGCCGGCTCCACTCTGCCCAGAGAAAAAGATCACACACTGTAATCCCAGATTTTGTTTCTACTTAAACTTCTGAGTGATCATTACTTATACTGTTATGTTTTGTAAAAACAAGCTATCATTACTAAACATTATTAGTTGATTTAGCCTAGAAGATTAATTGCACTAATCAGGATTAGTAGAGATAACTTGGTACGTTTAGTTTTATAACAAAGGGGAGGGGCCTATAAAATAAGTAGCTGAATTATCTTTGTGGGGACTCGTAACACCAACAGCGGCCGTGGCTCAGGCGGTAGAGCGGGTCGTCTGGTAACTGGAAGGTTGCTGGTTCGAATCCCCTCTCTGCCCAGAGATCAGAGGCAGTTGTGTCCTTGGGCAAGACACTTAACCCACCTTGCCTGGTGGTGGTCCGGTGGCGTCTGGCAGCCTCGCCTCTGTCAGGGTGTTTCAGGACAGTGTGTGTGTGAATGGGTGAATCAGACTGTAGTATGAAGCGCTTTGGGGGTCGTAGGACTTGAGTAAAACACTAAACAAGTACACGGTATTTACATGAGTTTTACAGGAGGAACTGAATGAAAAAGAACTCGAGGTGTTGGCAGCATCATGACTAGATGTTGTTGGCATGTCCTAGGCGTGAGAACGGCAGCGGTGTGTGTCTGGATCTTCAGGTTATCGATAACGTTCCTGGATCAAAAGTGGAGGAGGACACGGAGACGCACCACGTCCTCACTGGGAATTTGTACAAGCCCAGGAGACGGGTAATACTCGGTGTCCTCTGAAAGATCAAACGTTCCCCAACAGTCTCCGTTCTTTCCTTCTGATCCTGAGTCAGTTTGTGTTGTCTTCACATTCAGTATCAGTCTCACTACAGCCGTCACTTCATGCCTCTGGAAGAGAAGGAACGTCAGGACAGGGAGGTCTTTCAGAGGAACATGAAGATCCGCATGGAGACCTTCAAATCCACCAGACATAAACGGCACAAGAAGGAGCGCAGCTCAAAGAAGGCAAGAAGCATCCATCCATCCATCATCCATTCATCCATCCATCCATCCATCCATCCATCCATCCATCCATCCATCATCCATCCATCATCCATCCATCCATCCATCCATCCATCCATCCATCCATCCATCCCTCCATCCATCATCCATCCATCCATCCATCATTCATCCATCCATCCATCCATCCATCCATCCATCCATCCATCCATCCATCCATCATCCATCATCCATCCATCATCCATCCTTCATCCATCCATCCATCATCCATCCATCCATCCATCCATCCATCCATCATCCATCCATCATCCATCCATCCATCCATCCATCCATCCATCATCCATCCATCCATCCATCCATCCATCCATCCATCCATCCATCCATCCATCCATCCATCCATCCATCCATCCATCATCCATCCATCCATTCATCAATCATCCATCCATCATCCATCCATCCATCCATCATCCATCCATCCATCCATCCATCCATCCATCCATCCATCCATCCATCCATCCATCCATCCATCCATCCATCCACCCATCCATCCCTCCATCCATCCATCCATCCACCCATCATCCATCATCCATCCATCATCCACCCACCACCCATCCATCATCCATCCATCCATCCATCCATCCATCCATCATCCATCCATCCATCCATCCATCCATCCATCCCTCCCTCCATCCATCCATCCATCCATCCATCCATCCATCCATCCATCCATCCATCATCCATCCATCCATCCATCATCCATCCATCCATCCATTTATCCATCCATCCATCCATCATCCATCCATCCATCCATCCATCCATCCATCCATCCATCCATCCATCATCCATCATCCATCCATCATCCATCCATCCATCCATCCATCCATCCATCCATCCATCCATCATCCATCCATCCATCCATCATCCATTCATCCATCCCTCCATCCCTCCATCCATCCTTCCATCCATCCATCCTTCCATCCATCCATCCATTTATCCATCCATCCATCCATCATCCATCATCCATCCATCCATCCATCCATCATCCATCCATCCATCCATCCATCCATCCATCCATCCATCCATCCATCCATCCATCCATCCATCCATCCATCCATCCATCCATCCATCCATCCATCATCCATCCATCATCCATCCATCCATCCATCCATCCATCCATCCATCCATCCATTTATCCATCCATCCATCCATCATCCATCATCCCTCCATCCCTCCATCCCTCATCCATCCATCCATCCATCCATCCATCCATCCATCCATCCATCCATCCATCATCCATCCATCCATTCATCAATCATCCATCATCCATCCATCCATCCATCCATCCATCCATCCATCCATCCATCCATCCATCCATCCATCCATCCATCCATCCATCCATCCATCCATCCATCATCCATCCATCCATCCATCCATCCATCCATCCATCCATCCATCATCCATCCATCCATCCATCCATCCATCCATCCATCCATCCATCCATCCATCCATCCATCCATAATGTATATGTCACGGACTAACCCTAACCCAGGACATTCCTGGAGATCATCCTAGAAAACATCTTTACATTTGAAAAAGTCTCAAATTCCTATTTTATCAGTAAGAAAATCCTCTATTTGACCATGCTGACTCAAAGTAAAATACCTTACACATCAGCTGATCCACTATGTGTGCTGATGGGCCTGGTTCTATTTCTTCTTGGCCCGTTTTCACAGAATGTTTCCTGTTGATCATGATGAAGACTCTCTCACCAAGTTCAGACTCAAACCTACAACTCAAAGACTTTTTAATAAAGTTTATAAACTGCAAACCTGCAACCTTCTGATCCAAGATCAGCCACTCAGCTGTTCCTTTTAGCAGCAACATCTTAATACTTCACTAACCATTCAATCCCATACAACTTCCTGCAGCCGGAGGACAGTGATGTAGGTCAAAGGTCACAGGATGACACCAGGAGGACTCTGCTGACTTACTAACAAATTTATTTTGTCCATATTTTAACAGCGTCGAGGGTCGGACACCAAAGAAGATGGCAGCGACAAACCGAGACGCAATGTGAGCTGGCAGGATAAAGGTAACAGCCCCGTCAGCCCTGATCAGCTGTTAGACGTGTAATCAATCAGTGCAAGGCTCCATTCTGTGTCTCAGATCCCGTGGTGGTTCCTGTGGAGCTGGAGGACGACACAGATAAACATTTAAACCCTGACAAGGAGGAAGACGTTGGCATCACCTTCATCGCTCGCAAGGCAGAAACACCCAAGCAGCGACCCAAATCTGGTAAAAGAGAGTTATGATCCACTAAATATGTTGGTGCTAAACTGTTTCAAACTTTACCAGTAAACCTCTGAATCAGAGAAGAAGGAGTCAGTGAAGGGAAAGTAAAACAGCTCCTGGTTTAATTTGGTGTAAATTAAAAGTTGCAGCAGAGTTTCAGATGAGCTGAAGGTTAAATTAAAGAATCTGTTTGATGTGGTTCAGTGTCGCTCAGTCAGGTTCTTCCTTGTTTTCTTGCAGTTCCACCAGTTCTAGATGTTTGTCAGATTCCATCAGTTGCTCCTTCCTCACCCCCCAGTGAAAAAAGCCACCTGCCATGGAAGGCTGGTGTTGGTTCACCTCCCCCCTGTGTGTCTGTGGAGGCTACAAAGATCATCCCTGTAGACCTGCAGCAGGCCTGGAACCAGAGCATCTCCTCACTGGAAAGTGTCTCGTCACCACCGGCCCCCACTGATCCTGTCACCCCACGGGTCAACCCACTGGTCAACCCACGGGTCAACGCCCTCTCTCGGCTGAGTGGACCACGCCCAGCCTCCTACACGGCACCAAGCTGCACCTCCTCCATCGGAACGCCAGTGTCGATAGGCTCTTTCTGCTTCCCAGAGAAAAAGAAGAAGGAGGAGGTGATGGAGGAAGAGGAAGAACTGGAGGCAGTGCAAGAATTGCAGCCACTCGTGTCGTCCATTAGGCTCCCCCGGTCGCTCCCTCCTCCTCCCACACCTCCTCCCCCTCAACCTGGTTCGGGAAAGAAGAGGAACCCCTGTGTGTACCTGAGGAACCTGGTGACAGCACCCCCAGCAGGCAGTGGGGAGCTGCACAGTCGTCGTCCCACCCAGCTGTGAGCTCTGGTCCCAGATCAAAACATGACTGGCCTGCAGAGCAAGGCGGGGCCACAGTAGAACCCATACGTGCACGCTCACCAGGAAACAGTCTGTCAGGTTGACCAGTAGGAAGTCAGTTCACCATTAACTCTCTGTCAGCCCCGCCTACTCCATCATATACACCCCTATAACAGAAACTGCATCATGTGATTTGATCATTACATCAGCAGTTGACGGGGGTCAGATAAAGGTCAAGATATCTGCCAAGTTCAGATGATGATGTCACTAGCGTTGAACAGACTGAAGATCTTTCATCATTTCCACTACAGACGGGGTGTTGACAGAGAACAGTTATATAACCATCACTAGTTCAAAGTACAAATAAAACTATAAAACAGAAGTATCGTGCAGTTCCTGATTTATTCACACTCAGGGTTAATTTAATGGACTTGATTGTGTAATAAACTGCAATATTGTCTGAATCTAAAAATAATGTTGTTTATTTAATTGTCTTTCTGTCATATGTTTCAAAAACGCTTTTAAAACTGTCTTTGTTTGTGTGAAACCTTAAAACCAGATAAAGATCCGAGTTCCTTCTGTTACTTTGAGAAGCTGCCATGTCCATGCAGCAGGGGGCGCTGCTGCTCCTGCTGTCACCTGTAACCTGTCTGATTTTTTGTACCTGCATCTCAGTGTTGGGAATGTTACTTTAAAAAGTCATTAGTTATAGTTACTCACTACTTGTTCCAAATAGTAATTGAGTAAGTAACTGAATTGCTCTACAAAAAAGTAACTAGTTACCTGAGAAAGTAACGGACTGAAAGTGGCAATACATAAAATAATTTGGATTTTTTTTTAGAAGGTTTCTAAAGTCAGTGGAAATGAAATAAATTCTATATTTATTGTAAATAAACAGCCAAAGATCTGTCCTGCACAAAGTGTGCAGTATTAATTCTTCAGAAAGAAACAGGTAAAAAATATAGTGTGCTTGCAGAAAGCAGAAAGTACTCGTGGCCCTGAAGGTAGTGTTCATATCTCCACCTTGAAAAAGATACTAAAAGATCGATACCTCCGATTCCAGCTTTCTATGTTTTGGAATTGATTTATCTTATTAAAATATCGATATTTTAGTAATTTTAAGTCAATATGTTGTTTGTCATTAACTGAAAATTTGTATATGTAGCTACAGTTGGTCGGAACTACTTTTTCTTCCGCCTAGCAAAGTGCGTGACGTTACAGTATAAAAACAGAATGACGCAGAGCGGCGCTGCTCACCTGTTGCATAGACATTATATAAATCACTAGACGCCTCGTCCAGCGCTTCAGCCTATTGACGCTGGTGAGCCGTCGGCGGCCATCTTGGCTCCGGTACAGACTCCACTACATTACAGTGTAATCACAGCAGACTGAAGGGATTCTGTCATGTTTTTTCTGTAAACAAGTGATTCAGGGTAATTTAAGATTAGTAGTGGTTTTAAGTAGTATTTAGTAAAACACAACACATATAACAGAAAAGCAGAAGTTATTAATCAGTTATTTTACTGAATATTATTATTATTATATGCAGTAAAATTAAACTAGAACTGTTTCAATTATCAGTGCAAAAAGCAGTTTGAAAAATACATAAAAGCTAAACATATAAAAATATTTGCAAAATATATACAGAATAGAATAACTGCAGGTTTTATAAAATATTATTTTACAACACAGTACATACACGGTTTAACATAAGATCAAAGTAGTAGTAATACATTCATGTATAAATACACACACTAATATATCAGTCTTGAGGTTGAAAACTGTGATGCAACATGTGACGTCACAGAACCCTGGACCTCATCAGAACCCTGGACCTCATCAGAACCCTGGACGTCATCAGAACCCTGGACCTCATCAGAACCCTGGACCTCATCAGAAACCTGGACCTCATCAGAACCCTGGACGTCATCAGAACCCTGGACCTCATCAGAAACCTGGACCTCATCAGAACCCTGGACGTCATCAGAACCCTGGACGTCATCAGAACCCTGGACCTCATCAGAACCCTGGACGTCATCAGAAACCTGGACCTCATCAGAACCCTGGACCGCATCAGAACCCTGGACCTCATCAGAACACTGGACCTCATCAGTACCCTGGACCACATCAGAACCCTGGACCTCATCAGAACCCTGGACGTCATCAGAAACCTGGACCTCATCAGAACCCTGGACCGCATCAGAACCCTGGACCTCATCAGAACACTGGACCTCATCAGTACCCTGGACGTCATCAGAAAGTTCATCAACAGGGAGTTTAAACCAGTAATATTCTCATTCGCATCTCATTTATTGGGAATGTGATTTCTAAACATTTGATTGACAACTTCAGATCCTTCGCTGTGTTCTGAATTTCTCCTTGTGCTCCGTCGGTTTATGTAATCAGATGTTTCTAGTATGAAATGTTTATGACCATCCAGCAGTTACATGTGCTGAATCACATCAGCGCTCCTGGTCCTTCCTCATTCTGTATAAAAACAACACAACTATACAAACACTGTATTTCTCAGGTCAAATGGAAAGTTACTGCTCAGTGTTTGGACAGAATAATGTGCAGGCAGCCTATGAGGAGCAGGCCACGCCTCCCGCTAAACCTTGGTAGAAAAGCTTTATTCTCTACTGACTGAACCCCCCCCCCATGCTTCACTCCAGTCTGTATGGAGTTGGAGATGAGAAGATCTTTCATTGCCACGTTTGGAGTTTCATCCTTTTTCCTTTTAGCTTTATTTGATCCGTGTCACTCATGGAAGTAAAACACTGAGTCAAATGTTCCTATTACAGTCCCTACATAGAGACGAAGGTTCAAACATATGGAGCAGCATGGTTAATAGAAAATCAGATATTCTGTCCACTTTGTCCATGTAAAACGTTTCTGTCTGCATGTTGAGAGACAGTTTCTCCTTAAATACTTGCACCACGTGTATCTAGCCTTTAATTGTTGGTGGCTCAGATTTAAACCATCATGACGGCCTGTTAACTACAGCTAGTAAGATGTACATTTATCATGAGGGTTCAACTCATCCAGCGATATGTTGCACAGAAATTCTGTTTAGACCTGTGGGTGTCTGAAGAAATCACCTGAGCCTAGTTTATATTTCTTTTCAAAGTTTCGAAGCTCTGAAATGCTCCGTTGTGGAGTAATAAGGGACGGCCATGGCTCAGGTGGTAGAACAGGAGGCCATCTGGTTACTGGAGGGTCACTGAATCGAATCCCCTCTCCACTCAGAAAAAGATCGCCTGGCCGTTGTGTCCTTGAGCAAGACACTTCACCCATTCTGCCTTTTTGGTGGAGGTCGGAGGGTCCGGTGCCTGTTTGGTGGTGGTCGGAGGGTCCGGTGCCTGTTTGATGGTGGTCGGAGGGTCCGGTGGCTGTTTGATGGTCGGAGTGTCCGGTGGCTGTTTGGTGGTCGGCGGGTCCGGTGCCTGTTTGGTGGTGGTCGGAGGGTCCGGTGGCTGTTTGGTGGTGGTTGGAGTGTCCGGTGGCTGTTTGGTGGTGGTTGGAGGGTCCGGTGCCTGTTTGGTGGTCGGAGGGTCCGGTGCCTGTTTGGTGGTCGGAGGGTCTGGTGGCTGTTTGGTGGTGGTCGGAGGGTCCGGTGGTTGTTTGGTGGTGGTCGGAGGGTCCGGTGGCTGTTTGGTGGTTGGAGTGTCCGGTGGCTGTTTGGTGGTGGTCGGAGGGTCCAGTGCCTGTTTGGTGGTCGGAGGGTCCGGTGCCTGTTTGGTGGTCGGAGTGTCCGGTGGCTGTTTGGTGGTGGTCGGAAGGTCCAGTGGCTGTTTGGTGGTGGTCGGAGGGTCCAGTAGCTGTTTGGTGGTCGGAGGGTCCGGTGGCTGTTTGGTGGTCGGAGGGTCCGGTGGCTGTTTGGTGGTGGTCGGAGGGTCCGGTGGCTGTTTGGTGGTGGTCGGAGGGTCCGGTGGCTGTTTGGTGGTGGTCGGAGGGTCCGGTGGCTGTTTGGTGGTCGGAGGGTCCGGTGGCTGTTTGGTGGTGGTCGGGGGGTCTGTGGCTGTTTGGTGGTCGTAGTGTCCGGTGGCTGTTTGTGGTGGTCGGAGGGTCGGGTGCCTGTTTGGTGGTGGTCGGAGGGTCCGGTGCCTGTTTGATGGTGGTCGGAGGGTCCGGTGCCTGTTTGGTGGTCGGAGGGTCCGGTGGCTGTTTGGTGGTGGTCGGAGGGTCCGGTGGCTGTTTGGTGGTCGGAGGGTCCGGTGGCTGTTTGGTGGTGGGAGTGTCCGGTGGCTGTTTGGTGGTGGTCGGAAGGTCCAGTGGCTGTTTGGTGGTGGTCGGAGGGTCCGGTGGTTGTTTGGTGGTCGGAGGGTCTGGTTGTTGTTTGGTGGTCGGAGGGTCTGGTGGCTGTTTGGTGGTGGTCGGAGGGTCCGGTGCCTGTTTGGTGGTCGGAGGGTCCGGTGGCTGTTTGTTGGTGGTCGGAGGGTCCGGTGGCTGTTTGGTGGTGGGAGGGTGGGGTGGCTGTTTGTTGGTGGTCGTAGGGTGCGGTGGCTGTTTGGTGGTGGTCGGGGGGTCCGGTGGCTGTTTGATGGTCGGAGTGTCCGGTGGCTGTTTGGTGGTGGTCGGCGGGTCCGGTGGCTGTTTGGTGGTCGGAGGGTCCGGTGTCTGTTTGTGGTGGTCGGAGGGTCGGGTGCCTGTTTGGTGGTGGTCGGAGGGTCCGGTGCCTGTTTGATGGTGGTCGGAGGGTCCGGTGCCTGTTTGGTGGTCGGAGGGTCCGGTGCCTGTTTGATGGTCGGAGTGTCTGGTGGCTGTTTGGTGGTGGTCGGAGGGTCCGGTGGCTGTTTGGTGGTCAGAGTGTCCGGTGGCTGTTTGATGGTGGTCGGAGGGTCCGGTGGCTGTTTGGTGGCGGTCGGAGGGTCCGGTGCCTGTTTGGTGGTCGGAGGGTCCGGTGGCTGTTTGGTGGTCGGAGGGTCTGGTGGCTGTTTGGTGGTCGGAGTGTCGGTGGCTGTTTGGTGGTGGTCGGAGGGTCCGGTGGCTGTTTGGTGGTGGTCGGAGGGTCCGGTGGCTGTTTGGTGGTGGTCGGAGGGTCTGGTGGCTGTTTGGTGGTTGGAGGGTCCGGTGGCTGTTTGGTGGTGGTCGGAGGGTCCAGTAGCTGTTTGGTGGTCGGAGGGTCCGGTGGCTGTTTGTGGTGGTCGGAGGGTCGGGTGCCTGTTTGGTGGTGGTCGGAGGGTCCGGTGCCTGTTTGATGGTGGTCGGAGGGTCCGGTGCCTGTTTGGTGGCGGTCGGAGGGTCCGGTGCCTGTTTGATGGTCGGAGTGTCCGGTGGCTGTTTGGTGGTGGTCGGAGGGTCCGGTGGCTGTTTGGTGGTCTGAGGGTCCGGTGGCTGTCTGGTGGGGGTCGGAGGGTCCGGTGGCTGTTCGGTGGTGGTCGGAGGGTCCAGTGGCTGTGGGTCCGTTGGCTGTTTGGTGGTGGTCGAAGGGTCCGGTGGCTGTTTGGTGGTGGTCGGAGGGTCCAGTAGCTGTTTGGTGGTCGGAGGGTCCGGTGGCTGTTTGGTGGTGGTCGGAGGGTCCGGTGGCTGTTTGGTGGTCGGAGGGTCCGGTGCCTGTTTGATGGTCGGAGTGTCCGGTGGCTGTTTGGTGGTGGTCGGGGGGTCCGGTGGCTGTTTGGTGGTCGTAGTGTCCGGTGGCTGTTTGATGGTGGTCGGAGGGTCCGGTGGCTGTTTGGTGGCAGTCGGAGGGTCCGGTGCCTGTTTGATGGTCGGAGTGTCTGGTGGCTGTTTGGTGGTGGTCGGAGGGTCCGGTGGCTGTTTGGTGGTCGGAGGGTCCGGTGTCTGTTTGATGGTGGTCGGAGGGTCCGGTGGCTGTTTGGTGGTGGTCGGAGGGTCCGGTGGCTGTTTGGTGGTGGTCGGAGGGTCCGGTGGCTGTTTGGTGGTCGGAGGGTCCGGTGTCTGTTTGATGGTGGTCGGAGGGTCCGGTGGCTGTCTGATGGTGGTCGGAGGGGCCGGTGGCTGTTTGGTGGCGGTCGGAGGGTCCGGTGCCTGTTTGGTGGTCGGAGTGTCTGGTGGCTGTTTGGTGGTGGTCGGAGGGTCCGGTGGCTGTTTGGTGGTGGTCGGAGGGTGCGGTGGCTGTTTGGTGGTCGGAGGGTCCGGTGCCTGTTTGGTGGTGGTCGGAGGGTCCGGTGGCTGTTTGGTGGTCGGAGTGTCCGGTGGCTGTTTGGTGGTGGTCGGCGGGTCCGGTGGCTGTTTGGTGGCGGTCAGAGGGTCCGGTGCCTGTTTGATGGTCGGAGTGTCTGGTGGCTGTTTGGTGGTGGTCGGAGGGTCCGGTGGCTGTTTGGTGGTGGTCGGAGGGTCCGGTGGCTGTTTGGTGGTCGGAGGGTCCGGTGGCTGTTTGTGGTGGTCGGAGGGTCGGGTGCCTGTTTGGTGGTGGTCGGAGGGTCCGGTGCCTGTTTGATGGTGGTCGGAGGGTCCGGTGCCTGTTTGGTGGTCGGAGGGTCCGGTGGCTGTTTGATGGTGGTCGGAGGGTCCGGTGGCTGTTTGGTGGTGGTCGGAGGGTCCGGTGCCTGTTTGATGGTGGTCGGAGGGTCCGGTGCCTGTTTGGTGGTGGTCGGAGGGTCCGGTGCCTGTTTGGTGGTGGTCGGAGGGTCCGGTGGCTGTTTGGTGGTCGGAGGGTCCGGTGGCTGTTTGGTGGTGGTCGGAGGGTCCGGTGGCTGTTTGGTGGTCGGAGGGTCCGGTGTCTGTTTGATGGTGGTCGGAGGGTCCGGTGCCTGTTTGATGGTGGTCGGAGGGTCCGGTGGCTGGTTGGTGGTGGTCGGAGGGTCCGGTGCCTGTTTGGTGGTGGTCGGGGGGTGCGGTGGCTGTTTGGTGGTGGTCGGGGGGTCCGGTGGCTGTTTGGTGGTGGTCGGAGGGTCTGGTGGCTGTTTGGTGGTCGGAGTGTCCGGTGGCTGTTTGGTGGTGGTCGGAGGGTCCGGTGGCTGTTTGGTGGTCGGAGGGTCCGGTGCCTGTTTGGTGGTGGTCGGAGGGTCCGGTGGCTGTTTGGTGGTGGTCGGAGGGTCCGGTGGCTGTTTGGTGGTCGTAGGGTCCGGTGCCTGTTTGGGGGAGGTCGGAGGGTCCGGTGCCTGTTTGGTGGTGGTCAGATGGTCCGTTGGCTGTTTGGCTCATTATTTTTTGGACAAAAGCCTCTTTATTTCCTGTATTGTCCTGTCTGGCCGTATCTCAGCAGCTTCTTGTTCGAATGCCACAGCAGTCTTTCAGTGTGCAGATTGGGGATAATTGGAATTAGCCATGAGGCTAACATTAGTTTCCCAACTTTAAACTTTCACTTTGTTGTGTTTGAAGCATCAGTTTTGGTGTCTTTCACTTACTTCCTTATTCACCTCTAGAAGCAGATTTTGTTGTCTTCATTTGGTGAAATTTACAGTGTTGTAAGTCTCCTCCAGAGCGTGATCACAGCACGGCCATCATGGTGGGTTCAAACCAGAAGTCCATTCATTAATAATAATTTCAAACCAAGAATTGTTTGACTTAAATTTTAATTTTTGGAAAAATGTATTCAAGAAAAACCCTGAAATATGACGCAGTTGGAATGAAACAGTCATTATCTGTACCCGCTGTCCTGTTCAGGGTTCAGGGAGCTGGTGTCTATCTCCAGCTGTCACTGCTTGAGAGGCGGGGCTACACCTGGACAGGTCACCTGTCCATCACAGTGGAATAAAATGTGACCTTATTCTTTGATCTCACTCGTTGCTGCTTCCTAATCATATCTGTAGGTATTTTGAACAGGGTTGTGCCCCTGTGTGTCATCAAATTGTGCTTTAAACAAACATGTTTGAATCCTTTTCATATTACAAACAATTTCGAGCTCAAATTATTTTCATCTGCTCATACAACTGGTCAGATAGGCAGTAACTCAAAAACTGCCTTCATAGTGAGCCTTCAGTCAGCTGTGGCCCAGGTGAGCACATGTCCTGATGGGGATCTGGAGGATAATTCAAAGAAATCTAATCCAGTTATTTTAATAAACAGACTGGTTTCATAAATTGGCCATCGGATGTCCTGATTTCTATCACTAGCCATGTAACAATCCTGATTAACTCCGCTGTGGGACCAGATCAGAATTCTCCAGCTGCCTCACTCAAAATACACCAAGGAGAGAAGATGAACCTGGACCACCACACATTATACATGACCTCACACCTTTACATAACCTTTACTTAAAATACTGTGAACTTTTATTGTCTATTGTTATTTAGAATAAGGTGGGCCTCTGGTATTCTGGTTCAAAAATTAAGAAAATAACAATAAAAACAAATGTTTTACAAATATGAAGTTCAAAATATAATGAAAAAGAAATGAAAAAAATGTCCTTGAATAAAGACAATAGGTCCAAGTCAAACAAAATGAAATGTCCTGGTGCAGGGTCTCAGCAGCATATGGGTGTCTTTATGAATAAATCATGGAAGTGGTGCAGTTCTTTGTAAACTTTATTATGATGCAGTGAGGTGACCTGCTCAGCATTTTCTGTCTGTATTCAGGTTTCTGACCTCTGACCCTGCAGTCAGGATCAAGTGTTGCCTTGAAGGAGCGCTCTGGGAAATCTGTCTGACACATAAAAGGTTGGGATTAAAGGCGGAGTCCACAGAGACCTTCTAGAGCAGGAAGCACAGAGTCTCAGAGGGACACGAGAGTGTGATGTCATTATGCTGGAAGGATCCAGGAACTGGAACATCAACTAGACGTGCACCAACATGCTGTAGAAGTTCAGTCTTGGTTCACTAAACCAAAAGAATTTCTTCTGTCCAGATGGTGTGTTCCAACCTCTCACATCAATAACTGAATGTGCAGACTTTACTTAGAATATTCTGACTGTCCGTTTAAAGACTTACTTTTATTCTCAGGCTTTTAACTCTGTTGGGGCAGTCTAACCCCTTGCTGACCTTATTTTATTGTTTTTATGTTTGTTTTTATAGTATGTTTATTTTTATCTCTGTATTTGTTGTTTTTATTTGTGTACAACACTTTGGTCTGCGTCACTGCAGTTTTTAAATGTGCTTTATAAATAAATTGATGATGATGATGATGACTGAATACAGTTTCTTTGTCTAGCAAGTACTCTTAGAAAGATTTAAGACTGAACTGGAAAGTCCACAAGGGAAGTTCAGTCGAGGAGCATCACACTGCACAGCTAAATCTTTAGTTTTGTAGCTGGTCTTTGGAACTGCTAGTAACTTACAATGAATCTGAATCACTACCATCATCACATCTCCTGGGGTGTTTCTCAATGTCAAGGAACCTTGCTTACCGAGTCACTGCCTTGGTAGAGGAGGCGTTTTGCTTACCGAGTCACTGCCTTGGTAGAGGAGGCGTTTTGCTTACCGAGTCACTGCCTTGGTAGAGGAGGCGTTTTGCTTACCGAGTCACTGCCTTGGTAGAGGAGGCGTTTTGCTTACCGAGTCACTGCCTTGGTAGAGGAGGCGTTTTGCTTACCGAGTCACTGCCTTGGTAGAGGAGGCGTTTTGCTTAC